>CM039679.1:11611612-11979112 GCA_022537955.1 Schmidtea mediterranea
CAATCATGCGAGGAAAATAAACCGAAATAAGTGAATCAAAATTCCGAATTAGAAGAAATGGAACACACGTCAAGAGAGATGAAAACCGAGATATTAAAAGAAATCAACGAGATTGGTTAAAGAAGTAGATCGAAACCAAATATGTTCCTAAACCAGAGATACACCGCATACAGGCAGAAAAATGAAATTAATTTGCGAAAGGGACTCAACAGGGATAATGGTACTTTACAGGCATCATGGAAGATATGATAAAAATAGTACCCAAGGAATCTGAAAGAATACTGATAGAGAAGAGTATCAGGTAATTATTGATTCTCCAGAGTAACAAGACAAATAATAGCCACAAGAGCGGAAAGCACACAAGTGTTAATGAATTGGGGTAGTGAAAAAGCTCAGGACCCAGCTACAAAAAAATAAACCCTTTCATTATCAAGGAAGAAAAATAAGCGAGATATACACTCGTGATGCTCTATCATGGCCCAAAAGGAATAAATGTGGGTAACACTTAAACAAAAATGAAACCGAGGGAAACGAACAGCAGAAATATGGCAGAAAACTTCAAATATGTGTACAACAAAAGAAATAAAACCTGGATAGAAAAAGAGGACAAAAGATAATGAGACAAAAACCAGATTAAAATGACAGACAAGCAATAGACAGAGCTAGAAATATATTAACGCATTATCGTTTAACAGAACCGATTCAATGAAAATATTGTTGAAGCTGTACGCGAGACCGACATTATGAGATATCTTATCAACTGAGAAGGATGACGGATAGCCAACTATATGGAGAGCCATCAAGGGATTTATGAGGGAGAAATGAACCAATAAAGATAAAGAAATAAGCTACAAATGATTGAAATATAAAGAAATATAGTAGACCCCGATTGCCAAATGCACGAATTATACCGACGGATAAATCGAGAAATTCATCCAACCAATAATCGAAAAGTAGTGACGAGTGGCATAGGTAGAGGACGTCAGCTCATAATGTTACCACAAACGGCAATAAGTAGCGAGAACGACCCCGATATACGAATATAGGTATTTGGGAAGACGGACAAACCATAATATCATTAGCCATGGATGACCAGAGAGAAAAATACAGACGAAGAGAGGAACAAACACGATCCAAGAATTTTCAAGAGGAACTGAAAAGAAAAATGCGATCAAATTTAACTAACATCTACCGTTTTGAGACAAGATGCAATGAGTACAAAATTAATCTTAGAGATTCGCGATGCCGATCAACACCATTGGAAAAAGGTGTATGATTGGAAAGCAAAGGAGCTGGAAATGGAAAATGGAGAGGAAACCGAACCACATGGAGTGAATATATTATACCAGGGGAAGCGCCAGAGAGGCAGACTAGATGAAAAACCTTGGACTATTATGAAGATGAGCCATATGAAAATTTTACCAGAGGGAAATGATAACCGAAATGGAATGGCAACCAGAAGATACGGAGGAAATAAACTAGATTCTACGATCTAGCCCATACACCATGGAAAGATAGGCGGATGGGACTGAAAAAAGTTAAATCAGCGGAGAAGAGAAAATCATCGGTATCACAGTCATCAATTCTATTTTACAGAATCGGAGGACCTGATGGAATTGACGAAGTATACCCAAACGAGGATGGAGTCGGAAAAGGGAAAATATTCTATTCAGTGTACTTTTCTTTTAGCAAGAGGCAGATATGACTGGCAAGTTAGAATGCCATTTAATGCGAAAGGTCACATTTTCAATCGCCCAACCCGGGAAAATGGTGAAGAGCGACCACAGCGAAAATTGGGAGTAGACCCAGATCTATGATAAGTCAAAAGCCAAAAATCCACTTGAAAATGTTGCTGGAGGAAGTACCACAATTTCTGTTGAAAAAATATGTAACACCTCAATTCGTAAAAGATGACACGATTATATATTACGATTGAAGTAGAAACAGACGAAAGATATGAAATTGCGAATTCAACAGAACAAAGCGAGACCCCCGCGAATCAGCCGTAACTCGAAAAACGAATTCACATAAGGAATAAAATATTTGCCCAAGTATAGCGACTACCTGTTGGAGGAAGATTAACACGATTAACGGAACGCAAAAATGTAGAGAGTTAGCAGCCGATACTAAGACCGGAGCAAAGGATCAAGACGACTGTAACAGATTTAGCAAATGATAATTCGGATTCTTGTAGCAGAGGAGAGAATCTTGCGAAATATCGTAAAGGAAATAGAGGAGTATGCGGAGAA
Source organism: Schmidtea mediterranea (assembly GCA_022537955.1). Lineage (NCBI taxonomy): Eukaryota > Metazoa > Platyhelminthes > Tricladida > Dugesiidae > Schmidtea > Schmidtea mediterranea. The sequence goes on from CM039679.1 coordinate 11,613,862, forward strand.
GTAGCGTGTGGTACCAAGCTCCGAGAATTATCCGAAAATGGAAACAACTTGAAATGGGACAGCCGAAAAATGATAAGAGAATTCATAGTTTAAAAATTAATGACGCCACGATATTTCGAACATCAAGAGAATTTTATATTCACTGCAAGGTGAGTGAAGTGAAAAAAGAGCAAACCGTATGAACCGCCATTCATTTAGCAATACCAAGGACGATCATAGACGACGCTCTCGGAAATCGGAGTTACGCAAGTGCAATTGGGATTAAAAAAAATGATAATGACAGTAGCAAGATCGCGGGTTAAGAAGAACTCAATAAAAGAATCAAAACGAAAACGCCCTAGGGCGACAAGAGAGCTAAATAACGCCAGAAGTTTCCACCTGCAGCAGATGAAGTAATCGCAATCGACAACAGGAGCATGAATGAGAAATTATAAATGATCTAAATGATATTGTGGACCGAGGAAACAACCGGAGAATACCGAGAATCAGAGATTTGTTCATGACGGAAGGATGAAACGATCTGATAAATAGATGAACCAGACGAGCTAGGATGTGGTCAAAGGACAGCCAGTCGAAATTAAGAGCCAATACCGAAGAGGAAAAATAAAGAAAGGAAGAAGACGCCGAACTCAAACAGGAGATGAATGGGACAATGGATAAATGACGCAGGAGCACTACATCAAAGAGAACAACAGACGAACATACCCAAACGAAAAGAAACGGGTACGGCAATGCGAAAAGAAATCCAGAGGACGGTAGCCAAATATTGATAAAGCCAGTTCCAAGAAAGGAAAACTAAGGAAACAGATGCAGTGGATACAAATTAAAACGAAATTGAAAAACTTTAGTCAAAGTGACAAAGCAGTTACAGGGAACAACTGAAAGGCCAAGAACAAGGAGCAAAATGGATCAAATAGACTGATAACTGATTATGCTGGGATTTAGCAACCCAGAAGCTTAAAAAAAAATTTTAAAATCAATCATATCGGAGCATGAAGCAAAACAGCTTTGGACAGCAATAAAACAATATATATAAAATTCATGGAAACAGTACGAACCCACAACAAAAGATCCAGAGGACTACTGTTGATAGTAAATCACTTAACGAAAACGATCTGATGACCCAAACAGATATTTGGTAGGAATGGCCTATCTGAATGACAATACGATAGTGAATAACAGAAAGCGACTCCAAAATAAACCCAACGGATATGAATCGCAATAACAGACATTATCAGGAAGGTATCGAACCATTCATCTGACTCAAGGTGGATGGCAAAGCTTTATAAATTTGGTAAGTAAAGATGATCAAACCGACGATTGATGCAAACAAGTATTTGAAAGAGTTATTTAACGGAATTCGAAAACAACGATAATGCAAGCGATCCAAAAACAGCTAGAAAAGGGATGAATACGATAATCACTACAAATACGTCATATGGATTGACTGTTGCGTGAAAGGGGTAGAACCGTTTGTAGTATATGATTGTGACAACATAAAAAATTGGTGATAAATACTCACTAAAGAACGGAAGATGGTCGCAAAGCTGCAAACCCCGGTAAACTACAGACAACGGCAACACAGTATCGTACCAATTATTCAAGAGGTAGATTTTACTAAAACGGGAAATCAAGGAAATGTTCGTACAAGAAAAATTGTAGCATTTCAATCTGCCGGACATTCACTCACACTCAAACAATTATAGAAGCTGGAACGTGAAAACAACAGTAGTATCAGTAAACGAGGAGCGAATGTGGAGAAGGATTCACGACAGGACGCATCTCGAATAGCTGGAAAGAGTGAATGTAGGCACCGGAAGGAAAGATAAAACTTACCCGAGTATACGCTGCTGAAGGAATAACACAGTGGAGACGGAAACATGCCAAGGAGGAGCGTACACCCTATTGAATCAAACAGTCAAAGGAGTAGTTAGTGATTGAAAGCTATCAGGTAAAGTTTGGAGGAAATACCAAGGAATTTCGATCCAGACACACAAGCAATGAAAAAGTACCCTCAATGTCTAGCAAACAGATGATCATGCAATTACGGAATGTCAACAATCGTATATTCACGCGATACAGACTTGTAGACTCACCTTATAAAAAGCGCAATATTGATGAAGTGCAAGGACAAGTGCACAGAGAAACAGAACTAACACCCAAAAAAGCGCATTAGATGAGAATACGGAGACCGGAAAGAATTCTTGAAAACCAACGAAACCACAACTATCGGATCGGAGTCACACAACCGGTATAATATCAACTTGATACACAAATCGGAATGAGATTCTTATAAAAGGACGAATGGTGAGTAAATGTGACGAATGGTAGCTAGTACAAATTTATAAAGGAATATTCTTATTCGCGAACAGCAATACCCAAACGCAAAAGCGCACATAGACCCCAAAGATGTAAAAATTATATCTGACATTAATAAACAGATGGATTTCTATATATCATAAAGGATTGGCATCAACAGAGAAAATTTATACTTACGATTCTGGTTTAAAATGATTGATCTTAAACCAGAGAAATATTAAAAACAAAATTGGCAATGGCAATCACAGACATTCCGGATAAATGCAATTCCATTCATTACCATCCAGGAAAGGAATTTTGGAAGGATCGTTGGAGAAGTTATGTACACATAACAAGCGAAAAGACAATTGCAAAATTACCAGAGAATTCTCAACAATTCCGAAGAAAATTGCATAAAACGAATTAGAGATTAATCATAAAGAGAAAAATCAGATTTCGCTCAACCAGTAACAAGGATGATAAATCCAGAGAAATTCTACGGCAACTTGTTCAGTTGCCGTAATGTATTGTGACATTATTCGAAATTAAGGAGACGGAAGTTTGGTGTACAATTCCCAACTCAGAGTCAATAGTAGCGCCGCCAAAAATATTATGGGACTAACCAGAAATTGGCTAAGCGAAGAGAATTCAAACCAGTGATATATCACAGAGTGAATATACAAACAAAAGATCTGGAAACGAGCCAGAGAAACATTCTACTATTCCCAGCACAAAGCAGCTATATATCTAATTGTGACAATAAACGGGAAGGTAACAACTTATGGGAGAAGCCCAACATTACGAATTCTTACTATCACACAGACCATTTTCAACATGCACAGGCAAATATGACTGAAAGCCATGTGGGGAATTCTTAATCTTTCGGCAGATGATGCAGAGAATTTTAGGAATATTCTCATCATTCAAATTCGTAAGAGTGGACATTTAACACCAATGTTAGCACTGTTTCGATATTTCAAAAGGGGAGAGAGAAAAATTCAACTGGGAAAATGGGGCAATTGGTCTTACCGTTTTTTAAGCAAGACAAATGGTATTACACGAACTCAAAAGACTATTTCATAAGATAAAAAAGACTAGTTTATTAGGAATTCTAACGAAAATTGAACGGTACCGATGAAGAAGTGTGGACGGAATTAAAGCGATATGAGATTTAGAGCTGAGAAAACCAGAATGAAGCGACAAAAAAACGAGATAACTGGAAAACGATGGAGAAATTTTCAGAGATTGATACCAGTAATAAAAAGCGACAATGACGAAACCAAGGAAGGAACGCGGATGGCTAACTCAGGTAACAACTCAAACATGGAAATATCGAAAGGACAAGAACATAGTGGACATTATATCATACCACACAGTATTATGAATCGTTTAAGAGGCACACATCAGCAGAGAGAAACATACCAGTGAAGAAAGTACCAATTACCAGATCAACAACATTACGAAATATTTATACCAGTACCATACGAACCAAATTGGGCAGACTTAGTGCCAAGAACCAGCCAAAGATCAAGAAGTGATAGCATCAGATCCATTAAACTCGAACTATTCGCTATGTTGCAAACATAGCTGGACCAACACTAACGGTACCCATATAATATAATGGGGTAGAAATAAGATAGCAATGATCGTATTACCGGGACCAAACATCTCAGCAATAAAAAATGGATAAAATACCCGGAAGATTGCTGGCCATGTATCAGAAGAAGCTACATGGAAAGTGATACGTTGCAGTAAAGATAACGGTCGCAGTCATCGGAAAAATCTTGGTCAAATAATTGAATATAAAATGTAAAAATCAATACGTATTTGGCAGTCATCAGGAAGACTGAGCGCAGACTGTGTATAATTGGAAACAGATTCTCATGCCAGAATTATTAAAAGGAGAATAATAATAGCATCTAGGATCAATGGAGCTGAAGATAAACCGGACGAAATGCAATGCTGAAATCAGAAGTTTGAGATGCTCAGAGAAAATTAGTAGTGCCAGGACGCCACACAATCGATTTGCTACGTAAAAAGTGAACGAGGAACTAGAGGTATGATGAAATGATTTTTGAACCTATCACAATTCGAGAAAAAGAAAGAACTGCATTAGCCAGAGAGATAGTTGTATGTAAACGATAACAGTGAAATTCCAATCAAACATTACACATTTGGACGAGGAAAGATAAAGTATATCTATGAAAACGAACGCTTGGGAAATAACACGTGATGGACATCGAACTCCCAAACAGCAAAAACTGAGGAACTGAGGAAGAATTATGGACAAATCGACAGTCAGCTACTGACGAAAACGGAGAAAGAACAACTACAAAACTGTAACGGAATTTAAGGATATATTTGCAGCATCTGCTTAGATCTCGGTACAAGCGATGGTAACGCACATACAGAACCATTAACAGACATACCCCCAATAACACTACGACCATATCGATTGCAGAACGCTCAGAAATCAGTAGCAGAAAGGAAGTTCAGAACCAAAATGTAGACGCAGGGTGTGTGGAAACCAAGTTGCTCGCCATGGCAATTTCCAGATGTCATGGTAAAGAGAAAGCGGAACACAACGGTTCGTGATAGGGACTATCGGGACGACTCAGATGCGAGTTAACAAAACGAGAATTACATACCGTTACGGATATAAATGAAATGTTACAAATGTTACACGGAGCAAGCTTATTTTACATCATTAGATTAAAAAGTGGTTATTGGCAGATAAAAGTCAAAGAAGGGACAGAGAAAAAACTGCTATTACTATCGGAAAGTTATACCAATTCAAGAAAATGCCTTTTGGACTAACCAACGCAGCCAGCTTCATTCCAGAGATGTATAATTTCTAACTGTACGGCATTTACAGATGTATTGGTATATTATATTGATGATTATTAATTTATTCTAGACCTTCGAGCAACATTTAAAGATCTCCGTAATGTATTCGTTCGACTGCAGACAATGGAAATTGAAAATTGAACCATTCTAACTGGATTGGGCAAGGAAAAAGGTCACCTTCTTAGGACATATTGTGTTCAAGCAAAAGGCAAGACCAGATACAAGAAACATCGAAAAGATAAAGAAAATTGCCCAGGCACCCAAGACAGTTCACACAGTGCAAGGAATTCTTAGGCCTATGTGGTATTATCGAAAGTTCATTCTAAAGAATTATGCAACCATCGCGAAACCATACAGAGTAACAAAAAAGATACCCCGTTTATATGGAGGAGGAACAACAAACAGCCTTTGAAACACTCGAGATAATACTTGTATTCAGCACCAAATTTACTCCGCTTACACCCAGATTCAAGAAACCGTTTTTTGTTAAGCAACATGACCGCAGTCTGGGTATGATCTGGAGCCAGTCCTTAGGACAATGGGATGACGAGAAAAAGGAACGAAGTTTATTGGATATTACAGTCGAACTTCAGAAACACGAAAAGAATTACTCTGTGACCTGAAAGAGAAGCATTAGCCGATTAATCCACAGCTATTAAATTTTCAAATATTATTATGGGGTCACGAGATATACATTCACTACAGATCATCAACCATTGTCATGGTTGGGACAACCACAAAGAGCTCGAGCCAGATTGATGAGATGGGCAATTGCAGTGCAAGAATACTTCACCGTATATAAAAGTTTAAATTCAGGAAAAGCGAACGCCAACGCAGATTAGCATGTCAAGATTTGTATTGAGAACTAATGGATCACGATTAGACGAATATGCATTGATCATCGCAGAGGATATTTGATTTCACAAAATTGAGAAATGAGCAAAAAGGAAGACAAGGAGCTAAAAAACCAATTAATGAATTCATAGAAACGAGCGATAGGAAAATCTTCGACAACAACAGTTAAATTAAAGAGCCATCGGAAAAACACAGACCACCGATATTACACATGGAGAAGGGATGGTTTACTATTGAATGGATTGGCGGAAAAACGACCATTGTTACCGAAAGCAGACGAATAAAGGGTATTGATGATAATAATCACGATGGAAACTTGGAGGACAATGTCAGCAAAAAAAGACAGAGCCAAGACTGCGTTCAAAAAATTTATTGGCCAAATATCGGAGAGACGTTAAAGGATGGAATAAAGAATTGTCTGATATGTGCACCAGGAAAAAGCACAGGAAGTAAATTGAAAGCACCGTATTAAAACCAATGCCACCACCAGAACCACTTGACAATTGCATCGCACATGGATGTATGAGTTGACCATTACCCGAACCAACGATGGAAATATTTACATATTGTTAAGTAACAGATTATTTAATCAAAATTCCCGGAAGCATTTCGGCAATTTACCAGATCAAAAAGCCGAACATAGCGAGATCCTAGTAGAGGAAATAATGCTGTAAGAATACGAACGCCCCAAACAGATCCTTAACTGATCAAGGAACCAACATTTATTGAGCGAATAATAGAGGAAGTAACGAATTACTGCAGAATCGCGAAGCTGATGAAAATCCACCGTACCATCCCAACAAATGGTCAACCAACGAATTCAACGGCAATACTCAATAGAAATGATTCCAATATTAGTTGAGAGACACCAAAAAGATTGGGATAGATACATAATCTATGCCTTATGGCTTATAGAATGTCAATACACTCAGCAACAAAAATGAGTCCATTCAAATTAATGTACGGCAGGAGAATGTAAATGCCAATAGGACCTAGAATATACAACCCCCAATATCAACAGTATATGGAAATTTGATGATTATGTAACAGGATTCAAAGAGGCGAATGCAAGAGATCTGGAAAAACAGCAGGTATGAATATTAGATTAATTCAAGAGAGCTACAAAGAATTAATGATCAAAAGCGAACGTACGTGAGCATTTAATTTTTCAAGTTGGAGGACTGGGTAAATAATTGCAACGCCACAGAAGATTATCCACAAGAGTAGCCAGAAATTACAAACGATGTGGTAAAGGACCATACGAAATAATGTATGTAAACGAGAATAATGCGCGAGTTAAATTGGTCAATAATCCACTCACTAGACCTTTTACAGCGACACACATCACGGTGAACGTGAGCAGATCGCAAGCAAATACGAGAACAATAACAAGGAACCAGAGAATCGAGGTATGCAAACTCCAGATTCACAAAACTCAAAACTGATCATAACGGACTAACGATGGTCAAAATAGAAGCGAAGCAAAATTAAATACCGTAGAGGACCTAAACCGGACGAATCCAAAATACGTTAAATTGCGACTCAAACGATTAATGTAGAGACAAGATGAGTATAATAGTGAAAGCCATCAGAGAGTAATGCCAGATGGGGTCGAAGGAAAATAGGAATTGGATGAGGAATAGTAACAAAAGCGGGAAAAATCGCAATGGATTATGGCTAAAGGAGCTAGAAGGCCCACCAGAAATGGACCGTATTAAAAGAGTATACCATGATCTCACGTATGCAATGTAGAAGGAAACGTAACCTTTCTTATTGCAGTAAACACATTAATACCCAAAGGTATGGAATAATCCAACTTATGCAGAAATGCGGACACGCCTCAAATATACCAAACGAGGGGTGGCAAACACCATTAATGTTCGCAGTCGCAGCAGATGCTTCTACAACAGTCCTGAGAGAATTACTAAAAACGGGATCAACGTTCAAAGAAAAAGACAATGGAGAGAACAATGTACTACATTATGCGCTGAAATCCAGACAAGCAAGTGCAATAAAATTTATAACCAGTAATGCGACAATTAGAGAGAGAGAAATGATGGGTAAAACAATCCAAACATTATGGGAAGCTATCGACGCCAAACAAGACGAAGCAACAGCTAATCTGATGAAATGGACCTACGAAGGCTCATCACTTAAAGTATTCAACGTAAACTATATGGTAAGGAACAGAAACGTCCTATTAAAAGAAACTATATACGCTCACTACCCATTCCCAAAAACAATAAAAGCAATGTTGAAATGGGAAGGACTAAAATTCACCAACCATCCGAAAGAAGCAGTACGAATCGGAGATAGAAAGGAACAACTATTGATGATAATACATAGATGGCATCGAAAGCAAATAAGATTCCAAGCAAGCAAACAAGAGATAAAAGAAATGGACGATATAAAAGCGAGAATAATAAAAGCATACGAAGAAATAATTGAGATAATAAATGTCGAGGACGACATTTTAAAGGAAACCCCGGATGGAAATAATAATGGAGAAGGAGGAAGCGACAACAGCAAAAGCCAAGACGATCAAAATGCTAGGGAAGAAAATAAATCCGCACAACAGGAGAAAAAGGAATCATCTAACGAGGAACGTCAGGAAACGAACAACAGCAATAACGAGGGAAAACGAAATAGAGAGATGATGTCACTACAACAAAGGAAAAATCAAAACCGACCGACCCTGCTACAAAAAATAATGATATTAATCACGTCCATCAAGTTAACGGAAGCTGACGAAAACATCACAAAGGAAATAAAAATCGTTCAGAATACGAACAATAAATGAGAAAGGAAGCGCAAGCAAAGGAATATGCTTACAACTGACGATGAATGCAAGCATAAGCTGTCAATTCGACTCAATAGGAAAACCAGGAAGGATGGAAATACGATCCGAAAACTCATCATCATGTCAAACCACCAAAGATGTATGTAGAGATGCTACAGAAGATAGAAACGTAAAAATCCAAGTAAAGCCAGGAATAGGCAAATTGCGAATAATAAACAGAGGAATAGAAACGATTGAACAAGTGTGTATACAAAATAAAATTATCGATTGTTGGAAAATGAATATGAAAGCAGGAAAGAAATGTGAATGGGATAGCCTAGAAGGAAATGCAGAATATATAATATGTGCCAACAATGATATAATAATAACGTGCACACTAGCCAAAACCCTGGGAGAAAAATTCACAACACCAAAAGAAGAGCCATACAAACGTCGAGCACGAGAAAACAAAGAAATAATAATAAAAGTGGAATCAGATCCAAAGAGTGGAGAAGAGATAATAGTTGAAAATATGGGCAAAGAACCCATCACAAAAGTCTGTGTATTCGAAACTAAAAAGAACGGAACGATAAATGAAAGAATCAAATGTCAATCAAATGATGATATCAAAAACCAAAAATATCGTATTCCAACTAAAAGAAAACGTGGAAGGTATATAGTACACGTTCAGAAAGGAAGAGATGATTACTGGAAATCAATAACCAGAAAGTTACTAGAATCAATTACGACAAAACGTCCGGAAAAAGAAACAAGAGAACAACCGTACCAACGCCAGATCAGAGAAAGTAAAGCAGTAATAATAAACATAGAGTCAAATGCAGCGAATGAAGAGGAAATAGTAATTGAGAACACAGGTGAAAAACCTATCACAAAAATCTGCGTATACGAACCTAAGAGAAACGAACCAGTAAATAAAAGAATCCAATGTGAAACAAGCAAAAATATAAAGAATCAAAAGTATCGAATCCCAACAAAAAAAGAAAACTGGGAAAATACGTAATAAATATCCAAAAGGGAACTCATGAGCATTGGAGAACGATAACAAGGAAACCACTCAAGTCAAATGCGACAGATCAACCTATAATAAAACCACTTGAAGGAAAAAACGAAACATGGAAAAAAGGAATGATCATGGACGACAGCCACCTTTCAATTCACGAAGCATTACAACTTCAGAAAGTACTTAAAAAGGTACAACCAAAAGAAGGAATAATGGAAACAACCAATGCAAGAGAAAATACGACCGTACAACCTAACGAAAAGAATTATATGATAAAAATGATTTGGATAACAACAGCAGTAATAAGCAGCGTAGTAATGCTAATAATAATTCAACTAGTAAGAACCACCAAATGCAGAAAGAAACCAGCGAAGAGAAGATTATGGCCAGCAGTGGAAAAATTCAACTACGATATCGAATTAGGACAATACGATGCAGAAAAAACCGAGGAATACGAAATCATAAGAAACTCTAACACAAGCGGACTCTGGTTAGAAGAACCGCCCATTATCGAAGTACAACAATGGTCCAACGAATCTGATGTATACCAGATAATGAATGAGAAATATGGGGATATACGGACATTACGTATAGAGTCCCCGGAGACGATGGTGTAAAACGAGAAAAAGACATTGTATATAGTGTAAAATATTATGTAGTATAGTAGTAGTAATAATATGTATATCTATATGTAAATATCGTACAAAATGCGTTAGAAACAATAAATCAAACCGAGAGAATGCCGATGAATTAATGATGTATTATAACCAACAGATGAATCCGAATAACGTAAATCAACAAAATCAAGTTAGAATACCACCGTTCACAGAAGGAACACAACAACCAGCAGCTGCCAATGTACCCATAGAGATTGTAAAATTAAACCAAGGAATATACCAAGATCAAGGAATCGAGGCAACGTGGAGACGACAATGTGAATTAATGACATTAATAACAAACAATGCGCAAACGCAGTGGACAAATACTAATCTAGTATTAACCGAAAGTGTGAACAGAGGTCTACAACAAGCTATAAGACTAGAGGAGCAACAGAGAACTATATTACAATTACAGAGAATAAATGAGCAATTAACAGATCAAGTTAGATGGCAAGCTGACGAAATTAGAAGACTACGTAACAATCATCAGCACGTAGATCCAGCAAGTTGGGTGGAATGGATAGCATCAATGCCAGAATTCACCCCAGAACCGGATTCAACAGTAGAGTAAAAATAAAGCGTACCGTGTAAATATGTATAAATAAAGCGATAGAAGTAAAGCAACGTCAAGTAACCAAAAATTTTTGTAGATATGCAGACAATCATCGAGAGAATTAGAGGAAGCGAGAATCCATCCGAAACTACGAGACGAATAATGAAAAATAAGATTAGAATGGTGAACGATATCAAAGAAAGATTGAAATGTTGTAAATGTAAAGAATTACTGATTGGAGCGAGACAGACAAAATGTGGATGCAGAATATGTACAGATTGCACGATAGAAGTGATAAAAACACAAACAGAAAAATGCCCTGGATGCGACGAGACGATCGAAAGAGATGAAGACCCTACAACAATGGATAAAGCCACCAATAAAGAAATCAATAATCTACTAGTTCAATGCCAAGTAAAAGAGTGTGAATGGAAAGGACTTATGAAGGAAGCGGAAAGTCACGCAAATGAATGCGAATATAACAAGATATTATGCGAAAAATGTCAAACCATCACAACAAAAAAGACGATAAAAGACCATCACAAAGTATGCATCAAGAGAGAGGAAAAATGCGAATTCTGTGGAGTCATCGACGAATGGATAAAAATAGAAATGGAACATCGGAATCCACAAGAGGAACAAATATGCGATCTATATGAAGGAATATGCGCAAACAACTGCGACAAGAAAGATAAAGTCAAATTAAAGGAACATTGGAACGAATGTAGCGGCAAACCAGTCAAATGTCCGTTAGAACTATTCAATTGTCAAACGCAACTACCAATTGCGGAAATGCAAAAACACATGATAGAAAATAGCATCGAGCATACCGAAATTATGATGAAAACGATAGGAATGTTGGCATGGGAGGTAAAAAGCCTACGAACAGAAAATGATGTACAAAAGGCAATAATAAAGGAAATATTAGAGTCTAGAAGGAATTTCGAGAGAAGCCAAGGAGACACACTCAAGAAAATGATCGAAATGGAAAAGAAAATGCAACAGATGACCAACAGCATAAAGGAACTAGAAACCAACAGTTCTATAGCCAGAAAACATCCTACAGCACCATTTATATGGAAAATAACCGAATTCGCAGAAAAACTCCAGAGAGCAAAAGATGGAACACAAAGAATTCTAGATAGTCCACCAATATACAGTTGGGAAAATGGATACAAATTGGGCATTAGATTATATCCAAATGGAGATGGGAATGCAACAGGCACCCACATCAGTGTCTTCATCAGAGTAGGAAGAGGAGATTACGACGAGCTATTAACATGGCCTTTTAAGCAAAATATGATATTAACAATGAAAGGACAAGAGGACTATCGTAATCCAATCAGAACAGGAAACGAACCACAGATGGGAAGACCAACAACCGAATGGAATACAGCAATTGGAACACCACGTTTCTATCCACAACAACGATTGAGAGGAGAAGGATTCTTGCGAGAAGATAATCTGTATATAAAATTAGAAGTAGAGAGGCCGGACAAGACGTTGTAAAGAGAGAAAGAAAGTGTAAATAAATGTAAATAAAATAATAAAAATCAAATAAAAATTAAAAAGTTACAAATAACCAGAAAAAAAAATCAGAAAAACAAAAAATTCAAAAATAATGACAATATTTAGATGGCAAGCGGAACCAGCGAAGAGATAACAGTACAAATGAGAGAAGGACCAGACGCGATATGGACGAGACTATGGAAAAAACCAGAAGAGGAAGAGAAAGTTAATACACTTGCAGCAGCAATTATATACTATAAAGACTACGACGGAACAAGACGGCCAACGCAAATCATAGAAGCAAAATACTCACAAAGGAGAGTGAGAGACGAGAAACTGAGAAAAGAGGAACAGAGATATCTAACTTTTAAGGATAATAAAGTGTTTACCGAACGGCAAAGTCAAGAAATGGCCGCAGAAGGATTTTATTTTACGGGAACACCAGAACTACCAGACGAAGTAACATGCATCTATTGTAAAGGAAAACTCGCAAAATGGGAAAAAGGAGAGACAGCTAAACGAGAACACCTGAGGAAATTTCCAACCTGCCCATTTAGAATCAATATTGATGTAAGAAACCAAGCGATGAACAGATTAGAAGGAATCAGACAATCAGAAATAGACAGTGACGAAAGGGGAGGTGAGAAAAAGGTAACGATAATAAAGAATTTCGAAGATCCAACAGAATTAATATGGGAGAAAAAGTCTATAAATAGAACATTCGAGGAGAGAATTAAAACTTTCAAAGGAAACCCAAGAGCAGCAGAATTTGCGAGTCAAGGGTATTGCCAAACAGCCAGAGGAATAATGTGTGAAGGATGTAAAAATCAACAACCAATACCAGATCAGAAGGTCAAAAAGCTAAAACATAAAGGAAAATGTATGTATAAACAAGAAAAAGAGTCAAAGAATATCGAAATAATAATTACCAACCAGCAAATAGAAGATATCTTAGATCGACCAAAAACGAGAACCATAATGTTATTATCAGGAGTGGACACTCAAAAAATGAGGAAAATAATCCAGGAAAGGTTAGCTAATAATTTAGAGTGGTATGACTCAACACAAGCAGTAATCCGAGCAATCAAACGATATCAAGAGAAACCTAAAGAGAATCGTGACAAATCAATAATAAAGGAAGCTATATTGGAGCAGTATCAATGTGTAACATGTTGGCAAAACATGTAGAAATAATTTATATTCCTTGTGGACATATGGTCACATGTGAGGTATGTGGGTTAAAGGTCAATATATGTCCAGTATGTAGAAAGCCGATCAACGGGCGGATCAAAGGATTCCGTTTCGCTGATCAGTAGATAAGAAACGAAAACAATGTGTAAAAAGTGTAAATAAAGATAAACGTAAAACAAAAAATTTTTATAAAACTCAAAAAACCACAAAAATACGAGATGATATAAATTATGATAAATTTTGAGATGATTGAAAAGTGAGAATAATCGAATAATTATATTTAGAAAACAATTATGAATCCAAACGAGACAAAAGAAGTTGTAAAAGAGGCTGAAGAGTCAAAACCAGCAATCAAAGATCAACCAGAGTTAATAAAAGTAACGAGTGAAGAAGTAGAATTGTGGAGACAAAGAACGTTACAATTAAAAGAAATGCTACTAATCGCAGAAGAGGAATTAGTGCAAGAGACTCTAAAAACAAAAATGATGAAAGAAAAGTGGGAAAAACAACTAGAACAAAAAATAAATTACCCGGAGGGAAAAGAGAAAACGTACCAAGAGCGAGAAGAGGAAATGATGAAGGAATTCATGCAGAACCAAACTAGAATCAAAAATCAACGGAAAGAGATACAAACCCTAGAGCAAGAGAAGCAGGATCAACAAAGCGAAATAGAAAGATTGCGAGAAGTGATAAAAGATAAAGAAGCAGAGATACGAGAAGAAGGAGAGGAGACGATAAAAATCATACAGCAAATGCAGGAGGAAATTGGGCAAATTAGCACCCAATACCGAATAGAGAAGACAAAGAGAACCCATTTGGAACAAGCGAAAGAATGGGCAAAACGACAAGCACTCCATTGGAAAGCCAAATGGACGGAGGATAGAGAACAATCAAGAAGTAATTGGGAATCGAGAATCAGACATTACATTCAGCAAATAGCCGAAGAAGAAGATAGAACAAGAGCGTACAAAGCTAAATGGGAAGATGCGAAAAAGGAAGTCAACAAGCTGAGAAATCAAGGGCCAAAACCATCAAAGAAAATTAGAGAGCCCAGAGACGATAGACAAGAAAGAATGCTGACTCAGATAACTGATCAAGCAAGAAAATGGCGAATAGAATGCAGATTATGGGAGGACGCCAACGCAAAACAATCTAGCTATATAGCGAAATTAGAGCAGGAAGTTGAGTACCAACAAACCAGAATAAAAGAGATGCAGATCGAGCAGGATGAAGCTCACCGAAAAGAACAAAAACAACAATGGAAAACGGAAATCAAAGAAAAAGCAATAAAAAGAGAAGCGAAAAAATGGAAAGAACACTTCCAAGAAGCCAAAAAAGAGATAAGACTGTTGCCCAAAAGGATAATAAATATGGAAGATTGGGAGCTTTGGGAACAAGTTGAAGTGCAGAAAGAAACAATCGAGGAACTAAACGAGCAGGTCCAAAACTTAGAATTTCGGGAAAAAATCAGACAAGGCACAATAAGAAGGCTCAGGAGACACGAAAAGGAATACGAACAACAATTCAATGATATGTACAAGAGGTCAGCAGAAACGAGAAATCAACTTACAGACGAAAAAAGACAAAACCAACAATTAAACGAGAGGATAACAGAACTCCAGCAGGAAGTGAACGGACACCGAGGAGTTGCAGTATTTAAAGAAATTCAGTTGAGACATCAACATGAAGTTAACGAGCAGTTGAAAGAACAAGTTGAAGCAGAGATAAAAACGATAAAGCAAGGATATGAGGAAAATGAACAGAACTTGAGAACAGAAATTGAAAAGTTAAAAGCGTTGGAAAACACGCATCGGTTGGAAACGCAAGTGGAAGAACTAACAGAAAATACGGAATATCTTGCCTATCTCTTAGACGAAGAGATACAAATATCGAACGCCTTGCGTGAAGAGGTAAATACCCTGCAGAACCGACCACCAATCCTGCTTATGCCATTATACCCAACTGAAATTATAAAACAAGTACCCGCCGAACCCGATGAAGGATTCGGGGAGACGGACGAAACGATAGTGTAAACCTAAAAGAGAAAAATTGTAAAAAGTGTAAAAAGATAATAAAAATAATAAAAACGATAAAAACAAAAAATTGTAATCGATGTATATTTAGCATGAATTCAAACGAAGTAGAAATCCGAATGAATCTAAAAGACGGAGAATATGTACCAAGCCCAATTCAATTAGTAGAACCAATCGAGCAAGACCCACTGAGGTATTATAGTAAAAAGTGGAGAGCCGAAAGAAAAGAATGGCAAGAATTAGTGGAGGAACAAGATTCAGAAATCGCCCGGATAAATCATCAGTTAATACAATCTAAACAACTAACCAATATGATAAAACAAAAACTAACATCCAGCATGAGAGAGAACAGAAATCAAAAGAGAGAAAATGAACGATTGAAACGAGAACTGGCCGAAATAAAGACTCGCGTAATCCTGGAAGATTATTGGAAAACCGAAGCAGAACGAATGAGAGATAGTAGAAAAAGTGAACAGAGATATGTAATACAACTAGAAGACAGTTGTAAAGAAGCCAGAGAGATAAAAGAGAGCCATCAACAAGCTCAAGATGAGATCAAAACGCTAACAGAACAGCTCCAGGAAGCGAGACGAAAGCTGGAAAAGCAAACAGCTAAACGAATAAATAGTAAACGTCAACTTAAAAGAAAGCAAGCGAAAGAAATAAATCTTCAGATGAAAATAAATAACCAACAAAGAATAATCAAAGAAAACAAAGAACGACTAAAAGAACTCCCAAAATTAACCGAGCGATTAATAAAAGCCCAAGTCCTGATAATGAGATTTTCAGAAAATAAAACTAAAGAGGAGTGCGAGATACACCCAACCCCAGAAAAAGAGAAAGAATAAAAAGGGCTAAAACTCCACTGTAAATAAACGAAATAACCTTGTAAATAAATATAAAATTAATTACGTATAAAAATAGAAAGTATGAACCCAAACCTGTGGATAGTAATGATGATAATAATGAGAAAATGCAATACTGAAAACCCGTTGGAAAAATGCGAGAAATCCCAACCCTTCAGAAGAGAGGACAGCACCTGTGCCGATTTCAAAGAAATTTGTAGTAACCCCAATAATGAGGAATGTCAGCAAATAAACCTCCAATGTATGCAATGCCCCACAAAAGAAAACAAGGATGAGATAAAACAGAATATCGAGAAAACCCAAACAATGGTACAAACCCTACTGAAAAATAATGAAGAGATAGCCAATATAAAAAATGAAAACCGAGAGATAAAGAAAACCCTAGAAACCCTCATCAGACAGATTCAAGGAAAAGCCAAAGCAAACCCCAATAACAAACCAATTCAAGAAATTCAAAAGATCGTCCTATCAATCAAAAGGCAACAAGGAAAACAACTCCAACAGAAAAAGGAACCCCATGCAAGGACAAGTCTATCCATCGAACTGATACTACCGATTAGTATAACATCTAACATAATACTCCTAATATGTTGTCTCATCCTCGGCCTAACAAACAACAAGCAAAGGCAAAATACCCAAATCCAAAAAGTCAGAAGAATGTTCACCCAAATTCGAAAAACCACCAAACCCAACGAAATAACAAGACTCTCGCAGATTTCCATCAATCACCCTTCAAGATCAACCCAGCTCGAAAGCGAAACCCAAGCCGTCAGTGATTCATTCGAAAACAAGTACAACTGAGTTACAGTAACTGACATTGATTTGAACTGATTTTTCTAACTCGAACTGATTTACATCGATTTGAACTGAATTTACTAACTCATACTGATCTACAGTGATTCGAACTAATACTGATCTACATTGATATTTAACTAAACAATTGATATTTAATTATGTAATGTAGCCGGACCTTAAGTCCATCTTTCTCTTGATAATTAACCTTACCGTAGAAACTTTTTATGAATGTGAATAATGAAAACGGAATTGTATGTATTATTTTGAAATCAATTGAAATTGCGGGTCGCAATTTTACGGACCCCCGAGTGTTTTATGTTGGGCCAGAACGTAAACGGCCTTGGAAAATGTTTAAATGGATCAGAAACACACACGCAGATACAACACGCAATTTAAAATAAACCTGAAAAACACCAAGTAAACCCGATAAAATCTGAGAAATAAAAGAATTAAATATAAAATAATAAACATAAAAATAAAAATAAAATAATAACAAAATGCACCAAGATCCGCACGATACCTACACAGATACAACAAGAAAACACGACAAATTCGACGAAATTAGAAAAATCAATTAAAGTTCATTAAAGTGGAAGTTAAATTGAAAAAATTGAATTAGCAATAATTCAATAAAAATTTTAAATAAAAAATTATAAAAATAAATCAAGAAATATAAAAACTAAAAAATAGAATTTGCTAGAAAAGAACAAGGTCGAATTTTGTTTTACTGCATCAAATTTTACACGTCACACAATTAGGTATAAATACTGATCCATTTTCACATTTAACAACCATTTTTTGAAAACCAATTTTCAACCTTAAAAACCATTTTTCAATTTGAAGAAACCATTTTCGAAAACTAAGCCTAGTTTCATTTGATTTTAAACCATTTTTGAAAGTGAACCAATTGTAAACAATTTGTGAACTATTTTGAAAATTTATTAGCTCAAATACTCGAATTTTTTAGGTGAGAATCATTTACATTGGAACCCTCTTTCCACATCACGACCTTGCATCTCAATGGAGCTCTGCTCGGCGTTGATGTGGGAGGAGAGGTATTTATGCTGTTTATGCTATTTTATGCCTTATTTTATGTTTGATGGTTTATGGAATGGATAATGGGTAAATTTACTTGTTTTATGATTAATAAATTTTATTAATATATATACTTAATTTATATGTTTTAAAAGATTAAAATTTTTAAATGTCGAAATTTTTCCGGCCCACAGCCGACACATCACGCAAGTTAGAAAAATCAACATAGTGCAAATGCATGTAAGAGCGTGGAAAATCGCCAATGATATGCACCCGTGAAGACTCAGCGTGCGCAACGCAGCGGTCGGAACGTAAATATTTATCCCTATAGCTGAAGCGAGAAATAAGGAAGAAGTCTCTGGCTGCTTCCTCGTTTCTCAATTCTGTAAAATCGACCTAAAATTATCTTACAAACGGCTTAAAATCACCACACCGAGTAGTCCAGTGGGCACTCAATAAATATAATATAAACACAATGGCGCTTAAGATCTATTAAAGGGAAAGGGTACGGGGATAAAGTAACTGAAATCGTTGGTATAAATTCAATTAATGTGTAAAATGCTTTAACTGGTAGTAGATTAGTTCATCAAAATTAAACATAAGTATCATAAATAATTTAGTGCATCCCTTAATTTGCATCGAGTTAACAGATTTTTGTCGTCAATAAAAATAAATATTCCATTGATTAAAGTAGATTTTAATAAAATGACTATCGGAAATTTAGGCGACTTACAGTTCCTTGAGTAAAGTAAACGAGATAAAAATAAATATGAAACGTGTATTATAATAACTAAAAATCACTGACAGAATTAAACCCGTGAACTAATTTGTAGAATGATTTGGATGATTAATTTAAACTCCTGACAAAGATTGATGGTTCGAAGAGATTTAGTAACCTTAGGGATAGTAATAGGAAATCGAACTCATTTTTAAATGCACGTGGATGCAAGAAACACCAAAATGCCAGTAAATCTTTAAACTAAAGGTAAAACAACTCATTAGGTGAAATTTACGAGAAAGCTACCTTAGCAAATAATAATTATTAGTAACAATTTAGGGTTATAGTCCAATGTTGACAAATGAGTTTGCTGAGAGGACGAATCGGAACAGATTTTTTTATTAATAGGAGTAAAGAACGTGATAAAACCATGGGAACTTAATAGCCAGAGCTAAATGAATTCCGTATTAACCGTAATCGATTTCAAATTCCTGTAATGTCAGCTTAGTTTATTTTAATGGCACCTTTGATAATGACCGAGTAAATATCTTTCGAACCATCGACCTAATTCAGGAGATTAATGAAATAAAATGTCGATGACTATAAAGGCATTAATGACTTACGAACACAAAAGAAAACAAAAATCAAATGAACCTTTAATATAGCAATTAAAATCCAACATAAATAAATCAGCTGAATTGAGATCACAAATCGACAGTAGGTGATCCATAGGCCAGTAGGTCAAGTATCCGCACTCAGAAAATTAGAGACGAAATTTCTGACTGCATAAGCTGGGGAATGTGCGATACTTGAGGTCCATCAATACCCAAACGAAGAGACACGACTTCTGATTAATGATTCATGCGATTGCAAAATCTGTCGACCAATGTTACTGAGGGCTCAGGTAATTCCCAACCGACAATACATAAATGATGCGAGAGGAGATCCATGGTAGGAACGCGTGTGTGACGCTAAAATCTAAAAGAACAGTAGAGGAATCAACTAGGACGACAACTTACCTCAATTAATCCGATCCAGCTTGATAATCAAAAAATTTTTAAATAGCATGACTAAATTTGAATAGATTATCGTGTAATTAAATGGCCGTAGACCTACTAGACGTCGGGACGAGTGTGCGGTAACTGAATTCTAAAGTGATCGAACGGCACGAATCGGACTTTGTTTACGAATTAGAATAATTGGTAATTTAAATAAACGAACGCAGTTCGTCATGCCTTAATAATTAAAATTCACGATATAGGTGTGGTATTTTCAATCAATATTTAATCTATTAGCCGTTGATATAAATTTTTTATGAAAATCACATTTTATACTTAATTTGCTAATCCATTGATAATTGTAATTAACCTCACATTATTTAATCTGTCCGCCCATTAATATTTTTAATTAAAATCACCTATTTGATCCGTTAGCCATTGATAAGTTTTGGTCACTATCACATTTATTATTAGCCCAATCATTAGTATAACGTACACATCGAAATATTTTTGTTAATTATGAGAGATGCATGGCCAAACTCATTTAAATAGAACAGGTCGATCACATCAGATACTTAGCGGGCGCAAAGGCTTATCAAGAGAGTAGAAACCCCTCCGTAACTCTTAACCCTAACATCAACGCCAAGCCTAGTATAAAATCCAACGATAAGTTCCGCCCAACATCGACAAATGACAATAAGTGACCGAACGCCAGTTCTTACTCATCTCCACGACATAATGTTAAACAATATGTAAGCCCAACAGCCATCCCCTAGTCATTAAAGAACCAAAGAATAAATCACACACCCTAGTTAGATAATCCGTTTTATTGTTATAGTTATCATAAGTCAGTAATTGATCATACTACATTGCTTTCAGCCAAACATGCCTCTAGATAGGACAGATTCCAGTTCAGTTAACACGCCATCTAGGAAGGAGTCGCCCAGGAGAACAGGGGCGATTGGGAAAATTCGTCGACAATGGCCATACCCTGCCATTCGGAGGACACCTGATAACGACCCAGAGGAATTAAGTCGACAGCAGTACCCAGCTGCCGAAATATTCGCTAATGCGCAGGACCTCCTCACCCAGTGGGAGCGGGTGCAGGAGCAGGTGGATTTACAAGTAGTCAAGGCAAGGATGTACCTTGCAAACGTGCTGGATGACATCCTTGCCGGGCGGATCGCCGTCGCCCATCCACCTCGTCCGGTTCGAGACACTAGGCGACCGTACACGATAGAAGCTCTCAAGAGGAGTTTAGAACGGTATTGTCCGGACGAATGACTAACAGACATTAATGTAGTGATTAGATAGCAATTATAATTAGAACTGTTAATGTCCTCTCTACGGATCCTGCAGACGGAATTAGATCGCGCGAGGCAGGCGAATGCCGAGTTACTTAGTCAAATACTGCAACTAACCCGCGAGATGCAGCAGATCAAAGCGACTTGCTTAGACCCCAAACGAACAAAAATCCTTTACCAACGGCTCACCGCAGCTCAAAAAGGCTGGGCCGAAGAACGCCAGCTAAATCGGAGTCTGCGTACGCAGGTTCGGGGACTCGAAGTGGCTTTAGCGGTATGCCGGGAAGGTGAAGCGGTAACTTACCCGCTCATCTTCGCCCCCACTCAAATGCCGCAGACAACTACCAAGCCAGCCGAGCAATCCAACACTACCATCAGCAGTCGGCGACCGGGACGTAAGGAGCGTGCCCGACGTCGCGCAACCCAACTCCAACTCACCCAGCAGTAACAGTTGTACATGAATTGAATAAAATAGTCTTAAATGTAGTTGAAATGATTTTAATATAACCGCACACCAACATCGCCAAATCGTTCCGTAGTTAATTAAGCACTAATCATGAATAATTATGAGGGACAGAGCAAAGCGAGCACAGGTCTTCTATCGACAGCTCGTGAACCCGAGGTTTGTCCGAGCAACTACAGTACTAGCCAATGGTATTCAATTTTTGCGGACAATCCACCACTTGAACACATTTCCAACGTTGCTTAGCAACGGGTGCCAAGTGGATAAGTATCATTTTGTATGGCGTTACTAGGGTCACCAGGAAGATAAGCAAGATTTGAAACGATGTAACCCACCAATATCGACGAGTAAAGCCGGCAAGAACAGCAACTGGATTATTATCATATATTTTAATTATATTGTATTTTGTCTCTTTTTTGTAAATTTTGTATATTTTCATAAAAGTAGAATTTTGTAATTCTCATTATTTTTATTAGTTTTTGATTTTCCTAATTAACTGAACCATGAATGAATGTCTGACGTTTGAAATGAGCATGGTACAATCTTGATAAAGCCACATGTATGTATGAAGTATGCTTAGGAAGTTTTATTTGAGCTAAAAAATGGAAATGGAGTAATATAAATTGCTGATAAAATCGATGTTGACCGGTTTTAATGAATGTTTTTAATAAGAGAAAGATAAGAGTAAATAAAAGCGGTAATATGGGTCTTAGAACGACTTTATTTTTTCTTAAATTGGCAAGAAAAGTTTAAAAACAGCTGATCTAACAGCAATTGTAATAATTTATATAAATATTTAAATTTTCGCGTATTATTTAGATGAAAGTTTTCGGATTTAAAACAAGTTTTCTAGGTTAGTAATTTAAAATTATTTTCAGTAAATTAGGAAATTTAAATAGGAAAATAGAAAACTAGAGGATTCTAATTCTTCAAAGTCCATTAATAAAAGTTTCCTTTCGAAAACTCCTAAATTATAATAGTTAAGTTTTCTTGATTGAATATCTAAAATTGATGAGGTCCAAATTAAATTGACTAAGAATAAATAAGTAACCAAGTGTCCGGTAAGCAGGCATCAAACGATAATCTACATCAAATATTTAGCTATATATTGAAGGAACCATGAGAAAGGGTATGCAGGACGTATATATAAGATCGACAGCAAATGATGGAGGAGGGCACATGGATGTCGAGAGAGTTAAAATAGTTAGGTAGGCGTAAGTCCTTCTATCGGCCGTCAGGAACCCGAAAGCGAGATTATCACAAGGAGTAGTCTTGGAAACGGGGCTCACCTGCTTGTGGACTCTCGGGTGCTGTATACAGTACCAACATGGGCTTGCCCATGGGTATACAGTGGTAAGATCAAAATTATGAGGCGTCTGAGTGAGAAAGGAATTACCCTAGAAGAGGCAAGAGTGGTTGAGGAAGTAGCTTAGGATAAGTGAGCGTAGATTAAAAAAAAATAATTCTACCCAGTGCGCTAACAATTATCGCGGCTTTTCGAGTTCTGCCCCGAAACTTTAAATAATGTTTTAATGTAAAAAAATTTTTCGAAGAAAATTTTCGATGCGGTTATTTGCACTATTTTAAAAGTATTTCTTAATGAAAAAAGATTTCAAAGTAAAAACTTTTAAAATATCTAATTTAAAATAACTTGTTTAAATAATTAGTAATTTAATTTAAAAGTTACAATTTTAATATTAAATTTTAATCTTAAATATTTATTTGGTATATTTATTACTAAAGTTGTTAAGATTTAATATTTTTCAGATAGTTTTAAAATGAGTTCTGAAGATGATGTAGATGTTTTTAATGATTTTGTGAAAAAAAATAAAGAAAAATTGAAACACAAATTTGTTGAGTTGCCAGAACTAGAAAAGATAGATAAAGAAATGAATGATTTCATTGTTGATAGTGATAAAGAAATATTATTTTCAAACTCTGATTTAAGTGACAGAAATTTATCTCCACATTTACAAACCAATATCAGACAAATAAAGAAACATAAACAACGGGAGACGAGAAAACCTGATATAAAGGTCCCGCTAAAATCTAAACACAACCCAAATGAGAATTTATCTTCATTTACTGGTTCATCTGATAAAAATAAAAAGTCCAACATAAACGATTTAGACTCATCAGATAATTTATTTTCAGAAGATAGTGATGATTCAGAGTCTTTACCAGATGAAATAAATACAAATATTACTGAATGTCCTGAAGTTCTATTAGCAAATGAAATCCATAAAAAACTTGATTTGGAAGATATTTTACCAATGTTCAAAACTCCGAAATTTCCAGTTCAGAAACTCGATAAATCATGCACAACGGATATATTAAAACCAGCTACATTTCCTATTGAAAATAAAGAAAATTTGCAAATGACACCTCGTAAGAAAATCGATCTTTCTAGGCTTATTAAGACATGCGATAACAAGGAAAAAATCTTTCCCAGAAAATTTTCACGTCTAATAGTAGAAAGCAGCTCGGAAAGTTTCGAATCTAGCGATAAAGATGACAGTTTTATTGATGATTCGATTTATTCGGGGGATTCCAGATCGGATGCGTCTGACGGCGAATCGGTTTTCAGTAGCAGCGGCAGTAGCTCCAGTGATAGTGACAGAATCAGCAAATCGATTACCGTGACTCCCAGACAGAAAATCCCCAAACAAATCCCACAAACAGTTCCCGCAAACACTCGATGCCCAGAGAAACTGGATTTCATCTCATCTCTCCGCGACGCTGCTGACAACGAGCGACGAGATCCCGAAGCAGTTTTCTATCGACTGAAATACAAATCTCACTACAAAGAATTAGCGCAAAAAATCTATCAAATCTATAATAAATCCGCTTTTAACAACTTGGTTGATTTTGATTGGTTGATTGGCAAAATTACTGAAATTCTATTTCTAGCTCCCGGAAAATATCGAAATCGAATGGAGCACAACTTTGCGCACGACAGCTGGGAAGTGTTTGTGCACAAAAACAAGAGAGGTAGAAAAATTTAATTCATTCTTATTTAATTGAAATAATTAATTAATGTTAATAATTAGCTACTGACAAATGAAAGTACTATAAAACCATTAGAAATGTTTTCTATCGTTTTATGTCTTATAAATGCGCGTAAATATTTAGTTGATATGTTTATAGGGGTGTGCGATAA
Source organism: Schmidtea mediterranea (assembly GCA_022537955.1). Classification (NCBI taxonomy): domain Eukaryota; kingdom Metazoa; phylum Platyhelminthes; order Tricladida; family Dugesiidae; genus Schmidtea; species Schmidtea mediterranea. Next base: position 11,638,946 of record CM039679.1, read on the forward strand.
CTAGTTGAGAATCAAAAACTCAGCAAACCCACTACAAATTTTCTTTAAGGTTTCGATACTTCTTGAATGAGATTTGAAAATGTTATTAGTAATATATGTAGAGCTCCACTGATCTGACTATTGTCAGAAATTGCTTTTTAACTTTTACTCAAATCAATAAATTTCACTTAAATCAATATAAACCCCTTCGACACCAAAGGGGCTAATTTGTCAGTCTCGGTGTTGATATGCTTCACAAGCTGTTTTTAATCCACTCAAAATTATCAACGGGATATAAATGCCTCAGGACTCAATCGGCCCTTAAAATACAGGAAATGTAATAAATCAGAATTCTATAGCCTTATTAGTACAATAATACATAAAAGTGGTACTGAAAGGGTTAAATGCAAGGAAGCTCATTGACAAAATTCGCGAGGTCGGGATATTGGCGTTGCCGAAAGGGGAGATATGAGCGCGATAACACATAATGGGCCAAAATATTCACGCTATAGTGAGACCTATGCCCGATAATAAGGTTAAGGGATTGTGAAACCGTTTTCGATGGTAGACTGTAATTACTGATGGACGTGATTGACTACAGTCAGAAAGGTTTTAACCGTCGCATTGTTTAAGTTTCCCGTGATTACCATTTTCCTACACTATTGTCCCATAATTTTGATCCATTACCCCACTTCTTTAAACTAGTATCATGATCAGCAAACGGATTGATTTTGTTAATTGAAAATCTCTGAAAAATTTTCTTCGGGCAACAAAAAAATTAATTTCCCGCCAAAATTTTTTAAATTAGTATTGAATAAAATTATTAATAAAAAATATCATTTTACTATAACTATTGATTTTGATCGACAACACGTAATTGTTATTTTAATATTTTCTTAAATGTATTTAATCGATATTATATATTAATTTTAATCGACAACATGCATTTTTATTTCAATTCCTAAATGAATATATTCAATAGATATTATAAATATATAATTTTAATATAACCTAAGTAGACATCTTTCTAGGCAAAATAAATTTCAAACTTACCAATTTTAACGAAAGCTGTATTAAGTAAACCGTATTGCTGAGTTTCATTAAAGACCCAATAATGTCTCAGTCATTCAATATTGCTAGAATTCCATGGAGATCATACGGGCTAGTGGTGATTTTTTTTCTCCAATAAACCTGCAAAGTCAATATTTTATAATTTTCTGACGGTTTCATTATTTATTAATTTCATCCCTTCTGAGGCATTTTAATTCGACATGCATGATTTAGTGGGTAGGTTTAAATTAAATTTTTATTAGCCCGTAATTTATGTTGAAACTTAATTTTTATTGACAACATGTATTTTTATTTCAATATTTAATTAAATATATTTAATCAATAGTATAAATATTTAATTTTAATCGACAATATGCATTTTAATTTCATTACTTAATTAAATATATTTAATCAATAGTGTAAATATATAATTTTACTATAACTTTTAATTTTGATCGACAATATGACATTTTTTCCGATGTAATCAGAAAATCGCCTTTTCTACTCAATAATTATTTTAAATAGGAACCAGTAATACATTCAATAAAAATTCAATTATCGAAAAAAGTTCTCACTGATGCTGAGAGATTATTGGGCACACTGGTTCATGAAATGTGCCATGGGGCAGTGTGGGTTATCAACAAAACTAACGGAAATCATGGGCCCGTATGGAAAAAATGGACAGCAAAAGCTCATCTTTCATTCCCGGCTGTGGTAATGTCAGAACGTTGTCACAATTATGATATCCACACCAAATTCGAGTACACATGCTTGAATTGCAATAAGTCAGTCAAAAGGCATTCTAAATCCATTGATATAAATAGGAAGGTCAAAATTTGCTTTCATCGATAACCATCTCTCAACAAATTTGGTTTAGGTCTGTAGAATATGCAAAGGTAAATTTACGCTGTTTAGGTTAGACCAGAAAGGCAATAGAATTGCTGTGGGAGATGCAACTAAGAAAATGAATGGATTCTCAATGTTTGTCAAGGAAAACTATAACAAATATCGGAAATCTGGAACTAGTCACGCGGAAGTGATGAAGAAATTATCGGAATTATACAAAACGGCTAATAAACCTTCAAATGATCAGGATTTGTGCTCAATGATAGGATCAATGAATCTCGATGATGTATATACATTTAAATAAATATACAATACTGTCTTGTTCTGTTATTATTTATTAAAATAATAATTATAATTTTAATAATATTAAAAATAAATATAATAATAAATAATAATAATAAATATAATAATAAATAATAATAATAAATAATAATAAATAATAATAATAAATAATAATAATAAATAATAATAAATAATAATAATAAATATAATAATAAATAATAATAATAATAATAAATAATAATAAATAAATATAATAATAAATAATAATAATAATAATAGCTCACCATAATTTATAAGTAAATATTAGTTCCAAAAATGTTGCTTTAATGATAAACAATAATAATAATAACAATAATATCATACTTAGCTTCTCCTTAGGTTCTGCTTATTTAACCACTTGCGCTATATTGACGTGCCAGGCACGCCTTGATGATTTTTTTCAAAACCGCAAGTGACGTGTATACCACGTTGGTAGCATTTGTCGCAAAAACAAAAACGATGTGTGTGCAACGTCGGCTGACAGATGTAACGTCATTATTCGAACTGCAATTATAAATTACATATATAGTAGAGCGCGACCCAGCTACCGAAAATTAAATCATAGCGCAAGTGGTTAATTGGTTATGATAAATTCTTTATTGTTTCGATTTCTCTTGATATTATGATTTTGGTTGAGAATTCGGGTTAGATAGATATGGTCAAGTTTTTGGTTTAAATAAACATCGGCCGTTGTAAGGAAACAAATTTTTACCCCCAAACTAAACATGTTTGTAGAAAAAGTAACAGATAAAAGCATTGAGAAAAAACTAAGACATTACAGTGAACAAACAAAATAATGAATTAGTAACTGACATCACAAATTATAAAAAAAATTACTGTCACTGGGACCAAAATTCATTCTAACCAGAAACATCGATAATACAACACTGTTTAATTTTAAATCCCCTATTTGCTGCAAATCAAATGGTACAGAACTATTCCTTAATCAAACCATATGTTTGGATATTAAATATTCGTCGATGGATAAATCCCTCGATCCGACTCCTCGTGTTCAATAATCAATAAAACAAAATCCCAACAAAGAAATATTTATTCATGACAGGATACAATTATATGAAATATCAGTAGACACCCCAAGGGTATTACTTAATAAGTCACTGCAATCTAATCAGATTCTTTATTCGTTTATTACTTTCACTTCGTTCTCAAAATAGTCACTTTCTTTCTTCGACCAACTGGCAACTTATTTGTTGTTTATTCATTTTATAATTCTGGGTTGCCATTAATTTAGATTAAAGTTGAAAAACAATTTGTTATTGGTCGGACAATTTATTGCCCATTTTGATAATCATGGGAAACCCATCACGTTGACTTTCAGCTCGTTGCGCTTAATAAATTGGTTTGTCGGCAAATAATTTAATTAATTAGTTTGTTTTTGGGCTTTCGACACTTCAATGTATCTCAGATCAATCTAATAGCATTTTATTCGTCTTTGAAATCAAATTTGCTATCAGAAACCTCTTTTCCTCCTTAAAAATATTGATTTTTACTTTTTCCAAAATTTTAATTAATTTTAATTGATTTTGATAATTTTAAAATTTTATATTTTTATTCGTGTTTTATCATTACCCCAATACATATCTTCTTGCCAGAAGGAGTATTTTGAGTTGCCGAGAAACGTAGTAATTTCGAAATCGGCCACAAATATCTCGGTGACATTAAAACATACAGATCAAAATGAATATCAATAAATTATGAATAAAGAAAGACCAATTAAATGCTTTGTTACAAATGCATTCAGATTTCTATTAATTTTTATCCTTTTTGTCTTCTAATAGGTGATTTTTAATTTTTTTCCGACAATTTAAATTTTCAACTAAGTTTTTATCAGTTATCGTGACAAATCAGCTTTTTAGTTTTTGTCCAACACTAATAAGAATATACGCATAATAGTGCAGAACTGCCCGTCATTAGATATGACAAGTATTTGTCGGTAAATTTAAAAATAATATACGTCACTTGTCTTTTGATACATTAAAATTTGTAGTTTTATAGAAATTCATAAACGTGGAAATAAATTTTTTTAAAAATATTTTCATAAGATATATAAAAATGAAATAATCAAATGTACAAATATTTATAAACGAATGCAAAATTTAATAATGACAATTAAAAATTTAATTACCCCCTAACGCACGTTTGTTTTATACAATGGCAAAAATCAATCATTTTTTTTATTATTGATAATTAATATATAGACCTATGTCATAAATTTATTTTACTGCCCAAGATATAATTGTTAGTGAATCTTAAACAAAACTTTATATTTCGTATACCCGAGTCTCTCTCCGGCATGCAAAAATTTGCTAGTAAAACTTACCCGAATTACGCTCAGGCATGTGCGTTAAGGGGTTAATTTACTTACAGGTAATATTTCAACGGGTTTCAGATATTGAAATTATAACATCCAATTTATTCATTTAGGATTGGTCGTATGTTATCAGAAAATTAGCATTTATCAATCAACGCAGTTAATGATGAAGAAATTGATCATCTAATGTTTCGCAAATTGCGAATCGAAATAGTTTAGACGTGTACCACTTCAATATAATTCCATCGATAAATGTCATGATTTATGATTCAAGACTTGTTCCCGATTTATTATTATTAATTAGATGTTATGATCATACATTGAATATCAATATAAGTGCAACTATAATGATTAAATCAAAATTTATTTTTGTTTAGTAAACAACTTGGAGCGCATCAACAATTAATATTTTAGGAAAAATTTACAAAATAATTTGAATTGTTTTTTTATATCATAATTAATTAATCTAGAGGAAATTATTCTATGGGAAATAACTCTAAAGCAAAACTAGAATCAATTCCAAAAGGAATTAAATAGTTTTGTTATTAGTTTGTAATCGCTTTTAGATAGCTCTGGCACAATTTTATAATTTATTTACTGATTATTTCTATTTATTATTTTTGTGGAATTTAACATTCATGTTAAACTATCTGTAACTTTTCCCCAATATATAAATGCAATCCCAGGATTCTGACATTGTCAATGGTGAGTTAGATCATACTTTTTATTTTTCTCAAAAGTATTAATACTAATATTATTAATAATATTTATAATAATAATGATAATAATAATAATAATGCACTCGAGTTCTAGAGCATTGTCGATTGAAGGGTTTGACCAATATTAGTGAGCACAATGGAGTCTGCAAAATTGAAATAGGAATGTCTGATTTTAGAATTTTGGTGAAAAGTTTTAATAATTATTGGGAACGTGCGATATGTGAATCATTGCTGATAAGGTCATTGGATCGAAAGATTAATGTGCAAAGTGCTATGACTACGAATGTTTTGAATTTTTTTAAATAGTTTAATGTTAAATCATGTTTGTATATTGTTTAAAAAAAAATTTTAATTTTAACATTAAAATAATTTAATTTATAAAATATTAGATTTTTTTTAAAAATTATAATATTTATATAAATAACATTTTAAAATTAATTAAGTATTTAAATATTTTTTTAAGTGTTTATTTATAAGAAAATAAAATTAATATTATAAAAAAATAATTTGTTTAAATTATAAAATAATTCATAATATTTTTAGTTGGTTTTTTGTACCAATACAAAATATATCGTAAGAAGAGTTTTTTATTGGCGTTATCTTTTAATTAAATCGTTGCCAAATTTATTTAATTATTTATTTATAAATAATAATAATAATAATTAATAAATAATAATAATAATTAATAATAATAACAATAATACTAATAATAATTTGTATGTATTAATTCTTTTAGTAATTATCATTTGTTCATCAATATTAGGTTTTGGTATCTTCGATTTCTTTATCATTCTTATTTTATGTCGCTTATGTCGAAAGCGACATTAATTAAAAAAATTAATTAAAGCGACATTTTAATTAAATCGTTGCCAAATTTAATTAATTATTTATTTATAAATAATAATAATTAATAATAATAATAACAATAATAATTAATAAATAATAATAATAATTAATAATAATAACAATAATAAAAATAATAATTTGTATGTATTAATTTTTTTAGTAATTATCATTTGTTCATCAATATTTGGTTTTGGTATCTTCGCTTTCTTTATCATTCTTATTTTATGTCGCTTATGTCGAAAGCGTAAAAGTCCTCCACCCTGTGATGAGGATAAAACACCTCTAATGGTTTCTGGAATGACCCTTGAAAGGTACCAAAAGGAAAAAGATATTCTGTCAACTAATCAGTGCAGGTGATATTTATTACACAATATTTTTGTATGTATAAATATTATTAAATAAATAGTTTTATTTATTAATTTATTTTATCAACGATGAAATTGTGTAATTCGAAATCAAAATAAATTTCAACACTCAAATTTATATCATCATCAGTCTTCAATATTCGAACAAATTATTTATTTTGAAATTATTAATTAATAAACATTATTGTCTTATTTAACCATTCTTTTTAATAATTTATTTCTGTTTATTTATAAAAAGTTTATACATATCTGGTTTTTGTGTAACTCAAACTGCTGACGGATAGGGCTCGTTTTAATTTATTTTTCTAGGTTACTGAATGACTCTTACTTGAATGCTATCAAGATTATTATTCTAATCCAAAGTGGATAACAGAGGCGTAGCTAGGGGCGGAGCAGGAGGGGGGGGGGACAAAATGGGGTTTGAAACTTTTTAATTTTGTATTGTGTAACGTTTTATGCATCGTTTTAATATGATATCTATCAAGATTGAAGGCTCGAAACTCTCTTGCAGCCAACTTTTTGTTATGCACTATCAATTTTATTGTGTGAATGTAATATTGCTAAGCCTACTTAACCTAGTCTACAGACTCCAGATTTATTAACCTCCCTATTGGTGGGTTTCTGGGTGTGGATATTTTGAAACTATATGGTTGTTACCCAGACAACCCCATACAAATATTTCCTTTGCTTACCACTCGGCACCCGTTGCTGAGCAACGTTGGAACTGTGTTCGAGTGGGTAGATCGCCCGCAAAAAGTGAGCGCTATTGCTAATACTATAATTGACCGAACGATCCATGGGTCCAACGAGCTACCGATAGAAGACCTGTGCTCGCTTTCGATATTTAGGTCCTATTATTCTCCTATCTCTTTCAAAAGTTAACCTATACTCTCATATCATTTATCATTCCGTCTATTCCCATAGTCCTTCTTATCGTTGTCCGTTTTGATGACTTTTCTATGGCCTGTAAACCCACTGTTATGTTAAATATCCACAGTACATCTCTTACCCTTATCCCTATTATAACTACAATGCTCCCTATTACTATTACTAGCATTATCATTGTCACTATTATATGTATTACCTTTATTAATTGTTACTACTATTACATTTATTATAATTCTTATTAATATAATTACCATTATATTTATTATTATTACTACTATTATTATCATCACTATTATTATTATCATAAGTTTTATCATTATTATTATAAGTACCATGATCATTATTATCATTACTATTATCCTCATTATTATTGTCATTATCATTATTATTATTATTATTATTATTATTATTATTATTATTATTATTATTATTATTATTATTATTATTATTATTATTATTATCATTATCCTTACTATTATCATTATTATTATCAAATTTTTGTGTAGGGATTCGTTCTTATTCCTTGGCTAAAAAAAAATATACTTTGCTTATAGAAAAATTTAGCCGTAATCCATCCTTATTTTTTCAGTTTTCGACAAAGTATTTTCCTTAAGTCGAGAAATTTTAGCAGCGTACCGCCATTATTTTACAGTTTTGTAAGGATATTATACTAACAATTGAACAACATTCCACTTTTACTTTACTATTTTCTATAAGTATTTTTATTAATTCGGAAAATTTGAGCAGCGTTCCGCCCTTATTTTACATTTTTACGGTAAATGTTTGAACTATTTCCGAAAATTTGCGCAGCGTTCTGCCCATATTTTTCGTCTCAATCCAACATAATTTATTTAATTCTTAAATATTATTTAAAACATTATTTTTCCTGATTTTAGTCGTTTGGATTAATCTTTTTCCGATGACTATTCATTTTAACTGTTGCAACGATTTCGCAATTTTACCCACTACCCTTTCCCTTTCTTTGTCTCTATGATCTATGTATTTTCATATTACATTTAATAAGTGCCCACTGGACTACTCAGTGTTAGTGATTTTTTGCCGATTGTTGTTAAAGATTTTATGTCAATTTTATCGAAAATTGAGTGCAAGAAGGATGAGTCAAAAGACCCACCCTCGAGCTACCCCCTTTTGCTATTTAGGTTCAATGATTTAACGTTTGGGTTCCTGCGTTCTCACACCGGAACATTCACGGGCACGACTGTTGGCGGACTTACATCACGCTTACACAGTTCGGTAGTGTGTTTCATTTTGCTGTCTTGCAGTATGTTTTGGCTGTGGCTGAAAAAGGAATAATAAATAAATTTTACCATACTAGTTGAAATAAAAGCTTCGATGCACAAAGGTTGTTGGTTGAAAATATTTATTCAGCATATTACATCGTCCACGTTAAATTCGTTCGGCCAAATACGACAATTGGCAATTCATAAAAGCATTGTGAGTATTTCATAAATACCATTCGTAAAATCATTGTGCACATTCCATAAATTCAAGTCGAAAATTTACTGTGCACATTCCATAAATTCCAGTCGTAAAATCGAATCAATAATTATACACTAGCCGAGAGTGGTAGTGTTCAGGCAAAACACTTACCAGTGTTAATTGCCTGAATGCACGGCTCTCAGGTAGTTATACACACAAACTAATTTTTTCAAAAACTAAGACCGCAAAGTAAGAATGAAATTTTTTCTCCGAAAAATAAGACTGAAAATTTGTCAAAACACATCAGTATATATACCTATAATTTGGCCTTAACCTTGCGTGTTAATTTTATTGCGATTAAACAAAATTCGATTAAGATTTTTAAAATTTAGAAAGGAGTTCTTCATGACGAATTCTACTGACTCCCTCCGCGAGGATGCAGATGGGGATGAAGTTAATTTAAAGAATGATAATATCAATGTAAGGATTTAAAACAAATATTTATATAAATTAAAATTACCTCTCAATTTTGATGCTGCTTTATGAGGGTTTTATAACGAACGCTCAATATTTTCGAAAAATAAATTAAAAATCCACACTTAACTTTAAATTGTTTTACTCCTGTAAAACAAGCTCTTTCATTTTATAACTCTGCTGACTTTATTATGTATGATATAAATACAATGAAAATTAAATTAATTAATTTTTAAGAAAATAACTTTTGAGAAAACAACTTGCATTTATGTTGCAATTATTCAAGCTTTTTGCCTTGAATGTCAATGAAAATGCTTGCTCATTTTCAGTTGATGTCAGTTGTATACATTTTAATGACTGCAAAGTTTTTTGAGACTGGACAAAAATGAATTAGCAGTTACCACAATGAGATAGCTCATAACCCGTCACTGAATGAGATGTTTCGGCCGGTTAGAGGATACCTTTAGTATTGTTTAAACACGAGGCGTACAACGTCGATGGAATGACAGAATTCGAGATGACTATGATGAGGAAATACGAGCGGAGGCAGGAAGAGTATCAGATAACATCGTTGACATCTTACACGGACAACAGAAGAACCGGTGACTTGGGTCCAGCTATGAAACGAAGCCCTTAACGATTATCTGAGGTCCTGCAAGGTGATCTTTCAGGGTGATGGCGCGATGGTGGAATGTCAATGACACTATATACATTGAGTTTGACGGCTTTGTGTATGCTAATTAAAACTATTTCTAATATATGTATTATTTGTTATTCGGGTTGAAGTGACGGTGGTGCAAAGGGTTTTGTTGGGTGTTAACGAAGTAGAAAGTAATAACGAACTAGAGAATATCCGAGAACTCTGGTAAAGTAAATCGTACGATAACCTTTATTTATTAGTAGTATTTGTGATAGCAGTGATTGAATTTATACGACTAGACATGTCTATTGAAAAATAATTTCAGTGCAGAAACTATTCACCGATTTTTGGGATGATGTCAACCGTCTCTTGAACGAGAAGGATGAGACTAACTAGATGACAAAATGTCTCAAAATGAAGTTTAGGGTGAAGAAAAATACCTGGTTCAATCCATATTAGATGAATAAACTCCAAAAAGCCAAAACCCTACTAAAACATTTAACTGCATGGTATCAACTAGAACTCTGAGCAATGAAACTGAAGCTTTAGAGCTTAGAGGCATAAGTAAACCAGAAAGAAGTGGACTACAGATTCGTTTGGGATCTACCAAACAAGTAACCGACCATGTGCGTAGAATTCTTCCTACCGATTTGAATTAGAACAGAATCGACGTCTCAATTACAGCTAATTAACAGTGGCAACATGAACGAGTCAAACCTAGGAAAATGGAAAAGAAAACAAGCAGGCGGACAAATTAGCTGAACAAACAGTTTTTGATGTTGCAGTTGTCAATGATTTTCTAACTTGTACTATTAATCATTTTTAATATATTACTTCTTGTAATTAAAATTTAGTCATTATAGGTCCACTACTCATAAAAATGGTGATTTGCAAACTTAAGATCCATCCCAGTTCTTTCAACCGAGGATTTGATAAGCATAGTTAGTAAAAATCGAACACAAAACTTCTATTGGCTGTCCATGAAACCACAGGTATGCCTGGGCCTTAGCAGTTTGTCTTATTGTTGTGATAACTTTTGGCTAGCATCCACACATTTGATATATTATTAACGTCGCTGAGTAACGAGCTACAAGGGTCAGAGTAAAGTAGGTCTTTGTTTGTGAGTTGAGTTAGTAACTGCGGCTATAGGATACACAGAACCAGGCTCTGTAGAAGAACGCATTTTTAAACTAGTTAAATAAATAATAATGCAAATTGGAAAAACAACAAAAAAATAAAATTTTAAAAACAGCATTCGCTAAATTTGCTTATTAAAGTTGACTTTATTTTATACTTATTTTTGGTTTGTAGATTTATTAATTTTCTGGATTTCATAGTTTTTATTCCATGCATAGAAATTCATATAGTACAAATGAAAAGCTCAAGATGGGAACTTTTAAGATTTAGTTAACAAGAATAATGTTATTAAAACAGCCAGAGTTTGTGATATAATAAAAAGTGCTATTGGTTTTGAAAATATTGGAAAATAAGATACGCGAAGTAGGAAACAAATCAACAACCTTACGATGCGATATGGGTAAAGAGGACCTTTTAAATGGTAAATATTTTATATTATTTGGTCAGTATTTTTATTATTTTGTTAGTAAAATCGAGTCAGTATAAAATTAAAAAAACGGTCAGTAAAATAAATAAATGGCCAGTAATTAATTTCAAGTGTAAGTTGGAAAATTACTTATTGCAAGTATTTAAATTCAAAACTTCCAGAAAATAATTGATCATTAAATTAGTAATAAGTTGTCGATATATTATGCAATTGATAGGGCTACCAATTGCATAATTTTGCATAATTAAAAAAAATTGCATAATTTTATGTTATATATTTGTACAATATAAAAATATTTTGGAATTATAGCTGTGAAAATTTTTGAGTAAAAAATTATTTTTAGTAAATGCTTTGGTTTTTTTGTTTAATAGTTGATCGTTTTTCAATCAACTGTTATCACGAATTAAAAATAATTAAATTGATAAAAATTAAAATATCGTTTTACTCAAATATATTTATCAATGTTTTTTAATGTTTATATTGCAGTAGATTGATATTTTTAAATGCTAAAATCTATGTTAAGATGTGATCGTAATTTGAAAACCGAAAATGTTTCAGCTTATTTTCTTGCGTATTATAAAAACGATTACAATGATTAAACTTTTCTATTTTACTGGTACAAGTTTTATAAACTACACTACTAATTATTATTATAAATTATAATAAGAGAATTTTATATATAAAATAATTTTAATTTAAAAGTTACGTTTGAAAAAAATAAATGCATAATATTTAAATCATGTGAATGGTGTACCGCGCTTTTAAATTAGCTGAGAACCACTGTCCTAGAAGCACTTTTACTTTTATAAATAAATAACACTTTAATCACAGTATTTAAATAATAAAATATTGAAGTTTGAAATGGCGATATTAATAATTTATAAGTTATTTATACCAGGTCCTGGCCGCCGTCAAATACTACTCTTATACCTGATTTATACAATGTCATTGTTGATTTTGTTTTATTAATATAAAAAATAAAATAATGTCATTTTTCATAATAAAAACTGATAAATCAATATATTATATCGAAATTGTAAATAATATAACGAAGATTAAATTAAAAAATAAACCAACTTGTACTCATAGGTAGATTACAGACAGTACAAATATTTTACTGACAATTAAATAAAAAATACTGACTAAATAATAAAAATACTTTCCATTTAAATAGCATCAATGGAAGAATAGAACTCTTTGCTGAGCTAGAAGAGCTTAAGATCTGATTAACTGCCAAAGGAACTTATTTTTATTTTTTACTTTTGTAAAACTCTATTTCTTGAAAATAATACCTGGGCTTATTGTCGAGGAAATCTGGTAATTAAAAGATAAAATTTACATAATCAAATTAAAATAAAACACTATTTAATGTCAAGGTCACACTAATAAATGACATCTTTCATTTATAGCGTTTAAGTAATAAAATTAATCCACTTTAATATATTTATTTTTTCAATTTATTTTTACAGCATATTTTATTTAGCTTTCAAACCTCGAAATAAGAAATCCAATTCACGAATTCACTTCTACAAAAGAGTCAAACAATTTCCATCATTAACTTTCAAAATTTAACTTTCGACATAAATTTATTTTCACATTCAAATTTTTGATAACTAATAAAGTTTTACCATTATAATTATAATAATAATCATTTTTATTATTGAATAAAAATATGTTTTATTTTGTGTGAGTGTGATTTTTGTTTAAATTTTAAAGACCACGAATACTAATTGTAAACATTGTCGTATCCTATTTAAAGTGTAATTTTGTTAAATCTATTTTATCTACTCTAAATGGCTTACAACCGACACTTTATTCATAAGCGTAAATCTTTACGAATTAATCAGATAAATTCCTCGGCGAGAATTTCGCCTCCCAATAATGAGCAGGTTTCATTTGCTTTCAAAGTTCCGGGGAAGAATATAATTGACGATGCCCGCAAAACTGGCACGTTGACATTAATCAACTTTGGCTTCGATGAAATTCCTACAGATATTTACAACATAAACAGGCCAGATAAACGAAGAATTGGTTACGAGGGATTCGACAGTGAAGATCGAAATTCGTGGTGGGAAGATGTTTTGCTAACGAAACTTGATCTCTCATCTAATCACATCAAAAAGGTTTCAGAAGACATCAGATTCCTAAGCAATTTGCTATATCTCGATCTACAAAACAATAATCTGAAAACGATTCCTGACGAGATTTGCGATTTGGCTCAACTGAGATATCTTAATCTCTCCAAGAACAAAATCACAGTTCTCCCCGAAAGTATAGGAACTCTAAATCATCTGCAACAGATTATTCTAGGAAACAATCTTTTAAAGCTTCTTCCAACTGAATTTTGTCGCTTACTATCATTGGAAGTTTTAGTGAGTTCAATATATGATTTATGTCGACCTAAAATATGAAATTAATCATTTCTACTCGTAATTTCGTTAAGAATTAGACGTAGCAAGATTCTGATAAGATTTATATAGGTGTTTTTCAAGTAAGATTATCATGAGATTATAGACGTAAAATTGGTTTAAAAACGGTGCTTCTACGCCGAATGCTCTACCGACTAATTTTTTGTTAAAGCGTGTCTGTTAAATACTCCAGCTTTCATAAATTTTCCACAGAAATGACAAATATTATTGGCAAATAGTAAGTTAAAAGTTATTTTTAAAGGTTATTTTATTATTTTTAATTTTTTAATGTTAATATCATTTTTAAAAACTTCTCTTGGTTTTGACTTCTGATTTCACTTGATTTTTTAATGACATTAAAAAAAAATTTCGACTATGAATCAGTAATAATATCGATGTTTTTTGATATTCGCGAATTTTTAAGTTTCTTACAATGCTTTCATTCACAAATAAATTCGAAATATTTTTTTTCCGTAGTTCTTTTTTATCAATTTCTGAAAATCTAAAGATATTGAACTTTAAAATTATTATTTTACTAGTAAATTACGTTTTTCAATGGTTTTATATATTTTCCATAATTTTCGGTAATCTTTTCATCATTTTCCTAACTGATATTTTGTTAAATATATCAAAAATATATTGATTTACTTTGCTTCTGGAAAGATGGAATGCGATATGGCGCTTGAAATATCTTCAAATCTAGTATTTTTTTAAATTAAAAATCCACAAAATAAATGATTGTTGTCCGTAGTTTTTGTCCTTTAGTGTGTAGCCTTTTTATATCGTGTTTGTAAATTTAAAATGAGTCAGATTGACAGACTTGTTAAATAATAACCCAACGATATTGTCAACGTCTTGGTATCTAAATTATTTATTAGATTATTAACTTTATTTACTTAGGTTCTTCTTGTCCATTTTTTGATTGGCACCTTTTCGAATGCGACATTTTGGAGTTGCCCTTCTGATAGGATACCGGGATTTCACAGTGTTTCGTGCTTTAGAAAATTAGGAGTAATGTATTCTCACGATGTTGTATTGTGTATTTATTTAACTTTACTAGTTCCAGTAGTTTGGAGAGTAAGGAGATTTTTCGGATAGAAACTGATTAAAAGTTATTTACGCTCTGCAACGCCAGATGAACAGTAATATTGCAATAGATAAAAATATTTAAATTAGGATTTTTGTAGCTGCTAAAGTTAGGAAAATAAATAAATAATTTTTTATTGAAAACAACCAACCTAAGTTACCAAAATAAATATGAAATTGTTATATGAAATAATTATTTTTGCATTTGTATAAACACAATATAATAGTTAAAATATGTTTTTCAAATACACTTCTTGTCAACTCGGTGGCCCTTAATATAAATCATGTTTTCTAGTTTATATCTCATTACTCATACTATTTTATTATAAGAACTTCTTTTGGTTTTCACCTCTAAGTTCTTTTCATTTATCAATGACATATTTTTTTTATTTTTTGACTGAATCAGTAATGATATCGATATTATATCGATAAATTTTCGGCACAGGCGTATATTCGAATATCAGTAAAACATCGATATCATTGCTGATTCATAGTCAAAATGTCTCAATGTCATACTATTTTACGTTTTACAATATTCTTATAATAAAATACTATTACTATTCATAAAGAAAATGATTACGATGAAACGGAATTAGTGAGTCTCAAAACATTAAAATATACTGTCAGAAGTTAGCTTATATAAATTTATTGTTAAATTTTTTGTAGAGTTCTATTGGTTAATTTTTGCGTAACTAACTAATTCACTGGAATTTTGACTAATCACTTCTATTTTTATAATTAATACACCTGTTTGCATAGAATATATATTTAGCGAGGGACATTAAATTTTGCCTGAAAGGATAATATATTGCACTTTAAATACTAAATAAAAATCTAACCTATAATAAATGTGTGTGTAGATCATAATCAAAATTGATATTAGGTAAGACTTAATACAATAGGAGAATAGAAAAATTCCACTCGATGAGCAAAAAAATTCCTGTACACAATCAGTTCTATAGTAAAAAATAGTAATAATCAGTCATTAAATTGCCCAAAATTTTTAAATTGTAAAAATAATTTATGATTTTTTTTGAAGCAATTTCTGATGCTTCCAATAGCATGAGATATTCCACGCTGAGAAAACCATTGAAACATGTAAGTTTGTCTTAAACTTAAAGATTATTGCAGAATATCTACTGCCGAATCGGCAGGGCCGATAAAAAATGAATAATTGTAAAAAATTTACTTGGGTTGATATTTTAAGTGTTAAGCGTGGGTAATAAATAGTAATGAGTCACCCTGTATACACCAAGCGAAGTTCAGATAAATTCCGTTATAATACAAGTTGAAACATAAATCAACTTATTGGAATTTATTTTTTGTGAAAATTTAATGGATTTCAGTCATTTTTGAAATGGTTGCAAAGTAAGTTATTTTTTAAAGCTTAAAGCTTAAAGTTATAAAGGTTTAAGAGTTGAATTATGATTTTACAAGGAAATTAAATCATTATTCAAACTTATAATTATAAATTTTGATCTACAATCTCATGTATATTATTATTAATAATGATTATGAATATTCAGGAAATGATTTATTTTATGATAACTTATTTTTCGGAAATTATTCAAAAAAAGTGAGTTAAATTATTTTTGAAGTTATAAAAATCATTAATTGCATTAAATAGTTATATTTTTTATACATCTTTTGAAAAAAATCTTAGAATATGTATAAAAAATAATTGGGTTTATAATTATTTTTGGGTTGTGTTAATGTGCGTTATTTTATTTCTCTCACTTTTTGATTTTCTATAGTGTAGGATTTATCTCAGTGACTATTTTACAAACAACCTCAAGGTGAGTTGGTGTGTTTATATGCTATAAATTTATTGATTTTTGTTTTATATTATAGGTGATTTGTCTCAACGTGGCTCGGTGTAAAAAAAACCCAACTTCAAGCAGATTTTTCGAACCTCATTTTTAGATATTGTCTTTTATTAAATAAATGTATTTATTTTTGATTTTTAAAGAAAAAGCGAGATATCCATAATTCATCATTTAGACCAAACGTCAGTTTATCGTAAAATTTTTCAAATGATGAAACATTCCTTCGAACTTCATTGAAGTCACAGGAATCGCAGATAATTGATCATAAATGTTTTCAATATAATATCTTTTTATATTTTTATTAGACTACCAAGATCAAATCTTGAAAATTTTTGGTTTCCTAATAATGAATTTGAAACAGTTTTAAGTGTTCTTCAATGCTGTGATTTTCACTTATACCTTGATAGCAAGTATCAAATTTACGAAAACTAGAGACTTTTTCAAACAATTTATCTTTTTAGTTTTTGAAGGTTTTTCAATAAAATTTTTGTTTGAAATCTATTCTGATTCTTTTGTGGCAACATCTATATTATGAATAGTCGAATCACCGATAAATTTGAGTAAAAATAATATTTCCTAATTCTTTCATTTTTGAAAAATTTAAATTAATTTTTTTATAATTTGTCAACAAATTGCTCTCTTTATGTTAACAGAGGTTGTCTTTTTAGAAGCACGTCAAAACATATGAAAACCATTCAAATTTGATTTTTAGTTGTAGTAGTAAATTGTCAGTTTATTGAATTGCATTTTAATTACTTAAAAAACTTAAATTAGTTTAAGTAAAAAATATAATAACAGTCTAGCATACAATATTAAAAAATTAAAAGAACAAGACAAACAATGCTAAAACAGAAGTTTTTATTTCTCAGACTCTCTTCTAACATTCATATTTACTCTTTGCTGATCCCTATTTCTTGAAGTGTTTCTAAATTCCAAAAAATATCTCATTGGATATTCACCAATTCACCATTTTTCATAATCAGTAAACGTAAAAAAATTAATTTGGTTACGTTCATCTACTAAATTAGAATCAGTATTAAATCCTTGATATAGAAAATAAGCAAAAACGGGTGATTGATTAATACCTCTATGATGTTTTGAATTATATTCATATACCGTTCTTTTTAAAACATTGACCCAATTTCGAGAATTTGTACTACTCATAACAGATAAATGTTACTTTATCTAGTTTAAGTTTTTTAAATAATTAAAATGCAATTCAATTAACTGACAATTCAATTGACTGCGACAAATTTGATTTTTACTTATTTAAAACAAAAAATAATAATACACAACGCCAGGAATATAATTAAAATTTTAATAATAATAATTTTAATAAGCAACTATTTTTTATTCTGAAATTTCGGAATTGAATGTTCTACAAGGTATTTCCTGTGAGAAATAATCTTAAAAATAATTATTAAATGTATCATACTTTCAGTAAATTCATTTATTTTTTCATCTTTGATTTGTCTTTAAACATTTCATTTATTTTCATTAAGACTATAGATCAAAAATAGCCTTTGATAAAATCAGTGTCGACAATTTGTGTTTTATTAGCAAATAAAAATATTTGTTCTGTAGTCGAAATGAAAATTAATGAAATGATATATTTCTGATTAAAATTGAAAATGAAAAAATTTAATTATTTTTATTTGAAAATAATAATAATTTATATTATTGTAGGATTTGTCAAATAATGAATTTTCCCATATCCCGGACGCGATTGGCAATTTCATTAAATTGAAACGCTTGTCCATATCGTATAATAAATTGGAAAAATTACCAAAAAATATCTGTAAATTAAAAGGTAATTTTGAATCAAGGAGAAATAAAAAATAAATAAACCTTTAGCGTTGATATATTTTGACGTATCTCAAAATAAAATCTCTGAATTTCCCAAAGATCTCGATGCTTCATTTGAAGTTCTTAAAGTCAATATAAACATGATAACGTTATTCCCGGTTTCCAGACTGACACCATCTTTGAAGGTAAAGATTATGGTGACATTTTCCAAATATTCTAATAACTCTTTAAGGAACTTCATATAGATAATAATCAAATCACAACTCTTTCCAGTCTCCATATCTCATATATTCCTAATATCAACATCTTAACCATATCAAAGAACAACGTCATAGAGCTACCAAACGAAATCATAGATCTGAAATATTTGGTACAACTAGATGTCAGCTTCAATAATTTACATTCGTGAGATAAATTGGCATGAACTATTACTTTATGATAATTGTTCAGCATCCCATACGCTCTTGGCAACATGGACACCTTGCAAGTTCTTTGCGTTGATGGAAATCCTTTCCGCTCCATCAATAGGACAGCAATAACAGTAATTAATTGTTTTATATTATTTTGAGTTTTACAGTATTGTTGGGGTTTGACAAAACAGGCACTAGATAAAAGAAGAAACACAAAAATCAAGCGTAAATCAATAAAATCATCAAATTCCAAAAAAATAATATACAAAGTGCAGAAATTAATTAAAAAAATACAAAAATTTAAAATAAATAAATATTTACGGGCTAAACTGGTTATATTTAAAGAAGATAAAAATTGATTAAAAATTAATTAGATAATGGAAAACTTGAGTACTGTGGGAAACCTGAGTAGTGTGAAAAACTCAATTGTCATTAAAGTTGTTCAATTAGACTTGTGGAAATTTTAAAATGAGAGGAAACCCAGAGTCAAAAAAGAATCAGGAGTTGATAAAATTATCCCGAAGCAATGAGATTTTCAGGAAGCAACGAAATTGAAAACAAATTAGGAAAGTAAAGTAATCAATTTTAAGAAGAGCTCTGTCGCAAATCAATTTTAAAAATAGGGAATTTAATTACTGAAAATTTATAAAACTTAGAGGCAACTTAGTGAAACGGCCAGTTTGATAGAGGACAGAAATCACAAAAATAATGAAGATTTGATAAATAAAGATAACTTAGTATGAGTCAATAATAATTTTATTCTTAGTGCACCAGAAGGGAGTTCTCCCGTAGGAAGACTTATCCCAGCGCAAGAAATGCGAGTTAAAATGTATCAAACTTGTGCGGACTTACGTGTTTTTTGAAATTGTAAAGGTTTGAAGCGTTATTGATCTTATATAAATTATTGTAACAAAGTGTGATAATTTGAATAAACGTTATTGTATTGGGTGGTCGAGTTCTTGGAATATGGACACCGATAAGCCAGAGTTTTGAAACTTATTTAACTTATTCCTTGATGACTTAGGAATCCAGTATGAGCCTATCCAACAAATGCGTATGAAATTGAAGATTGATCTTTGATGAGATTTTCTGTAGTAGAAGTCAAAGAAACAATGAGTTTAATTCTTTGTTTGCCCATAAAAATCATCTATATTTGATATTTTCTTTAAGATTTCTAATAGCAGATACCGAATCTGAAGCACTTGATCCTGTTATTAAATTGGCGCCTTTCGACATTTTGATTACCAGAAATGAATATATAGTATTTAATTCTTTCAATGCTTCTTCTATCGATATCTGAAATTTCAGAAATGCTTCCAGCATGGGACAAATTGAATTCGCATTAAGTTTTACACCGTGTTTCCAGTCGAGTTCATGGCCGAGTACAATTTTCACTTTTTTTGCCGGACATTGTTACGAAGTGATGAATTGGAAAAATTAAATACAGCTCTCAGTTTTTTAAGCTATCGGCAATTTTTAATCTTTCGGAAACATCTTCATCAATACTGAAAGTCATTTCTTTTTAGTCATCAAAGTTCCGCTCATCTTCATCATTTTCCATGTCGATGTCTTCTACTTCATTGTTATGATCGGAGCTTTGGTTACCATGTATTTCCTTGTAACAAAACGTGTCACAAATGAATAGATAAATGTCGCGATTTAAGAATAATTGCACTCTACTCGATACTCTCGTTCATATGTCATCATTATACGGGCTCCTTCGTTAGAAGTTGCTACGATATCGTTGTCGAAGGAAAACTGAAAATTTGAAAGAGACGATTTCTAAAAATATCTAAAACAATTTTAGCCTTACAAGAACCAAATATGTGTAATAATGCAAAACAAAGCTACATATGTCATTAACATGCATGCATATTTACAAAAGTAAAATATTATATGTTCATATCACAATCGTAACACATGTTTTGGCTTGCAGCAAGTTCTCGATGGAAGCTGCGGTTTGCATCGGCTTGTGAAGTGTCAGAATTAACATCATCATTATCATTGCATTCAGAATCATCACCCACGTGTAAGTGAACATCATCAAGCAGTACACACTCCCAAAACCATGTATCTGGTAGGTGTGAAGATGAAAACTCTCCTGATAATAGAAGATCACAGACACAAATGTCACAAATCATAGGCTCCTCCCCCTCACTGTTGCTGTCATCTGTTGTATCTAGAGCAGTGTTTCTCAAACTTTCTGGTACCTCCGAACCCTATCAATATTTTTTCGTTTTCGTGGAACCCCATCGGAAATTTTTATAGCCAGATAAGTATTCATTTTTATTATAATCCTTTTTGACATATTTGTTGATCAAAAAGGTTGAATTTATTTTGAGCAATTTAAAAAAGGAAAATTTCATATTAATGAACTTTGATAGTAATTTATTTGAAAAAACTGTCACAATAAAAATAAAAAAAAAGTTTTACGCTAAATTTGTTTTATTTTAGTAAAACTAGCAAAGAAATATTTTTTGGATTTAAAAAAAAGCATTAATTTATGTATCAATGGGAATTATGAGCTTGCATTGACTTGCATAAATCTTCAATATTTGGTGGAAGATTTGTTAACGATAATCTTACAATCGATGTCAAATTTAATCTATTCCGTAGTTTAGTCTTGGTTAAAGTGAATGTTGAAAATCCACTCTCACATAAATAAAGGGAAGGAAGTGGGAGAGTGGTTTAAAATGCTTTGTCACTTAAAACCTTGTACTCGCAATTAATTTGGATCCAAAACTTAGTATGTGATGAATTTTCTTTTACATTTTTCAATGTCATGTCTGATGAGAGATCAGCTTATAAATCTTCTTCAACTATAGATAGGACGTTTATTGTATATGTGAAATTAAATGGATCTAAAACCCACAATGTATCTGGTCTTGGCTTACTGGAAAATATTCCTCAAATTTGATAACGTTTTAAAATAATTAACTATAATTATAAATAATTTATTGAAATTGTAATATTGGTTTCTATTTTTGGCTTCAATCATTTGATCCGTTAAGCAGCTGAATATATCGAAGTGGTTGTTTTCAACTCTCTGTATCCATAATTTTTTTTCTTTTGTTCTTCTATTTTATTATAACTATTAATCATTGTTTTTTATGTTCTTTGTCGGGATAAATTCAGTTCGTTCAACAGTTGAAAAATATCGTCAAGATAACATAATTTCATGTTCCAAATTCGAAAGGAATTTCTAGCGGAACCCCAAAAATTTGTCCACTGAACACGGTTTGATAAACACTGATCTAGAGGTTTCAGGATATCAGCTGTTCGAAACGACTTTCGTCAACTTACCATATGATTTTAATGTCCAGATTTCAACAATAACACTTCAAAAACAACGAAAAATAATGCTAAACTTTCCAAAACAAAAATAACGTTTGACTAGATTCATCAGACGTGCATCAAGTTGGACCAATGAGCTATAAACAGAACTTGAACGCGTTTTAACATGTTGCGGTCGTATTTCAATATAAAATTTTGTTAAATTTTTGATTTTATAAACTATATAATGTAAATCTTTTAAGAATTTAGATTTATAAAACAGAATTTTAAATTTTTTGACAGAAAAAAAAAGCAATTTAAATCGATAGTTTCAATATCGATTCTACATAAAAATATATATATATATATGTTGAATTGGCGCTTTCTTTTATTTATTTCTATGCCAATGTTGTGAGATTCTTATTGTCAATTTTAAATTATTACTCACCCTTTAATGTTAACAAAATAAATTATAATAAATTAGGCCAAAATAAAACAATTGATTATTTAGAGTGGCACAGAAATTCTAAAACGATATTTGCGAACTCGGAGCAATATGGAAGATATTACCAGTTTTCCCAGTTTAGCTCCTCTCCCAATCAACTCCATTGAATCCGAAGCTGGAAATGATATCAGCGTCCTCCATATAGATGCTCATGAACTCAACTCCACTGGATCATTAGATTTATCAAACCGTAACATAACGTCGATTCCAGAAAATTACTTTGAACTTTTCAAATTTAAAAAGATAAAAGTCGTTAATTTGGGACATAACAAGCTTGTTGAATTCCCAATAGGGTTAGTCGTGCGTGAAATTGTTAATTGAACATGTTTATTTACTATTTACTACTTTTCCCGTTGTCCTAATCGATTGGGATTCCTAAGCAATGCTATTTAATAAATACAAACTACCGTATATACTCGTGCATAAGTCGACTCGAGTACAAGTCGAATTGAAAATTTAAAGCGTGTTTTTAGTCTAAAATTGGAAACCCGTTTATAAGTCGAAGTAAAAAATTTTTAATTGAAAGTAATTAATTTGATTAAAAAACTCATTCTCCTAAAATGATTTTTTTGGAAAAAATAAATATGATTTGTGTATGACCCGTGTATAAATCGAAATGAAAAAAAGTCCTCAAACTTGTACACGAGTATGTACGGTAATTGATAAATTCATTCATTATATTAATAAATAAAATGGTAACACGTTAAGTAAAATAATTTTATTTTATTTTTTAATGGTTTTTGTATGTGTAATTTAATTTGTGATTGATTGACGGAAAGAGACAGCACTATAAAAGGAGCAAAAAACACTGTCGAATTGCTATAACAGTCGAATAGAAAAAACAACCGAACGGTTGAACGAAAACGAAAGTTAGAAAAGAACTCGTGAGAATCGTGCGGTTTCCTTTAGGGTCACTTGCCAAATGATTCAAATGACATTTTTTTATTTTGTGAGTGAAATTCGTAACAATAGTGATTTGGTCGTATCAATACAACTTACCGTATTCAGTTTCTTATTCTGATCAAGAACTCTGTCTTACCGAATAGCAATAATAACTCACCATAATTTATAAGTAAATATTAGTTCCAAAAATGTTGCTTTAATGATATTCTGATGTTATAAACATTATTTAGAATCCACAATTTGAT
Organism: Schmidtea mediterranea; assembly: GCA_022537955.1. NCBI lineage: Eukaryota > Metazoa > Platyhelminthes > Tricladida > Dugesiidae > Schmidtea > Schmidtea mediterranea. Next base: position 11,662,872 of record CM039679.1, read on the forward strand.
TACATCATTTTGGCTTTGTTTTTCGATCAATTCTTTTATACTGTTTTCTTTATATACATTTTCCTTTGTGAGTATTAATATAATAATAATAATAATAATAATAATAATAATAATAATAATAATAATAATAATAATAATAATAATAATAATAATAATAATATAATAATAATAATAATAATAATAATAATAATAATAATAATAATAATAATAATAATAATAATAATAATATTAATAATATTAAACAAGTAAATAAGATAAGTCATTACTGAAATGTATGTATTAAAATTTAATAATTAAATGAATAAAAATAATCAATTTCTTGAAAATAAGCTATTTCAATTTTTAAATGCTTTTTTGATCTTTTTAAATTTATTTTCTTCTTTCTGGTAGGTTAAGTTTTGAAATCTTTTATGATTAAATGAAATAAATTGAATTTCAGAATATAAGATTCTATTAAATTTTAAAGTATTGTAAAGAGTTTTCCAATTACTTTTCCTATAACGCAGAATATAAATATAAGTGTACTTAAATTTTTACTCCTAAAAGTTTAAAAAATTATTTTTATTATCTTTATGTCAAAGTCAAAAACAGATCAGACTAGATATTTCATTAATTTCTTCTTTAGTTTTGAATAAGAAATTAAACGTAAGTCACCGCAGTGCAGGTTGAGTCTATTTCAATACATTCAATTTACTTAGCGATCAACTTAGTTTAAAAGTTTAAAAAACTTAAGAGGCCTAGTATCAAGGGAAGAACACAAAAATTACATATATTTCCACTTAATAAACATATTTAGTAAATTCAAAGTTAATCTTTAACACTTGAGTAACATTTTGTTTCAGGTGTTCCTCTATTCTAAATGTTCAATGAACATTTTTAGAAAAACACGATTGAAATAATAAAAGCTAGTAAATCTTCGCTATCTTGATCTAGAAAGACCTCATAGGAACTATTTTTAAATAAAATTGTTTTTAATTATCAAATGCTAAAAACACAATCAAGTTGATCTTAAATGATCTATCATCCTTAACTCGATAAAACATGCCATGAGAATGTGTTGTTAATAAAAATGAACTCATTTATTGAACTTGAAATGATGTCAGTAATCCTATTGGTCAATCACAACTGAATGATTTTGCCAGATCTGCAAAAACTAGAAAGAAAGTAAAATATATTTAAAATGAGTTTATAAAAAAGAGTTTAACAAAATAGAATAAATATAATTTTAAATTGTATTTTATTTCTTATACAAACATTGCTTTATATTTATTTAAACTTACTCAACTCATTTTCTATTCGGAATATACTTAGCCTATGTGGACAAACTTTATAGTTACGTTACATGTTTTAAAGCGATCTGAAATAATTTGCGTAATATTCTTCAAGGACTGGTAAGAAATGTATGGATCTAGACTAAGGATATCCCAGAAGTAATAGCTGTATCTTTTTAATAAAGCCAATTTTTCTGATATTCTGTTGATATAATTTAAAATAGAATCACAATTAAGCATGATTAAAATACGGAAAAATTATTTTAAAAAATTATTAGCTCTTACGTGAATAAAATATTTTAAGCCTCATTGATCTAAATTTCTTCAAAATTCATTGGTTAATTTGTTTAAATCCCGTTCGCTCTTTTTCAAATATATATAATATAGATACAAAGTTTATATTTTTGTTTTTGATTCAGAATATTGTCCTGTGCATTCTCCATTGTAACACTGGATCTTAGTTTCAACAGATTGTTAGAATTGTCAGATGTTTTTAATCATTTTGTTTCGTTAAAAGCCTTAAATTTAAAGTGAGCATTATTATTATTATTAAAAAGAGACATAGAGGTACAATATTTATTCTGACGACAATTATCCAACATACTCTTATATAACTCTTTATTGCGTAACATATAAAATGGAGTTTATTGATTTATTAATTATTGATACAGAATACCTTCAGACACACAAACATACCAACATTCTAACACAACTATCAAATATCATAAATAACCTCTGATCTTAAAACTACAATTTTTGAAAATTATTACGAAATATGTCAATTTAATTAGTTGTTCCTTATTCATTCCTTACATTTCCTTACTTTTTACAAACGTTGAACTATTGTACTTTCGAATATTTCATTTCCGTTTATATCTATCATTTTATAGCTTCTTTATTATATTTTCTTTCTTTACTAATACTTGTCAAACTCCGTTAATTTATTGCTTCAACTGACTGAAAAATTTAATCGTATTAACGAGGAAATCGAATTAATGAATAATATGGTGACTTCGATATATTTTGTTGTCGTGGAATAAATATTTTAATTAGATTGGAATTATTTATACGGTACAGTTTATTATAATAAATATGAAACTACATTTGGTAATATTTCTGACCAATCCTTATATCGATTTTCTTTCAATGTAATGCCTATTGCAACTATTATGATTCTAAATTGTATCTCTACTAACCCTTTTGTGTTATGATGATAACGGTTTGAGTATCTGATTTTATTATGATGTGAATTCAATAATTCTAATAGAAACTTAGATTCGAATGTTTTACCTCTATCTAAGTGAATTCTCTTTGAAGCACCATGTATCAATAACTATTTTTCAATTAAACCTTTAGCAGTAGTCTTTTCATCGTTATGTGCAATTACTGTCAGTAAAATATATCTGCTAATTTGATTAATGATTGCCAAAATATATTATTTTCCGTTTATTAAATGACCCACAAAAATCAATGAATATCTCTTTAAAATCCAAATCAGTGCTTCGTCTTATAACCATTTTCCTAGTTTTTCCTTTCCATGTTTACTGTTATTGGCAGTCTACACAGTTTTCTCTAATATTCTTGACCTTTTCTTCCTTAATTTTTAAATCTAACACTTTTTTTGCATGTACATCTCTTTGCAGATCTTAGATTAAAAATTTTTTTCTTCTTTTCTTTTGACTTGTTGATTGATTACATCTTTGTTTTATTCTTTTCGGGTTTTATGTCTTCGTGAATCGTCTGACTCTTATTATATGTAGTACAATTATTCCTCGATAAAGCATCCGCATTTGCATGTAACTCACATTTTAGGTATTCTAGCTTTATATCCAATCCAATTAAATAATTTATCCATGTCTAGAATTAAACAGTAATTGGTGTCTTTGCCTTAATAATAAATTTTATTTATTTATGGTTAGTTCCTTGCATGAATCTTTTCTCCATATAAATAGTGCTTATGATGCTGAGTGAAGTTATAAATTGCCAGCAATTCTTATCTGGTAATGCAATATCCAATTTCATGTTTCTTCATGACATTTGATTGCAATCTCTTGTTCCCGTTTTTTATAATTTATATGCGACAGTACTCCTTCGATTTTGTTGAAACTACCATAAATGTCTAAAGAAAAGTCCTTTCGTAAATCCGGATATTCAGTATCAGATTTGTATCAACATATTTTTAAGGCTTTGTAAACTGCTTCATAATCTACTGTTCATATCGGTTTATTTGATCCGTATAAACTTTCTAGTGGTCTTGCATGTTTCCCTATAATAATTTGTCAATCCTAAAATCTTCTCAGTCGTTTGATACCTATCAGTTTTTCGTATTCCTGCATTGGTATAATTTTTCGTCATTTGTCGACATCATTTTTATTTATAATATGTCTTGTTTATTAAAATGTCACTTTTCTAAGCCTATTATTAATCCTGCTTCTATTATTTTTTTAGAACTCTTTACAGTTGATTTTGTTCTCTTTCATTGGATTTTTAATTATTGATATTGAATACCTTCAGACACACAAACATACCAACATTCAAACTTTGTAAAATATTGTTATGTAATATGTTAACTTAATTAATTATCCAATATTCTATAACTATCCTTTTATATAATAATTATTATTATTTTGCTTAGTGTGAGGCGTTTTCAGCAGAAAATTGAATATTTCGGATTGTTTGTCAGAGAGATTTAAAATGAATTTAAATTATTTAAAAAAGATAAAATAACTTTTTATTAATAAAATTTTTAACTTTTAATTTATAATTTTTCGACAATTTTTTAAATAGATTGGAATAATTAGCTTTGAATAAAATTTAAACAAAAATTCTTTAACTTTTATTAAAGTTTTAAATATTGAACCTCTGATAAATTGTTTTGAATTATTTGGTTCAATGCTTGAAAGCTTGTTTAAATATTAAACAATATTGAATTAGAAATAAATTTTTGGAATATGATTTCTTTTAATGCAAATGTGCTGATTTCTTTTTCGTTTGTGTGGTGTTGTAGTGAACATGTACTCTTGTTCGGACAATATTTTAATCAAATAATCTGTGTCAAATGAATTCATTCTGCAAATTACATAAACCAGTGCATAACCTCCATAAATTGGAACAGTATGAATGCACCTCCAGAATCCAGAACAATACACGCCCAGGCAAATACAATGAAATAACTACTTGAATTTCAACATACATTGTTGGCGAATCTTTTGTCTCAAGCATAATTTGAGTAATCTTCTCTTGGTTTGTCTTGGGATTCAACTGTCTTATCAGATGTTCTTCTAGTGATACTCTTAGTTCATAATAAAATGTGTGATAGATATCTTTTAGACTTATTCTTATTTCTTCACATGCTTCACGATATTTAAATAACGACGTAATTCCAAAAATATGTTTATTTTAAATTCAAATTCCACAAGAATTTAATTAAAAATTTCCAAAATTTAAATAATTCACCAAATAAAACCCTACCTTGAAACGAATAAACAATCTTGTCCAAAAATCTAAAAGGAAACCAAATTTCATTGCACACACAGACGCTAAACATTTTAAATCAAAATTCATGCACACTCAAAATTTAATAGTCAGTATGGTAGCTTGTTTTAATTTTCTGGGCTCAAGTGATGGAAATAACATGCTGGAAACAGAAGTATCATTTGCCAATTGAGAAATTTTGAACCCGCTATGTGCAGTTTGGTAGCCTTCAATACCTTCTTAATATTGGAAATGATTTCATATTGTTTTAATATCCCTCAACTATTGTGCGAAAATATATTGAGCACAATTATCATAAAAATACATTGATCACATAAAGATTTTCATTTATTGTATGACGCAAATTCTATTTGTTTTACTAAACAAATGTTACATTCAACTAATTTAGTCTTTCTCAAAGTGGGCAATAACGCCCTCTTGTGGGCGTTTGAGACCTAGAGAGGGGCTTTGACGTGGGTTAAAAGGGCGATGGTAAATTTGTAATTTCATTTTATATTTTAAATTTCACTAAAATAAAAACCTACCTACTACACAATAACGAATAATTAGTTTATATTTCTGCCCCGTATGATGGTATAAAAACTTAAAATACTTAACATAGATTTCGTAGGATAGCCCGCACGCCTACGCAATCAAGTTGTAACAAGTTTCTGTTAAATAACGCTATTGGAGCAATCCGGTAGCAATTGCCCTGTACCATTAAAATTTATTTACATGTAATACATTTTGTATATTATACAATTAAATAATCTTTAGGGAGCGGTGGCAAATCAAATTGTGTATTAAGGGGGCGATGGTTAAAAAAAGCTTGAGAAACACTGAACTAATTGATAAATTTTCATTAAAAACGTTTAATTCTTGATTAACTGTAAAAATATTTAAAATAAATGTTTAAAATAAAATGTTTGTCCATAACGCAATAGTTATTGAATTAAATATATGCTAACGGTTAAAAAATCCATCGCATTAAATCAATCATAAATAAAGCGTTACAATCAAACTGACACTTTTACATGAAGAACTAAAATATTGATTATTACTGTTTATTATTATTATTAATTATTATTATTAATTATCATTATTAATTATTATTATTAATTATCATTATTAATTATCATTATTAATTTTATTATTAATTTTATCATTAATTTTATTATTAATTTTATTATTAATTTTATTATTAATTTTATTATTAATTTTATTATTAATTTTATTATTAATTTTATTATTAATTTTATTATTAATTTTATTATTAATTTTATTATTAATTTTATTATTAATTTTATTATTAATTTTATTATTAATTTTATTATTATTAATTTTATTTTTACCTAATCTCAGTGGTAATTATTTGAGAACATTACCTGAGTCATTTACAACCATGAAGAATACGCTCAACACATTGGAGGTAGCTCACAACCCTTTGGGGTTAGAATTACCGGAAGTCATATTCAATTTAGTCAATCTTAAATATCTCAACGCTTCCTATTGTGCTATTGTTATTATCAATCCGAAAAACTTTATGAGATTGAAACTTTTGACTGAATTAGACCTGTCTAATAACGAAATTGAGATCATTCCACCAGAATTCGGTCTATGCGAACATATCAAGTAAAAATAGTTTATGGATTGATAACAAGTTTTATATTCCCTATGAATTAAGAATTGCTAATCTCGACGGAAACAAGATTCGTCACCCCGCGTTGACCTCCGTCAGTCACGGAACTGAAGTCGTATTTGAATATTTGCGTTCTCAAATTCAATCCAATTTATAATTAGATTTTTTGAACTCTATCCGAAATATTATCAACTTCTACAATTTTTTTGCTAAATCAATTGCCTTAAACTTCGGTTGACAGGAAAATTTTATTTCATTTGCTACACTAAATAAATATCTTGTTATTTTTATTTCTACCGCAGTTGTCGGGTGGGTTAACCAATAGACGCAAACTTAAATGGACAAATAAAAAGTTATGTGCTTTTGTTTGATTCTTACAGAAAATATTCACCGATAGTCTCGAAAAACCAATGAAGCACAGTTACAACAATAGAATCACAAATGGACATTCTGTTATCCTGGACCAACACGCCATCAAATGAGATATGTGGGAGTTGTCTTATAATATCAGAAAAATCAATAACCTTATAGTATAGAAACACACAAACTCACTTTTATGTTGCACACAAACGCAGCGGATAATAAAAAATCCATACATACTTTTGAGATAAACAAATGCACCTACGAAATGCACTGCTATTACTCAAATTTCAGTGAAATTTGCAAAATCATTAAGCACAACAATGTTGTTAATAATAAAATAGATTTATTTTGTTTATTAAACGAATTTAGTAGTGACATTGCGAAATTTGTATAATTTTTAAAAATTTCATAAAAAGCTCATAAAGCTTTAAGAATAAATAATTCTTTGTGCGATTGACTGTTTATAAAAATAACTGAATTGATAAAAATTTAAACTTGTCTAAAACCAGGACTCTACTCGTATAAATATTTTTTATGATTTAATTGGGTTAACTATTAGTAAATAATAAAGTTGTTTATAAAATTTATTTATCAATAAGGATTGTTAAAAACACGAGAAAGCCAAATTATGCTCATTAATAGTTTGCCATCATAATCTATGTCAAATGATTTATACAGAAACAATAATAATGTAATAGTTATGATTTATTGATTTAATTAAATAATGTCAATAAATTTGTTGTTGATTGAATGTTAATTGTAGTGGATTGCAATTCTTTCCCTATTACTATTAAAGTTAAATCCTTTAAATCAATTGTTCTTGTGCACATTTTTCTATGCTCAATAATATTACTCGGATCTCTTATTTTGGTATGTTCTTAAACCTGTGTACAATGACAACGGGAATTCTCTTCGATGTATGTGGCATTGTACCCATTACAACAGATCAGAAATTAAATTCATTGGGGTTTGAAATTTATTACTAAAGATATTTTTTGATTTTAACGATTTCAATACTATTTTAAAAACATTTGAATTGCCTAATGATTTTGTGACGCAAACTTAAAATTCTTTTATTAAAAAAGTTGTTTAAAAAAATACTTCAATTCAGGTTGTTAAGGATATCTGAATAATAAAAAAATTAAATATCAAATAAAATAATCATGGTAAAAAATTATAAGTGTAATAATTATTCATATCGTTCCGGAACTCTGACGAGAAATAAAAATTGTAAAAAGAAATAGGGACCCCTGCCGGTATTGAATTAATTTGAAAGCGTGAGTCGTTGTGTAAAATTTTCTATTTACACAACATAAATTACTTAATATTTATTTATAGTTTTATGAAAATAAAAATGAGAAAAGAAATTGAAAATATTTGATCAAAGGTGAATAATAATATAAAAGATTTTATTGAAGGTTTGCTCAATTACGTAAAAATATTTACATAAACATCAAATTCCAAATCTGTGAAAAACGACCCAAGAGAGGCAAATCCAAATTTAAATATTTATTTCATAATGTAAAAAAAATTTGATTTGAACACTAAAATGGCTTCCGAAAAAGATTACTCAGACAAATATTTTGTTTAAAACAATTAATAAAAACCAAATCATTAAAAGTAGAGAATTAAGGCTAATCAGTGAAGAGTTCAAATAATAAATATTAAAGTGATCCTACGGAGTTTGTCGGCAAAATTGATTCACAATTGCGCGTCGGTAAAGTGCCAATACGATAGCACCACAAATGACGCTGAACCCAAGGAAGACCGATACAAATATAATTAATGTTGGGTCTTTCCTTTCTGTTTCGGTGCTTATTTCTACAGATTTTACTTGGGTTGTAAATGATTCTTCCATTGGAAGATTTTTTATTGAACAAGGATTGGATTCAAATTCTGAAATTATTATTATTATTATTATTATTATTATTATTATTATTATTATTATTATTATTATTATTATTATTATTATTATCACCATTATTATTACTATTATTATTATTATTATTATTATTATTATTATTATTATTATTATTATTATTATTATTATTATTATTATTATTATTATTATTATTATTATTATTATTATTATTATTATTATTATTATTATTATTATTATTATTATTACAATTATTATTATTTATTATTATTATTATTATTATTATTATTATTATTATTTATTATTATTATTATATTATTATTATTATTATTATTATTATTATTATCATTATTATATTATATTATTATTATTATTATTATTATTATTATTATTATTATTATATATTATTATTATTATTATTATTATTATTATTATTATTTTATTATTATTATTATCATTATTATTATTATTATTATTATTATTATTATTATTATTATTATTATATTATCATTATTATTATTATTATTATTATTATTATTATTATTATTATTATTATTATCATTATTATTATTATTATTATTATTATTATTATTATTATTATTATTATTATTATTATTATTATTATTATTATTATTATTATTATTATTATTATATTATTATTATTATTATTATTATTATTAATTATTATTATTATTATTATTATTATTATTATTATTATTATTATTATTATTATTATTATCATTATTATTATTATTATTATTATTATTATTATTATTATTATTATTATTATTATTATTATTATTATTATTATTATTATTATTATTATTATTATTATTATTATTATTATTATTATTATTATTATTATTATTATTATTATTATTATTATATTATTATTATTATTATTCATTTCATTATTATTATTATTATTATTATTATTATTATTATTATTATTATTATTATTATTTTTATTATTATTATTATTATTATTATTATTATTATTATTATTATTAATATTATTATTATTATTTCTCGTTATTAAATGAAATTATTTACCGTTTTCACTAATAAATATTTGCGTTAATTTCCATTGTACTATTTCCGTTGAAAATAGTACTATACCATAAGAGAAAAGAGAGTTGTGGTGACTAAAGGCTTCAGGAGTTAAGAAGAAGTGTTCATTCAATTTGACATCTTTATGTGAAAAAGCAAACTTATCGTTACTCATCTGCCTATAATAAAGCGTCGAAACATTGGTAGAAAATCTCGGGGTGTCAACATGGAATTTATAATTAAAATTCCCCGATAATATAGGTTTTCGTCCACTGGTTGAACAAGACTTTGGAAGAATCACGAGTATTTGATTCTTGTGCAAAGGTTGAATCTTGAAGACTGTTGTAGCTTCTTTGATATATTTTGGTGGCAAAAATGCAATTGGTCTATTTTTATGAGTTAGCTCTTTGGCAACCGATAAGACTTTATTGCAGTGCGAGTTTTCTTCACAATCTGGAGATAAAGTATAAAATCCAGCCTGAATGATGGCTTTTTCTTATAGATCTATTAAGTGAAATTTATAGGAAAAAGAGTTTACCGTTTATCCAGGATTTCTTGTACAAACAGTCTGAATATTGAAATCTCTTCTCGATATCGTAAAGTGAATCAGGAGAACACCAAAGTCTTCCTTGGTAGTTTACATCAATACAATCATTATAGCATTTGGAATGGTAAATGTATGGAAATTTGCAATTAGATTCGTATTGCACAGTTTCGAGATCTGGATCTACACGAGATTGAGGAATGTTCGAACAGGATTTCTTAATGACTGCAATATGTATTTTGATTTTTAGACTTTCAAATAATTATCCCACCCACCATGTGACCTCAGCCATTTGCAACGTTCAAACTGTCCACCATGACAATTGGTGGGGCAGAAATACTCACGAACATCCTCATTCATTCTAATACACTCATTATACGTGATATTCCTGTAAGTGAAGGGGAAATAGCAATATTTCCCACCGATAGTAGATATTCGGTAGTCAATTAAGGAATTGAAGGTTGAACAGTTCAGTCCCAAAATTGATTTCAGCACAAAAATATCTAAAAGATAAGTGTAAAACTCAAAAAAAAATATTGCGGAAGAACTACTTATAAAAATATGAGTAATATAAAATGCATTCATTAGAAAATGTTGCCTTTTTAGAAATTTTATTAATATAACTATTTATTACGTCACATCGCACGTATTCCGATGATTACGCAATTAATTGTTTTATCAACTAACATTCATTGTTTACTTTTACAGGAAATATTTATTTAAGAGCACAGAAAATTGTCTTTTAGGAATATTTTTTCGGTGTTATGGCTGTTTATGAGTTCATAAATATTTGCGCCATGCCCGTCAGGCAACCTAGACTCACGCTTCAATGGCTTATTAATATATTAAAATGCGAAAATTAAAAATATTAAAAAATAAATAAATTTAAAATAATTGTTACCATTGGTTTCGGTAAAGCCTTCACCACCTGACAAGGGTACTATGACTGTTTTTAAAGGAGATTCTGATTTTGAGCAATTGCTTTTGATATTAAATACAGAGGAGCTGCTTCTCTGGTCTCTTACTTTATATTTTCTGCTAAGGAAATCCAGTAAAATAACATTTGATCTGTAGTTATTATCAATTGTGTATTTGCCTTTCCATCAAGGGGTTTTGGTTGATGAACTACCTTTGTCTCATTGGCCAATAGCGCATATCAATCTTTTAGTTGTTCCTATGGCTCGAATTCTTACAGTCACAGCTTCCAGGAAAAATAAATTGCAACCAAACCCCAACCATCACAAATGACTTTGGTACTGGGTTGCCTGGGTAGAATTCGAAAACAACGTTCAAAACCTTTGGGCCTCAAAATCACGGATATATCAGGCTCAAAGTGTCGAAGTTATTTATGGAAGTTACTTTATACATTTTATAAATGATAATTATTTATTGATGGAATTAACTTATGGTTTTCTTCGTATAGATCTTGCAAGTCGAGAACAGGGCGAATATCAGTGTTGAGTGGAATGGAAGAAGCATCGATATAGGAAAACTGAATAAACCGGACTTAAACTAGAAAATGACTAATGAAAATAAATTACTTCGGGAACAGACCGTACTCGATTGTATCAAAATGTGCGCACAACAACTACAAATCCACGCGTTAGAAGTTGAAGTGCAGAGTTTCACTGAAATCACAAGATCCTGCTCACTGTAAAAATGGAATCAAGATGCTAGGCTACTCAACTTTTAGTACTGCAGGAAAGGTAACGGTTACTCGAGCCTCTCTACTATCATGAGATAAGAAGAAGTGCAAGGCAGTAGAGCTCTAGTTCATTATGGACAAGGATCCTAAAGTGGTTTAATTGACAGAGTTAATTGTTCTAGTGATATCATGCGGGAAGATGTAATAATTACATATTACACGAAATCGTTCTGAGGTCGATGCCGCGATTTTATCCTTTTGGATACATCGTTGAATCGACCGCAGGATGATCTCAACTGGCTAAAATCTGAGTAATGATTTAAAGGTGGAATGAATGGAGAAACGATCACGAAAAAGTAAACAAATTCATTGACATAAAAATGATTTAAAAGTATCAATTTCTTTTATATTTATAATCTTTATTTTAATTTTATTTATCATCTTTATCATTTTATATTTACATATTAATATTTGAATTTCTATTTTACTTCTAACAATGAAAGATTTAGATATTTATTTGGCACAGACAATTTTCTTGTGATCTATTAGGTCGTGTAAAAGGTTCCCGGCAGCAGCAGCAACTGAATTTACAAAGCACTTTGCATACATGGAAGTTATAAGTTAATAAATTCTTTTTACACCACCTAGTATATTACCATGCTTGAATTCATTTAATTTTAATCATGTTTAGTTTCATTGTCATTCTATATGTTGAAATTGTAATCCAAAACTGTCCGGGAACTTTTTACACAACCTAGTAATTTCTAAAGATCGAAATTTTGACCAAGTATGAGCATCATTGCAGTAATTATCTGTCTAGCTTACAAAGGTCTATATATGAAAAGATTAAGCTATCGGTTAATGTCCCAAACATTTGCCATAATGCTTGTTTTTTACGGAAGAAGGTAACTCACATGATTGTGATATACTGGAACGAATTATCGAGAAATGATCAGAAACGAACACGATTAGTGTTAAATTGATAAGAGTAAAATTATTTGAAGTTAATGTTATGAGTTTGAGCAACGAGGGTCTCACAATACTATCGTGAATTTTCAGCTATTTAGCTTTGATCTACCAAAACATCTCAGAATCTGTATTAATGCAGATCTGCAAAAACGCCCAATCTAAGTACTGGAAGTCAACTACAGATTTTGGAATTTTCAAGATCATTTAGCCGTTTCTGAAATGGATAAAGAAATCAGAAACCAGCCTGTTGAGAGCGGTATTCGTTCGGTTGAACATGAAATTATCATAATGATCCAAGTCGACGAAATCATCATAAATCGAAATATTTTTGATCGAGTGTAATCAAGTCTTTACTAATCCCAGAGGATGTTTGAGTTGACGAAATCTTCAGGTACGTTGGAAAGGCTAAATGAGAAGTGATCAGCGACGAGCAACTAGAACCCAACTGAATAAATAGCGAACAGAAAATATCCAACGCCTACTCGATTTAAATGTATCATGTAGCAATTAGAGTGAATCAACTATAACCTGATCAAATGAACAAGCACAATCAATGGTTATTGAAGCGAGATACACTGATTCAGTTCATTAAAAACTTCTATAATAGAATATATTTTAAGGCTTGGCATGTGATCTCGTATATTTATGAGATCATTATTTAAGCTCTTAAATAATACTTTTCATCAACGTGTATTTTAAATTTACTTTTATAAATTTTCTTTGGGGTTTTTTTTTAGGAATTTATGCCAATTTATGTAATTTAATGAAATTATTTTCGAATAAATGTAAGCCCGATAATTGAAAACTAAAATTTATTAAAATAAAATTTATTATTAAAAAGTTTCTATATTCGAATAAACTATTTCTCTGTTCTTTGGAAATTCGTTTTGGCTGCCATATTTTTTACCTTTCAACAAATCCAAATTTTTGATATTTATTGATTTTATGAGGCTTTGGAAATTTCCGTTAATTTCCCAAATTTTTAAAAATCTTCCCATTTTTAATGGTATTAATGATTTGGATTTTTATACTTTATAAAAAAATTATTTTCAATGAGGTAAAAAATGAATTTATTTTAAGTACAAGTCAAATGTTACATTGTTATTTATTCATCTCCTCAAAAACTTAGAGTTTCGATGGATATTTTTGAAATATCTGAAATGTAAAAATATTAAATTGATTGAATTTCATGAAAAATCTCACAAAATTATTTATTAATTTTCTCTACAACTCTAAGTAGAATTATTGGTATTTTTTTCAAAAGTTTTCGGCTTTAATTTAAAAAAATTGTCTAAAAAGTTACTAAAAATAGTTTTATATAGTTTTTATTGAACTGAACATTTCTACACTTTGAAAGTTTGCATGCATTATATACTAAGTATTATGTTTTTATGTTAAAAAAAAATTTGCTTCAAATTGCTTCCTTCCTATAATATAAGTTTTTATTCAAATTACATGCAGACACGGGAAGTTATGTATGTCCCTATATAATAACATTATTGATTTTTTCATTTTATTATAGCAGTTTTTAATGAACTGAAACGGGTGTAACATATGTTGTATGCGATAACTCTAGTGACCACACCACGTCTTTACTATAACTTTTTATGAACTGAATTTAAATGAATCTAGTAGTATTTAAAATTGAATACAAACGTAAAGAACAAAAAGAACAGCGTTTACAAATGTAAATACTCATCAAATTAAAAAAAATGCAAATGTAAATCAAAACTAAAGACAAAGCATCGATAATTGTCGGTAATCTTAATAAACTCTGAATGACTAAGAATCAAGTTTTCACAACTTTAAAGTATCCATAACATAATACTGATGTATCATTGAGCTATGGAGACCATGTAGTTCAAACCATACTAAGTGAAAAAACTAATGCAGCACTGAAAAAACAACCCAAACGAGATTAAATAGAGATCCGCGCCTCGTTGACTTTGTTCCAGAGCCTTATCGTGATAATACCCCACATCTCGTCGAAATTTCTCGATATCCAGTGTCTTAGGTTGATTTTTGTTCACTGAAATTTTATATATAAATTTAAATTAAATTGATAATCGGTTTGGAACATTGAATATTATGATTTTTGATATTATTATAAAAATATACTCGTGAAAAAGAGATAGTTTCATCGACATTTTATGGAGTTTTGTTCATTTTATGAATTTTGCAAATTTTGTGGTCAAATGGCATATGTAAAAGGTCCTAATCATGTTGTTTTAATCAAAAATGTTGTTAAAATTAATACATTCGCGCCCCTTCCCTTTAAAATCCTAAATTCATAGTTTTTAATTTTATTAATTTAAGTAAGAAATTCCTTTCTAAAAATAGAAACGGAATTTCTTATTTTTACACCACTCCTCAGGGTGAGAACTAATTTATTCGGGCATATCGATTATTGATTTCGGTTTTTAGATTTTCCCAGATATTTTCAGGGAATTTCCCAATCGTTTGAGGAATTTTATAGGATTTATCTCTGAATCTCATTACAGGTACGTTTATATCAATAACACTTTTTACATTTAAATTCCCCGATTTCTCTTTCATATGTTAGCTCATCGTCATTCTTCATTTTATAAAATAACATTGAGTAATTTTAACTTTAACAAGTAAATAATATTGTAAACGAACATAACATAATTTTATTTCTAATTGTAAAAATGAAAAATAGAGATTTTTTTTCTTCAGAAAATCTTCTTGGATTGCTTGGGATTGCGAATATATTTCCTTTTCTTGGCATCTACATTAAATAAATAAAAAAAAATTCATTATTTATAAAAATTTATTTTTAGATTAGAAGATTAGCTGTCTAGTTCATTTATAAAACTGCGTCGATTTCCTTTTGGTTTTTTGCTGTCATTTCTGTATTTAAAAACCTAAATGTTTCAAAATATTTTGTTATGAAATAAATATTGTTTGCTGATAACTCCTGAAAAATGAATTAAATAATAAAAATGCTTAAATTTATTTTTAATTAATTTTTTTATAACAATTAAAGGGGTGATTTCCATAGATATTTCTCCAGATATTTTATTGGGCTTGTTTTCATGACTCTCGATGATGAATAGGCATAATAAAAGATAATCAATAAAAGAAAAAAAAATAATTTAAAATTTAACAAAATTAGTTAGATATAAATTCATATTTCATTAGAAAATCTAATAAAACAAACCGTGATATACTCATAATTCTTCCGAATCTTTGTCTGTTCAATAATAAGATTGATTTAGAAATTTTTCTTTTCCTTTCTTTTATGTTTCGTGTTTGATAAATTTCTGGATCGCTTTAAATTCAATTAATACAGTAGTTTTTCTTTGTATACAAACATTTTGAGTCACCATTACTTCTCTCTGACTTATACTGGTACTTTTATTCTTCGTTTTACTTTATAGTTAGGCCTTTCTCCTGACCTATCGCTCTCTATATAGAGTCTGGTGTTGAGATTCTTGGAGTAGAGAACTGACCCGGCAAAGTGCCATTTACTACGGGTACCTCCTCACCGAAGTACTAGTTTGATAACTAGTTCGGTAAACAATCATTTTTATAACTTGTATACATGTGATTATCACTCTTGATATCATATGGATAATAATTATGGATAACAATTAACAATAATAATATTTATAATATAAATAATAAGTAAATTCGATTCTGTTTTACAAAATTTATGAATTAATATGAATTGCGTGAGAATCCCGTATTGGTCAAATACCATAGAAACGAAGTTTTCATGAGACTTGGTCGATACGACGGAATATTTTGAATTTAAGTTTATATAAAAACGTTTGACCAAAACCATTCAATTGAAAACAAATTATTAAAAAATATTTTTAACATTCGACCATCAAAAGTTGCATACTCATGTTATAAAAGTTCATAAAATCAAAAATTGTGTTCTAAAAATCCTGTAAAAATTTGTTTCGTAAAATTTTAACATGAAATAAAATAATAATAATAAATAAAAACAAACAAAACTCCTTATTCTTAGAGTTTTTCAAATTTTCGAAAAAAATATTTTTAAGTCTTTTTAGCTTCTTTTCAGAAAAATAGCATTAAATTATGTCGGTCTGGCATCGACTTATATAGAGGGGTTTTACACGCATGTTTTTCTTGATGCGGAAAAACAAAACGCCTACAAGTTTTAACCATATTTCATCAATTTTCCCCTAGTTGTCAGATTTTCATGATTCTTTTTTGTTAAAGTTTCTAATTACATTTTAAGCTTAATTCTCATAGTTATTTTCTAGAATATAAGAGTTTTCGATTAATTTGGAGCTAATTTGATGAAATAGGTTAATTTTGCTAAAATTTAATGTTTTTCGATTCTTTTTAAATGTTTTTATTTATTTTTTAAATATCTTTTGTATTTTTCTACTTTTTGTATTATTTAATGCTAAGTAGGCTATATTTGATGATTTTTCGTCCATTTGCATTTTGCGCACCCTTATTTTAACGGATGTCATACCAGATAAACAACAATTTAAAATCTTAATTTTTGCCCAACGCTTAAATTTAATATATTTATTTGTGTTGGGCTATAAGCCATAATTTAAACAAAAAGGAGAAAATTGTGTAAATTAGAACAAAATAATTAATGTCGTTTGGAAATTGTCAATATGGCTGCTGTAACATAAGTACACACCGCAAGCAGAAATCAAAAATAAAATAAAACATATTAAATAAAAAAAATAAAAACATAACAAAATTAAATAAAACAAATATTAATTAAAATCATTGAAAAGCCTACAGATGCAGAAAGAAACACAAAACCAAAACATAAAACCGCCAAAACCTTGCAAAAGAAGGTTTAGAAAATACATAGGCGGAAGCGGCAACCAAAAATTTAAATATCAAAGGGTAAAAAGATAAACAATCAAAGAGAATGGTTAAATTTTAAAAAAATAATAAATGAAAATTTACGAAATATTGAGAAAATAATATCAAAAAATAGAGAAAAATAAGGAGAAAAATAAAATATTTAAAATAAAATAAAACCAACAAAACCCCCCGAAAAAATAGCCGAAAAAGGTTCAAAATTCTCTGATTGGTCGCACCCAGGCATGAAAACAATATATATACAGCAGTCATTTTCATAATTTCAGACAGTCAGACAGTAAGACAGACAACAAATTTTTTAGACACGATTGTGTAGAAAATTTTTATGCCAACTTATGACAATTTTTCAAATCTGGTTTCATGACTGACAAACTTGTAAATTGTAATTATTGTTATCTTGTATAAATATATATTTCGAAGTTAAAGTTTTGTTATTTTGATTTTATTCTGGATGGTCGTGGAATCTTTTGGTGCCACTGACGAGTCCCCTTAAAATATTATTTATAATAAGTATTGCAATAGCTGTCGGGAAGGCAGGTCATTGATCCGGCTGGCAGATTAAGTTCCGCTAGTTGAGATCGCGGGCCGAGCTTTCCTGAAATCTCGGTCTGTCCGCGACGAGTTCTGGTCGAAAGACGCAGGACTCTACCCGCAGGGCACCGTTAAACAACTCGCAACGGCTGATGGAAATGTCGGTCGAGGTGAGCAGAAAATTTAAACTCATGGGAAGTGCGACTTTAGTTAAAGGGGAATAAAGTTTTGTATTGAAAATTTAAAATATTGTCGGAAAATTAATCGGAAAATCAAGTAGAAAAGGATAAGATAGTGTAGGAACATAAAGTTGAAAGCATTTTCCAATAGTTGAATGATATAATGTGGCAGGAGAGAGTAGTTTTTATTAAAGTGACCACAGAGGGTTGTAACTACTTAAAACCATGGGAAATGTACCGGGAGTTAAGGAACTGTTAATCAAATTTTTAATATAGGTAAAGATAGAAGGTAAACTAGGACGAAAATGTAGTCGATACCGTGATTCAACAAATGAAATAGCAAATTTATCAAAAAATAAGGGAAGAACGCTGCTCAAATTTTTGAAGGATACCTTTATAAATAATGGGTAAAGATGACAAATAAGTATGGGAATTGTAGGAATAGACGAGTAAGGATCAGGATATTGAAAGAGAAAGACGTAAGACTTTCCATCGGCAGTCAAGAACCCGAAATTGAAAATATCATGAGAAGTAGTTCTAGAAATGGAGCTCACCTGTTCATGAATTTTCAAACCCTATCTACAATAACAACATGGCAATCACATGGGTACATAGGAGGGATAGTATAATAATCTTGATGGCGTTTAAGTAGTAGATACACAAAAACCCTAGAAAAAATAAATAAAAATCAACCCTATTCGAGAACATTTGTTTAATTTTATTTCTCTGGAATTGCGATGATTTTTGATGATTGAACTTAAATATTAGGGAATAGTAGAGCAGCGGTCTGCATCTAACGTACATCTAAGTAATGACAATCCTAAAATAGAGTTTCAAATTTTGTGGAAAACTACCAACTTGTGTCACAGTAATTTGGCATCAAGTGTTGAATAAAATCTTGCTGCATAACGTCATTTGGAGTTATTGCCACATAGTTAACATTTTTCCTAATACCACAAATCGAAATTTTGTGAATTTATACCTAACATAGTCAATTTTTAAATTTTTCGATAACCAATTTTAATTTAGTAAAATTCTTGAATTAGAAATTTATTTTTATTAGTATTAGAAGTTATTAAATAAAATTTTATGACATCTTTGTAAAGTTTTACGTAATTAATAAGTTTGGTGAATCGACATAACTAGTTAGTATTTATATAGCAAAGTATACTTTAAACCTAGGAAGTTCATTCATTTGACTTTGTTTATATCAACTGCGCTTAATTAAGGACAAATGACCCAAAATACTGAAGATTTAAAAGGTTAAATTTCATACGATGTGAACTTTAATTTTAAATATTTGTTAAAACTTATTTTTATAAATTATAATTTTTTAGAAATTATTCGGGAAATTTTGTCTAAAATCTCATCACCTGAAGTTGCTTTAAAACTTAATAATCTTAAAGCAGCCAATGTTAAGAATTCAACTGTTTATCACATGAAACATATATTTCCAATTGTGGTTGATATCCAATTGGAAATTGTTGAGAAGCATGGATATAATTCACCAGATGGATTTGGTATTGTTGAATTTATTAATGACGTGCGACAGAAAGCAAAAGAGGATTTTGAGTTGTTTGAACTTCACAAAGAACTAAAAATGGTCACAATGCCGGATTTTACTCTGATAACTGAAAAGTTGAATTCTTAATTTAATTATGATCTCAATAGATTGTGCTGTTTTTGTCATGAAATAAATATTTATTGTTATCAGATATTTCAATTTGATTTTTATATTGAATTATTAATCAATCTACATTTTTTACATATTTATAAAATTTAGTAAAACAATAATTAATTTAATAATAATAAAATCGAAAACAGTAGGCCTTATTGGCAGTGGTGTAACAACAGCTTGGCGTTTGGGCAGTTGCCAACGGCACTGCTAAGTAATTCGAATATCGAAATAGCTCGGAAAACCTTCCTGACAATGCCTACTACAGTAGCCCTCGCCGAAGGGAGTTTCAGCAAACTAAAAATTACCAGTCAAATAAAGTTCGATGAAATATTTACCATTTTTTCAAGCATTAAAACAACAAAAGTTCCGAGCATAATTTTACTTAAATTATTTTTAGTTGTATGTTTCTATATGTATGAATATGCCACACTGACATTATTGTTAATAATGCATCGAGTATTACTGTATTAATACAGAAATATCATTCAATTTTTTAGATTATCAAGTATTTGTCTGCCTTTTAGGTTTATGATATTCATGCATGACCATCAGGCTATTTAATTATTGTCATAAATAAGAGAAATTCAATTATTTTTTTTGTACCAATTGAAAAAGTTGCAAAGTTAAAATTTGACAAGGTGGGCAAAAGTAAAGTTGTCAATAGCGCCGAAAACTCAGCTCCGCCTCTGCATATAGAGCCCAATAATGTTATAAAATTTGTTTGGGTTATTGGATAAAATCACTTGTTTCAAAAACAGGAATGTTTATTATTACAGAAAATTATACATGTATTTATGCATGGTAACTAGCCTAGCATCCATAAGTAATGGAATACTCGGCAGAACGTGTGCTACAATAAATCTATTGCTTTGATAGGAATGTTCATAATGTACAAAAATCATAGGTCCCTTTGTGCATTTAGAGGTCTATATGGACTCAGTGGACATCGGATATTTCTTGGGATAATATATACCTAAAATACTGAAATGGTTGAAATGGCCATTGTTTGTCACATATATTTCAAACTAAAGAGAGTCTGTTTATCGCCAATGGCAAAACAATTGAAAGAAAACGAGTTCTCAGCACTTTATTTAAACAAAAAAAAAACTGAATTAACAAAGTGTATGCGCTGTCTTATGAAATTCGGAGCAACTGTTCTAAGAATTGTAAGGCGTTTTAGAAATTGTTTTGAGATGTTTTATTTATCAAAATAGAAAGTATACTCAATTTAAAAAACAAAAATTGTAATATAAATAAATAAAAATTAGAAATAAAATTAGCATATAAATAGAATAATGAAAAATAGAATAATAAAAACAGAATAAATACACACAGCTCCTTGAGAACATAATATCGAAGCAATAAATTATATCCATTATTAAAGTTTATACATACTAAAAAAACAAAACGTTATAAATAATAGTAACTTTGATTTTCTATTTGATTTTTTTGATGCATTTTTACATTAATTTTAAAAAAAATTTATTCGATACATTAAGTAATATCCAGTACAATTCCCAGTAGTATACTAGTTTCGAGCTTATGGCTGTCATCAGTACTATGCGGAGGTGATGAGATTTCTGCTCATACCTGGTAAGTGTAAAACACTGTCAAGTTAACACCGTTATACACTTATTCTGATGCACTGAAAATCAAATAAGTTTGCAAAGTTTGACTCTAAGGCAAGATAAAAGACGAATCTTTATCTTGAAACCTCCTTTCACTTGAAAAAATGTATAAATATTTGGAAACGATTTATTCAATAAATCTGAAATATTTAGATGTTTTGAAAAAGAAAAGGCTTGTCGCAGAAAACTAAAGAACCCGATCCTGGAGAATTACAGATCTGATGAACCTTTTGAAGCTAAGTAAACCTATAAACATAATAGTCCTGTCTATCTATTTATTTATTATAGTCACTGAAGCCCCATTCTACTGGCTATCCTCTATAAGCACAGTCTTGATTGAGTCTTTAAAAAATTTCAAAATTAAAATGTGACAAAAGGCTTCAGTTAATTAAAACTAATATAAATATATAGATAACCTCTTATTTCGGTGTATATAAAAGGACACCACGAAGGATTTATAACTTTTTATTTTGTAACACTATAATTTACAGAGCTCAATCTGATACATTGCGCCGTAATTTAAATATATTAATTATAGAAATTGTTAACTTTATTTGTGAAATTCACCAAGTCACCGCCAATTTCGAAACGTGCTTGTATCAAATGGTGGGCCACAAAGTCTACATTTACCACAGTATTTCAAAGTACATTAAATAGGTTTAATCTTTATAAAAATACATTTTTTAAGAAAAAATACTTGATTTATTAGATTTACAGAAATTTACTATTTTTTGCCGCGGTTTGCGATATTATTAAAAATTATTTAAAATTTTTTTTAGTAATATAGAACAAAATGAATCCATGAAATCCGACAAAAGCTCAGAAATTTTAAAATAGTTCTCTAAAATTTTGTTTATTATCAAATATATAATTATGAAATTACTAAAATTGCTGTATTCAAACCTTTTTTGGTCTCTGGAAAATCATAAGAATTTAAAAACCTCTAATAAACACGAAAGATTTTAAATTTTAAAAATAGAAAAAATTGGATTTGCAATTTCACACACATGGGAATGACTACTGGTCATCTTCGTTCTCAAGTTCTCGATCACTGCAAACTGAAGGAATTGATTATTTTAAGTGACCGCAATGTTGTGTTTGTATTTATATTGTCGTATTTGAATAAGTATATTAAAATCTTATAAAAAATATTGTACTTGTGGCACTATGCCCGTATGATATTTTACTTGTGTAGGATAATGTTAATTTTGTTTAAATGATATGCTTTTTATTTAATTTTTAGTGTTTTAAAAATAAATTTATATTTATATAAAAATTTAAATAGGAAGCAATCTGAAATATTTTCAAAATTTGTTCAATTAAATAATTTAATATCCAATTAGTATTTTGTTTCTACCTGATGATGACAGTGAATCTGTAGAAATATATGGCAAATGTTTTATTCGATTTATTCTAATATTTATATTGGTACCAAGAGAAAAGTAAAGTTATAAAAATTAAATTAGCCAAATCAGATCATATTTTGAAGGGTTACATTCTTTGGAGTATTGTGAAAATTTAATGAACGAAGTGTATTCATCTGTGATTAAATAAGTATAATTTTAATGGGATTCGACAGTTCTCGTTTTTTATTGAACACGATGAGCAAGAAAGCGAGATAATTTCTACTGATATTTATATTAATACTCCAACAAGTTTAACTTTTTGAAAGGGATGATTGTGAATTTGTAATTTTTATCAGGTAATATGTTTTGTACTTGTTATATTATACTTGTTATACACTGTATATATCTATCGTATGCTTTTTCTGAACTCGAATTATTGTATGCTCTTTATTATTATTTCAAAAGTCGATATGAACTATGAAATTCTTCTTGGGCTAAGAAAATTTGCGTGATTTGACTGAGAATTCTCTTATTATATATACATATTATTATTATTGTCGTTTTAATATTATTATTAATATTATTGACATTTGTTATTTGTTGGGCACTCAAGTCCTATTTATGCTTCGTTGCTTGGCGTCTACCAAATCTACTGTCTGTTTCTAAATTATTATCATTCCTTGCGTCAATAATAACTTTTAAATTTGCCCCTGGAGGACATAATGATAATTTTTAAATAATAATTAATTTAAGGCATTTTTTGGGTAATTTTGTGGGATATCTCATTATTAAGTCTTTAAATCATAACTATTACATCAATAATAAAAATAAAATAACACAACCGACTCAATAAATATATAAAATAAAATTAATATTATCAAATCAAATAGTTTTCACATTGTCGTTGTCAAATAAATCAAATTGTCAAATCAAATTGTTCATAATCTGATATCCTATCAGAATTCTGCTTATTATTTATCGATACCGTTTTCCACATATATTTCTTCCACCTTCCAACATTTGTGAACTTATGGTGCTTACCAATTTTTCCATAAAAACTAAGTTTGGCTCCATCATCTCCATTTATATAATATAATATATAAATATTAATTTTTATTTTGAATTAAGTAAAATTTAATGGTTGTTTTAAATGCGTGACACGTGAGTATATATTTAAAAAACTTAAATGGTAATTTTAAACAATAATTATTTAAATTAATTTTTAAACAGTGACTAAATCGTTTACATAAACAAACAATTAATTAGCATTTAATTTTAAAATTGTAATAATTTAACTGCAAATATTAAAACTATAAAACTAAAAATTGAAAATCTTTTCTTTCTTTTGAGTAGCTAAAAAGACCTAGTACCAAAAATTTGCATATTTGAGCATAATTCTTTTTTTGAAATTTATTTTTATTATCCTTACATGCAAAAAATCATTCGATCGAAGTGCAATGTTAATAAAATACAGATTTAATTACTTTTCTAATATTCAAATGTGTTCACCATAAACGTAATTCAATCTGTTATTTAAGCTCAGATTATCCGAATTTTGTTCATTTCATTTCTCTCTCTCTCTCTTGGCACTTCTCTGAATCCGTATGAAATCATTGGTCGTTCTCTGGTTTTTGTGGTTATTTAGTCCCGCCGATTCCTGCTATACGAAATGTTGGAATATGATTACATTTATTTTGTATATCTTTCTCTTTTTCTAGGCTACAAAGCTGACGAGGCGTATGTCTCCTTCTATGACGATAACTGCCAGAAATGCTGTGACAGATATTGCAAATGTATTCGAGGCTGTGGATTCAAGTATGAAATCAGCAATCATTTCATTTGCCTGTGACAAGATTTGCTCGATTTTAATGAATTTTGCAGTAAATATCGTACAGAAAATGTATTAGAATAACAATTTATTCAGTTTTATTATTATTATTATTATTATTATTATTATTATTATTATTATTATTATTATTATTATTATTATTATTATTGTTGTTATTATTATTATTATTATTATTATTATTATTATTATTATTATTTTTTATATTATTATTATTATTATATTATTATTATTATTATTATTATTATTATTAATATTATTATTATTGTTTTCTTTTATTTGGGGCCCCTAGCAATTAACCTAGGTTAACAAATATATTAAAATGTCTAAAATTAAAATAGTAAAAATTTATCCCAGCCAATCAAAACATCGAGCCAATTAGAATACAGATTTTGTCAGCGTTCCAGTAGTATAAGAACGTATTTGATCTTCAATTTAGATGTTAAATGAATTCGTTCAATTATACTCCAAGTCGAGGAGAATTTACTCATGAAGGAATATTATGGAACGCTTATACAACTCTGGACATATTAAAGAAAATTTCCAACTTTAAATTTCTTCCGTCGGATATCGTTGTGAACACCTTTCCTCGCAGTGGTACCACACTAACGCAGGAAATCATTTGGCATATTAAAAATAAGGATATGATAAAAAAAGGTGAAAAATATGGAGATATTGATCCCAGATTTCCATTTCTAGAATTCAATTCAAAGTTTTATGGAATTGATGTACCTTATCCAATTGATGTTCTTGAAACTAAACAAAACGATCGTTATAGGCTTATTAAAACGCATTGTCCGTTAAATTATATTCGACCGAATCTTTTAGAATCTCTGCCAAAGTGCATTGTCGTTTTTAGAAATCCTAGAGATGTTTGTGTTTCTCTCTTTCACTTCTATTGTGGCATGAAACTTTTTGGACCTTGGCCAGGAACTTGGGAAGAGTTTTTAGAAATGTTTCAAAGAGGATATACAAAATGTGGCAGCTGGGCAGGCTGGAATTCGGATTGGTTGCAGGAAATTGGGATTGAAAAAATGGAAGAGGTTCCATCACAAGTTACCAGTAAAGGTTCTTTGCCGGTTTTGTATTTTTCATTTGAGATGTTACTGAAAAAACCGAAAATTGTTATTGAATCAATTGCTGAATTTTTAGACGAATCCTTGACCGACGAGCAAATGGACATTATTCTTCACAATTCGAATTTCAAGCAGATGTCGTCGGATGATAATTTGAACGTCGAAGATGATATCACTGGATTTAGGTTTCTTAGGCAAGGCCAGATTGGAAATTGGAAAAATTATTTCAAAGAACAACAATTAATAACTTTTCAAAAACTAGTGGAAAAGCAAACGGACGATCTAGGAATTCAATTTGAATATGAGTAAATCTATGATATTTCTTTCTTTTAAAGAACCTTGTTTTGTTTTATTGTGAGTTGTCATGGGACTTTAAGTATCCTGTTCCATTTCGTTAATAAATTAATTGATAGATTAACTTTTATTTTCTCTTTAAATCGTATTTTATATCAAACGGATGATAATTTTTTATTGTATGAGTCCGTTTATTCTAAAACTACTTAACTAAACTCGTCCATGCGGTCGAATCAAATAAATAGATTACAGTTGAAAGCACTATTTTGATATTTAAAATAATTTCTCTGATGACCATAAGCATTAATCTAGTCAGAAGTCGTCCACGAAAATTGATAATTTTGCTATTCTTGTTCTGCGTGATCATCTATACCAGTGGTTTTCAACCTTTATTTTCATTGTACCACCAGGTTACTAGACCGATGTAATGGCCTATCTACCGAAACAGTCATCATTGACAAGGAGTCTTATGAGAAGCAAGGGCGAGCACTTGTCCAATCCAGCCACTCCTAACTTTGTCATTCCTCCTAAGTATGCTCACTTGGTGCTTCAGGATTCTAGAGTGGATGACCACGACAGAATTTTGGCAATTGTGGAAAGAGAGCTACTAATGGGATTAGACAAGGACACCATTTATGGTGATTGTACGTTTGACAAAGTGCCAACAATTTTTTATCAGCTGTACACGTGGCATGCCAAAATAGGCAATTCCTACTCTCCGTGCATATGCTTCCTTTGCAGAGAAAAAACTTCGCAACTTACAACAAAATGTTGCAAATCCTAATGGAACTTCTTCTAGCTTTGTCACCCCAAAAAGTCATAGTAGATTTTGAGAAGGCCTGTATATCTGCAGTTTTAATTAACATCCCTCAGGCCGATGTAATGGGCTGCGACCTTCATCTGTGTCAAAGACTAATCCGAAAAATAAGCAGTATTGGATTGAAAAGTGAATATAAATCAAACATTGACATCAGACTGAAGTTAAAATCGCTTGCTGCCTTGGCATTTGTTCCGATCGATGATGCAAGGCACGTTTTGATCTGCTTGCAGCTTTATTTACAGACGAGGAAAAATACAATGAGGTTCTCATCAACTTCTTATCCACATACATTGAAGGAGCAGCAGCAAGAGATCCACAGTTTTCTAAAAGAGCTTAGAATCAATATGAAGCTGCCACCGAACAATCACCGAAAACAACGAATTTCTGCAAAGGGTTCCACAATGCATTAAATTACATTTTTCAATATAGTCATCCAATCATCTGGTTTCTATTTGATGGAATTGAGAGGGACTTGGCATGCCACAAGCTTGCACTGACAAAAGCACAACTAGGACAGCAAGAAGTAAAAAAGAAAGGATAAGCTTCTTCGTGAGCAAGTAGCCACTGTAGTTCCCAAGTATGAAGTTGAAGAAAACAAGTTGAAATATTTAAAACAAATGGCACATTTAGAGTGAGAAAAAATGTGTAAGTAATAAAAACAATATTTAAGACTATAAAATATGATGAATTTAAAGTTTGTTTGATTTTGTCCATGTGTCGTTTTGACTATTTCTGGTTTCTACCTTTAAAAACACCTTATACCTTACGGAATTCACCTAACGCATTTAAGAAATAAAAATAATAAGATGATATATAAATATTAATATTAATATATAAAATCTGTCTTTTTTTTATGTGCCATTTTGTCTCTGTTGTTTTTTATAATTAATTGTTAAAGCTTTATTATGGAAGTACACTCATTATAACTTTCATAATTATTCGCGTTTGTCTACTGTAGTGATGAATTTTAATTTGTTTATATATATTGAAATAAACATATTGGTGGGTTTCTGGGTGTTGATATTTTGAAGCTATATGGTTGTTACCCAGAACCCCTATACAAATATTTTCGCATACCACTCGGTACGCGTTGCTAAGCAACGTTGGAACTGTGCTCGATTGGGTGGATCGTCCATAGAAAGTGAGCGCTATTACTAATGCTATAATTGACCGAACGATCCATGGGTCCAACAAGCTGCCAATAGAAGGCCTGTGCTCGATTTCGATTTTTAGGTCCCATTCTTCTTTTATTTCTTTCAAATGTTAATCTATACAGCTATATTATTCATTGTTATGTCCATTTCCATAGTTCTTCTTATCGCTGTTCATATTATCGATTTTTAGCATGGCTTGTACACTCTTTATTATGTTAAATATACTCACAGTACCTCTCTTACCCTTTCCCTTCTTATTATAACTACTATGCTCCCTATTGTCGTTACTAGTATTATCATTATTACTATTATTTGTATTATTCATATCAATTATTACTGCTATTATTATTATTATTATTATTGTTATTATTATTATTATTATTATTATTATTATTATTATTATTATTATTATTATTATTATTATTATTATTATCATTATTATTATTATTATTATTATTATTATTATTATTATTATTATTATTATTATTATTATTATTATTATTATTATTATTATTATTATTATTAAATTTTTAGTAGGGATCCGCCCTTATTTCTCAGTTTTATCAGAATATTATACAACGAATTGAGCCGCGCTCCACTTTTACTCTTCGATAATTTTACTCCAGTTTTACAATTTTCGATAGAGTATTTTAATTAATTCAGATAATTTGAGCTGAATTCCGCCCATATTTTACAGTTTTATGATAAATATTTTAATTATTTCGGAAAATTTGCACAGCGTTCATCTCAACTCAAAAAATTTGTTTAGTTCTTACATATTATTTTAATTATTCCTTTTCATGATTTTAGTCGTTCGGATTAATCTTTTTCCGATGGCTATTCATTTTAACTATTGCAACGATTTCGCAATTTTCCCCGCTACCCTTTCCCTTTCTTTGTTCTTATGATCTAGTTGTGTTCACATTGTATTTAATAAGTGCCCACTGGATTACTCGGTGTTAGTAATTTTGAGCTGATTGTTGTTCAAAATTTTATGTCGATTTATCGAAATTGAGTGCAAGAAAGTTGAGCCAAAAGACCCACAGTAGATGGTTATGTCACCGCTGGACCACATACCCCCCGAGGAAAATTTTTTTCTAAGTCTAAAAGTACAATTTTTAAAAGTACAAAAATTTTTCTAAGACAAAGACAATGACTCATTCAAGGTCATTTAAACAAAGACGATGACTCATTCAAGGTCATAAAACTTCAAGGTCACTGGGTGAGTCATAATAATTTTTAAGGTCATTCGATGAGTCATAATAATTTTCAAGGTCTTTTAAACAAATACAATGACTCATCAAGATCATTTAAAAAATTTTCAAGGTCATTGGATGAGTCGTAATAATTTTTCAATGTCATTCAAATTTTTCAAGGTCATTCAAATTTTCTCAAGGTCATAGTATTTGTAAACATTTTTTAATTTAAATTTACTACTTATTTTTATAAGTGGTGTTTTAGTGGTTTTTAATTTTTATTCTATTATTATTAATATTATTATTATTATTATTATTATTATTATTATTATTACAAGTTATTAATAATATATAATAAAAACAAATCAACAACAAAAACTTTTATTATAAATGAATAATTCGACTATATGGATATTCGGGTTCCATATCCTTTAACATTTTGTTTTGTTCGATATCCCATTTGAACTCACTGATTACAGAAAATATCCATATAGACGTATAATTGAAGACCAAGTCTGGAATTATTGATGCTGGCTTATCCTTCAATATTTCATGTATATCTGGATAATAGAATTCCAGACGTTCTTTGATAACTTTAAAATAATCATCTACAAAACTTATAATAATATTAATAATAAAAATAAATTACTATAATGTTCGATTTCGTTCATAGCTTGAACTGCGCTCGGTACATCCATTTTAATGATAAAAATTGAAATAACAATTACTTTTATACTAATTTAAACCAATGAGAAGTTAAACACACAAACCTTTAGCTATAAATAATAAATATTAATTTATAGATTTAAAATAATTAAAGAAATTTTAATAATAATATTAGTTGTTAGTTATTTTAAAATGGCTAACTCAATTGTTGTAACCGTTCAAAGTAAAAATTCAACAAGATGTGTATGTCCTGATACAGCAGTGTTGATGGATATTTTGTATATGATAGACCTAGATATTTGGAAACTCCAGTCAAAAAATTATCTGAAAGAATGAGTAATTTAGAAGTCCGATTTGAACTCACATATGAGACTTTAAAAAGAGATCGGAACGCAATATATGATTATATTTTATATCTTAATCGGGCCATAGGTATTATCAAAAATGAATTAAGAAAATCAATATGTGAATTGAATGAAAATCGTAAACTTAATGAAAAAATGATGAATCAAGTTCAATATAGTATAAAATTTTATTCTAATAAAACAACTGATCAGTTCAATCGTATAATGAAAGAAGTTCAACACACGGTTAACAGTGGCAACAAATCATCATTGTCATTTCCATTATATATTTTTACATATTTCCTTAACTAAAGACATTGCAACATAAATGCAATGTCCATGCATGATTCTGATTGATCGGATATGGTATAAATAAGCTTAGACTTACAAATATTTTTATAAAATGCCAGAAACTAAATGTTTTATAACTTTGTTGAATGAGCTGGTTGCTAATAAAGGAGATGAAGATGATATCATTAAAAACATAAAATTCATGGTCAACCGTACCGAGAAAATCGTAGAAGACATCCCATTTGATCATTAAAAAATTCTCAACTTGCCAACATTGGAGAAAAAGAAAAATTCATTCCAATCGATATTTAGTTATATGTTTGATGAAAATAATAAATGGATGCGAATAATAGCAGGATTTATGTATATGAAACACATGATATTAAAATCTGGATCCGACTATGAAAATTATTTCCAATGGTCTATAGAGGTATATTACTTTATATTATTATTAATTTATCATTATTTAGGTAATAGAAACAAAAATTGATCCGTGGGGAGAAGCAAACGGTGGATGGATAACAATTATTCAAGTTGACGCAGAAGCCAAACATTCCGATATTTATATTTATTAAAACTATTAACTGGAGCATCGGTTTTATATATATGTAATAAAGTTTACCATAAATTTTAATAAATATTTTTTTGTTATTATTATTATTAATAAAAAACTATATTTTTAAAGATTTATTGATTATTACATGTACATGCTTCATCACCACAATATTCTATCATAATATTTTCTATAACATGGCCAACACAAGTCTCTAATTCGTTAGGCTCAACTGGGGTTTCTTCCTCATTAATAATTTCAGCATCATTAATAATTTTCTCATTATTAATAATTTCTCCATCATTAACAATTTCTTCATCATCATCATCACTCTGACATTCTGAATCACATCATGAATTTTCTTTAACCAATGCTTCAACTAGAGTCAACATATCTCTAATTTTTACACAACTAAGAATCTTATATATGCTATGCACTGACATATATTCACGTGTGTGTGTGTTGGTCTCAAATAGGACGGAAATCCTGAATTAATGAAAATTCGTTTTCTTTCAGTAGGCCAGTGCCGCAGCCTAATGAGTTGTGCATTGGTTCTGTTGAATTTATCTTCTTCGAGTTTATCATACAAAACGTTTATTAAATATTCTAAATGAAAATTAATTAATTATTATATATTTTATATTTTACCTTTTTCAGGCATCATTTTTAAATAATTTTAAAACTAATTATAATTTTGTTTATAGAATATGTTGTAAAGAAAACAAACAAAATCTGTTTAAATACATTCATTAACATCCACATTAAACATTATACATTAAAATAATTGTGTAAGTCTAGCAGTAACAATTTTCCATATTGGAGAAAGCACATCATTCTGATCAGTTTTATACCCTTGTATTGCTATTGTTAAACACCAGTTTTCCTGTTCTTTGAAACCTATTTCTGTAAATGCATCATAATATCTGGTATATTGACTGGTGAAGAATGCATTTTCATAACATTTTAAATTCGAATTGATCTTTTTGAAAACCGTATCAATATCCTTGATATCTATCATTCATATCTCTGTCATCGGCGTCAGCTCTCATGACATTACAGGAATCTATAGACAATCTGCAGGACATGTAAATGTTTAATTTCTACGAGGGAGGAATACGGGGTGGGTAAACATTTGTTAACAAGCTTTATGTCGCAAGTTCTGAGGATACAAAACTCTTGTATATAGATATAAATAATTTGTATGGTTGGGCTCTTAGCCAATATCTTCTGTATGCAGATTTTATTTGGGTGTATGATGGTTTAGATGATGTATTGAATGAGTGCTTGAATGTTGAGGATATTGAAACCCTTCCACATGGTTATACAATGGAGGTTGATATCGAGTTGATATTGTGTGCATGATTTTTTGAATGATTTTCCGATTGGTCCGGAAAAGATGTGTCCACCGAATTCTAAAGTTGAGAAGTTGATGCTCACGCATTGGCCTAAGAAAAACCATGTTCTTCATTGGCTGCTTCTCAAGCTTTATCTTTCTCTCGGTGTGAAGGTTGTTAAAGTTTATCGAGCAATTAAATTTAAGCAAGCACCTATATTTCATGTATACATTGACAAAAACACAAAATTAAGAGCTCAAAGTACTAGCGAGCTATATAGGGACTTGTTTAAACTTTATAATAATAGTTTTTATGGAGTGTCTGTCGAAAACCTTAAAAAACGCACGACCAGACCGTCACGGACACGACTATAGGTGAAGAAACCGCACTTACACAGTTTGATAGTGTGTTTGATAAATTGGATAAATGCTTCGATGTTCTTCATTATAATTCTTCATTTCATATTTTCATCATAAAGATTCATAACTACAAGCAATTGAAAATGCTACTGAAAAGTGAGACTACAAATTGGCATCTGCATACTAAAATCAGTCTGATCAGCTGCATTAACACTAGAATTCAATCTGTCTCTCTGCACACAGTTTTTTCATTTACGCACAATCTGTCAAGTTTCTGCACACAGTTTTGTCAATTCGTCTTGTCTGTCTATCTTTCTGCACACAGTTTGTTATCTACACACAGTCTGCTTCTTTGATCACAATCTGTCATTTGTCGAAAATTTGTGAAAACACATCACTATATATACCTATAATTTGACCTTAACCTTGCGTGTTATTTTTATTGCGATAAATCAAAATATGACCTTGAAGTTATTTGTGTTATCTTAATTAAATTTTTATTATTTTCTTAATTTAAATTGACAATTTATTTCTTAAATTTTTAATTGGATTAATTCAACCAAAAATATTTATTGTAACTTATTTAATTCATTAATTTTCTACTTTTATATCAATTGTCGTTTTTCGTCAAATTTTCTTGTTTTTATGTTACTTTTATGTAAAATTCGTGCGGTTCTTGATGCATTTTGTATTTATTTTATTTTACTTTTAATATTTACCCTTACAGATATTTATGTCGAAAGTTTCAAATCAAAATTCTCCATTGTGAATATTTTTATTTTTATATTTTTTGATGGTAATGTAACAAACTAACAACTGAAAACTCCGAGATTAATTTATGGAATCATGAATTGTACTGTTCAAAATATTGCTGTATTATATTCTGTAAAGATAAAGTGAAATTCTTCACTCATTGGAAATTAATCCTAGCATAATGACTTTGAGAGGCCTCAATATTTGATTGAGGATATTTATATTTCAGCATAATGACTCAAGGATCTGTGAGATTTACTTTCAATGAAAATTTTATGTTTCAGGCTCAAGCAATTAGCTGAACTGGTTGAGTTGCTAATTTATATAGACATTTTTTTGTCAAAATAGTTTTATGAAATTGATAAAGTGGAGTAATTTTGCAATGACTAGATCCAAATAATTAAAAAATAATTCATAGTGAGATGAAAGATTTTATTATATAATGTTAGAAGATCTGTTTATTATCATTCAATGTTCACCAAAGGATATTAAATATGACCTAATTGGACATTAGATTTCAACTTAAATAAGAAATTAACAAACTAACCTTTAATAAATCTGTGTGTGTGTTCATAGCCAAAATTTGCATAAGATAAACATTGGGAATTAGATCACATCCTACAATATAGGAAGGTAGATAAATTTCATACGAGAAGAAAAATAAATTCACACCCAAGGACGGTGTACATAATTTCAATAAGAACATTAAGTTTCACCCAAAAATTAAATTTTAAAAATATATTACATTTTTGAAGACATTTCTTATTCTTCCACAGCATTAGCTATCGCATACAGAGAAAATCATCAAAAAATCGATCACCGATGAAATAAGACTTATTGAAACTTTGGAAGACGGACGTCATTTCTCAAACGTAGGCCCAACTCTAAGAAATTGTGAATTTTGGATATATTTGAATAAATAGATGTCTTATTTTTTTTATGAAATAAATCCGTTATTTTAAAAGCAAAAGCTTATATTATTATTTACTTCGAAATTTTAATTTATGTTTGAAAGGGCAATTAAATGTCCCTGGGTATACATATATATATATATATGTGTGTGTTTTGGAGATATAAAATAACCTAAAGACAAAAATCAGTTGCAAGGCAGCAAACACGTAAAGGTTTAGGACAAAACGATGAAATGAAATTGAGTGCAAAAAATAAGAATAAAAACCCGAAGAGCACTTAGGCTCGACAGTCTAGATAATTATCAAAATAAGCCGAAGCAACCTCATTAGAGCACCAGTTGGGGAAAAACAAATTAAATTGTTATGATTCCAATTATTCCAAAAAGATCTTAAATAATATTCACACAATATTAGATAAATCCTTATTATCCCCAAAAGATTTCAAACACTGTTTACCCAATATTGGATAATTGCCTTTTAGAAAAGTATAAAAGGAAAATCAAGAAAAAGACAAGGTTGAAGAAAACTACGAAAAGAAATCTTTTTTGGAGAAACAAGGGAGTTTCAGGAACCAAAAGAAATAACTTTGAATGAATTTAAATAAAAACAAAAATTATTTCTGAATTTAAAAAATATGTTGAACTGAAATTTTCAAAACAACTTTATTTTGAGAATTTTGCATTATTAATTAAATTATTTAAAATAAATTATTTATAAATTTGATTTGTAATATTTACTCTCACAGTCATAAAACATTCTTTAGAATTTTATAAAAAAATTTAACGTTTCTGGGAATTTTTAAGAAACATACAATTTAGTATTAATATTTGATAAAATAAAAAACTAAATTAAACCAAAATCCATTTGAATAAACATTTGTTTAAATTTGAAAATGGGTGACTTTTGAAATTAAATTTAGAATATTTGCGAACTGAAAGAAATCTAGAATAAACAATTATGGTAATAATTATTCATTTAATATTTTATTTTACTTTTAGGAGAAAGTGAATAAATATTTGATTCTTGTCTGCCTCTACGTTGGCTACATGAACCACACGTACTCGAGGAGGTCCTTTCAGAATGTCATCAATTACACTATGAATGAGAATTTTATGAACACAGAATTTATAGGTCTGAGATTTTTTAATAATTTTCAGTTTTGTAATGTTATAACTATAATTTTACCTGTTGTCCATTCAAAGAATATCGGCATCACTAATTTTGAGGAATTTGAACAATTTTATTCGGTTTCCCCCTATGGACCTAATTTATGTGGCGCGACTGAATTTCACCAATTTGAGGGGATTATCTCTTCATTTTCGAACGTTTTCCCCTTGATGAACGCATTATATTTTATAATTAATTCTGGGTATTTATAATTAAAAGTATTCACAAAATTTTTATAATTAATTTTTCAATATATTAAAATCTTTTGATCAATTACTAAATTATTTTACAAGTATTGAACTAAAAATTGGTTAGTAAATGGTGAGAAAAAATAATTTAAATGTATTAACCAAAAACCTATCAAAACAATTTTGGATATCCATTGTCATTTTCAAAAGTCAGTGGAAACTTTTCTCTGGCCTATCCAAATCTAGCTCAAATATACTTCTTACAATCATTTATCATTTTTTCCAAATTCTAAATATCATTTATTCTAGCTGGGAAATTAAAATCTTTTATAAATTCGTCTAATTCATTTTCCGCGGAATTATCTTAGTATTGGTTCATTATGAAATTCAGTATTACTCAGACTAAATGATTTTGTAATTATGAATAATTTAATTTGTATATATTACTTTTAATTTGTAAGTAAATTATTTTTATCAGAATTGAAAATGCAAAACTATTTTATTTTCTAGCTGTCTAAAAATCCAAACTCATTTTTGTCTATAAAGATTTTTTTTCAATTTTATAATACAAAATGCTTAATTTATTAGTTCTAGCGGAGTTTTAGTATTCATACATTTAAAAACATCAGTAGATGTATTTTAAATGTATTCAAAAATCATCAATTTAAGCTTAACCAAAATTTAGGTGAAAATCAACTTGTTGACTGTGTAAATTGTAAATGCGGCTGAATGGTTCCTGTAACGTTCGTTAGAGGCCGTCCATAAATGACGTCACGCACCTAGGGGAGGGAACACATTTGTGACTAGGGGAGGGGTATTTAAGAACTGTGACGTTACATCTTAAATTTTGTATTTTATTCAACATAATTTTAAACTAATTTCAGCTTTGCAAGGTCTCCTTTTTAATACAGGTTTTCTCATACGATATTAGTGCAGCATTACACTAAATACATACTAAAATGTCAATAAAGTGATTTGAAATATGAAATACTGTTTTTAGAGGGTACCAAATATTTGTGACGTGAGGGTCCAACGTTTTGTGACAAGGGGAAGGGAGGGGTTAAATATTGGCCAAAATCACGTGACGTCATTTATGGACTACCACTTAGCATAAAGTTGTCTTTCTTGTCTTATTATTTTTGTACTTTAAACAACAATAAGAATATAATCATAAAGATGATGAGTAAAATACAATAAAATCTGGAAGCAATTTGCTCGCGTTATTTGTTAGATTGCTTTATATTGATGCAGTATGTGTTTCTACCATTATGCAACAAATTAACCATAAACACATCATAAAACCAATTATTGATTGGTACAAATAATTTTTTTACTCTCTTTCACATAAGCAAAAATATCTGATCTTACACTTAGGTGTGAAAAAACAACAATAAAATACATTCTTATCATTGAATTCCTACGGTAGGGTTCCTATACGTCCCGGTTTCGAGGTCCGTGTCCCGGTCCAAGATTTATTTGTCCCGGTCGATTTAAAATTTACAAATGAATATATTTTTTTAACATGAAGGTCAAAAATAGCGAAATGTTCCCGAGCGAAGCTGGGTTCGGGTCAGCTAGTATCTAGTATTGATACGCGCACGTGGCAAAACCGGCATTTGAAGCAACACCTCCACCCTCTCCTATCTCTTTACACCAGTTATCAGAAAAAGAAAGGCCATTTTTTACAGAATATTAATTTGAGTCTAATATTTGTTAAAAAACTTCTAACGCCCATGACAAATTTCGGGAGCATATTTGACGAGATAACCACCGGAACAACCATCAGATGTACCTCTGGTTGCTGAATAAGCGTCTACTTCGTGAAACCTTACAGTATTCAGTGTGTAAACAATCGCAATCTTTAAAGCTCTGTAAAGACTGAGGGTTAAGTTTGGAATAGTGGTGCATGACACTTTTATGCTCGAAATACCAATCAACCACGAATGTGCTCAAGGATAGTTGTTTTGAATCGGTGGCACTCAAAGATCAGCACTTCCATATTTACAGAAAGTGAATGTTATAAGGAACGAGAAGCAGAGGATAGCCAATCGGTGTACTGAAGGAAAAGAGAACTATAAAAGTAGTAGGATGTGAGCCCGTCAGATACAACCCCCCCACTGGCTTACGTAATTATTACGTAACATTTGACCTCTGCACGCGCTGTTGCTACCTGGAGATTGACCTTTGTCCACCAGTTGCTACCTAGTAATTGACCTTTGGTCAGTGACCTCATGATTACATCACTTGACCACTGGTCAGTGCACACTTATTATGTCACTGGTCACACTTATTAAGTCACTACTCGGAGACTAGTTACCTAACTGTTATTACGTCACGTAGTTGTGGACCAACACACCTACCTTCTATAACCTTCCACACACCTACCAACTTCCACACACCTACCAACTTCCACACACCTACCAACTTCCACACACCTACCTTCTATAACCTTCCACACACCTACCTTCTAGAACCTTCCACACACCTACCAACTTCCACACACCTACCTTCTATAACCTTCCACACACCTACCTTCTAGAACCTTCCACACACCTACCAACTTCCACACACCTACCTTCTAGAACCTTCAACACACCTACATTCTAGAACCTTCCACACACCTACAATCTTAAACATTACACACACACATACCAACCAACGATCCACACACACACACACATCAGTACCCATCAGTACCGATCCGCACCGATCCGCACCGATCCGCGCCCAACACGCCTACAACTACGTCTACGACTAAGTCGTAGACTTAACAAAATCACTCACTAGTACTATTGGTATTATTATTATACTTTTTACTTCATATAAACGTATGAGTTTCGTTTACCTCATTGATTCATGTTACTTACATGTGATATATTAAAAAATTATATTTACATGAAATTTTCAATTGTTAATTATATTATTACATAAAAAATTATAAAATAATCATTAAACATAATAAATTAAGATCAAACTCGTCTTAAAAATAAATGTTCAATTCTAAATTATTTAGCTTACTGACTATTTTGTTAGTAGTATATTACATAACAATTCTAACAAAATAATCATAAAACTTTGATAATTTTCATGAAAATTTAAGTTTAAAACCACTATAGTATATTGTTAGTTTATTTAATTAAAAGTCACTCAAAACTTAAATTTGAACACTGGATTTACAATATTTTAAGAAAATTATTCAACAAGTTTAAAATTTCAACTTAACTAAATGTAAAAAATTAAATTATACAAGATTTACTTTACCAATTTCTATAAAATTTTAAATTTACACCAAATAAAATATACAGATTTATATTCTATTAAAAAATTTAATTTTTAAAATAAAAAATAATTCGCCCACTATAGGAGTTGAACCCCCAAACGAATTATTACCGACACCACTGATGTAAGAATTTTGAAAATAACTCATTCAAGATAGGATTTAAACATTGGATTAGTTTATGAAAATAATTATTAGGATTATTTACATGTAAATACTTAACCAAATTCTATAAATTTATAGCAAATATACTGTTTCTAATGAAAATTCAATATTTTGATAATAATTCACGTTGTTAGTCGGATACTAATTTACAAGTTCATTCGACTCTATAAATTATTAGCGATACCATCAACTAAATTCGTTGTGTTTTTAGTGTTTTTATGAAAATAAGTCACTGGGTTTACAAATGAAAGTAACCGATAATTTCGGACATTAAAGCTTTATGTAGCCAAAACTGATTAAATAACCATTAAAAATTCATCAGGTAATACCAATTAAATATTTCAATAATTTATGATTCAAACTATGTATATTATAATACTTTTCGATAAATTTATGGATAAACTATTAGATGGTTCGTTATAAAGTTATTTAAAAGGTTAAGAATTTTAACCCTAAATAACGAAAGATAACTTTTAACCCTAAAAGATGAAATATAACTTTTAACCCTATGTGATTAAAAGTTATAACATTATGTAAACCAATAATTACTAAATACCAAGTAAACACATGTCTTTAATAAAGAGTAGTTGGTAAAAAGCATACATATATTTAAAAATCGTTGACAATTTTTAAGTACCTGTTAAAAATGGTTTGAAAATATGAATAAATATTTGAATATTAAATTGAAAATCTCTATTGAAATTAAAAAGTATATAAATTTGTTAATCGTCAATAAACTCGTAAAATTATTGATTGATTAAATGCAATTGTTAATTAGAAATATTATTGACTGAACTTATTTTTTAATAGAAAGTTATTCTTGAAACAACATAAAAATCATATTTCAATAATTTTTCTTTAAATTAATTTTGAAAAAGTAGAAACCACATACTTTATTTTGATTGGCTGTTACTATTGACAACGACATTATTTTGCGATAAATTTAATCGCTAAACTCAAAATACTAATAAATTTATTAAAATTATTACAGTTTTCTTGAAAATAATTTGAAAAAGTAGAAACAAAATACTTGATTTTGATTGGCTGTTACTTTTGATAACGACATTATTTTTCGATAAATTTAATCGCTAAACTCAAAATACTAATAAATATATTAAATTATTACAGTTTTCTTGAAAATAATTTGAAAACATACAAACTATTTTTCAATAAACTTATTATTATTTAACTAAAACCGGTTGTTGAAAATACTAATAAATTTATCAATTAAAATTTTAATGAAAATAATAATTTGAAAATGAAATTATAGAATACTTGATTTTGATTGGTTAATTCTATTTATTACCAATGACTCAAATTAATTCAAATTTTAATGTTCAAATTATTTTCTAAATATTATTGGTACCGCATTGATAGGAAATCTTGCTATTCAATCGAACATAATTTCATTAATCTTTTTAAATAAATCAACAAAAGTCATTTAAAATTATTAT
Source organism: Schmidtea mediterranea (assembly GCA_022537955.1). Taxonomy (NCBI): domain Eukaryota; kingdom Metazoa; phylum Platyhelminthes; order Tricladida; family Dugesiidae; genus Schmidtea; species Schmidtea mediterranea. The sequence continues at coordinate 11,703,761 of CM039679.1, forward strand.
AATGTTGAACTTGTTGCTAATCACCGACTTATTTAAAATTTATCCGAATCTAATTATATGCATTGTAAAACATTACAAGTAATAATTCTTTGATGCTCCTATTAACATTACAACTTTTACATGCTGGACCAATACATTTTCCTGTAAAATGGTCTAACCTTATTTACTATGTTCTTATTACACAAATAACAATATTCACAATTATCAAATGAATATTCTTCAAAATTCATAGTTTTAACCAATGAAATGATGGTAACTTGTCATATCAGTGAAGTTGTTGATTAATAAGAATCCATCAGAAATTGGCAAATGTTTTTGAAAATGTTATCTTTTGGTAAAATAGATAACGAAACTAGGTGTTATCGTTTTTAAACTCCAAATAATTATCTTTTGGTAATGTATATAGCGTAGTACCCAACTGATTTTTCTTACATAATTGGTGTTTTTCAAAGGATTTTGGCTTACGAAATCCATTTAAACAATTTTCACACCATTTGCAACAAATTCGAACATTACAATCATTATTTTTATGACAATTCATCAAGGATTGTAAATTAGTTACTGTTGTATAATGATATTTTTCACCCTCCTTTATCAATAATAAATAAATTTGATCCAATCCAGTTACTTTTGTTCGGTAAATTATATTTAAATATGGATGCTTCGTTATAAGTTCTTCTCTATCCTCAAAATTTTCGTTAAATCATTACATTAATTGCTAAACCAGGATATTTCTTCACAAAAGTTGGGATATCACACAGTTTCATTGTCATATCGTTAGGATCGTATACGGTAAATATTTTCTTGGTCTATCTTTCTTGATTTTATCAGATTTCAATACAGCCAAAACACTATACATGAAACATAAATTATTGGTATTTTGTACGTTAACTATTACCTTTTTACATATTAGAGCTTTAGGTGTTGGAATATAACTATGTCCAGATAACCTAGATATATTAGAAACTTTGGTTACCTTGAAATTTACTTCTAATATTCGGTTTATTTTCAAACTACTTCTGTTCATTCAACAATCTTTTCATTTATTTTCTTTGTACCAATGTCAAGAAAAGTTGTAGTCACTGAAGCAGCGTGATTTGATATACTATCTACTTTGAGTTCCCCATCTTTTTCAAATTCTACTTGGACTTCAAATTGAACTTTTGAATGTTTCATTTCATTGAATGTAATTTTTAATTTTTCCAAAAGAGAAGAACTATTTCCTATAAAATATATACTAATTATCCCTATTAAAAGTTTAACAATTTATTGAACTACACATACTTTTCTTCAATACGAAATGAATTTAACAGTATAAGAAAAACAATATTTGTTAGCATATTAATAAAAATTGATATACTTTAATGTCCAAATGGATATCCAACCACCTTAAAATCTTCGATAAAATTTTAATGAATTTCTATTATAGTATCAATAAATACCACAAATCATCGACAAAAAGGATAAATCTACTCAATCCTTGAATTTATCTTCGATTCACCTAAAATCTATCATGTTACCAGTAAAGATTGCATTAATAAGCTACAATTTACTGACAATAATTCTACATATAAAGCTAATTATTGATTTCTCTACTTTACATTGTATTTAACCCCTAAAGTAACTGTAATTTAATGAATTACCACATTGAAATTTGTTTACATAAATCCTGCAATAGCTAGATTTATTAAAATGCAGTAAGAATCTTTAATGAATTTCTCTTACATGCAATAGTAAGACCCTAATATCCCAACAAATATTTGATTAAGACTCCTCAATCGTAACCAATTATTAAACTTATCACATTTATTTGGTAAATTACCGATCATTTCACGTAAAACTCTACTTTTATCTGTACATACTTAATATTTAACCATAATATTCTTCTTAAAATTGATATATTACTGATCATTTTCATTAAAAACCCTATATTTATCTGTACAAACTCAATATTTAGCCATAATTTATCCCTTAAAATTGATATATTACTGAGCATTTCATGTAAAACTCTACATTTCTCTACACATACTCAATATTTAGCGAAAATATCTACTTTAAATCGATATATTACTGATCATTAAAACCATATATTTATCTACACATACTCAATATTTACCCATAATTTATCCCTTAAATTGATATATTACTGATAATTTTCATGTAAAATCTAACATTGAATGATTATTTCTACTCAATATTTACCGTTGATTAATTTCTTTTAACACTGTATAAAATGATATACAAATTATTATTACGTCATAATAAATCGATTAAATTTCTCACTCAATATTTCCCTTAGTAACTTACTACATCTAAACTCGATATTTAAACTTGTAAAGCATACTAGAATTGATCAAACTCCCAATCCATAGTGATAAATCTAACCTTTCAATTATATCTAAAACTCTGAAATATTCATATGTTGGAATACTCTCTCTAAAATCGATACAGTTCTCTTAAAAGTTTATGTCAAATTCTCAATAAATTCTTCAATTGAACTTCGATTAGATATAAAATTCATGAAAACTATATCGAAAATCCTAAATTTAAACTAAAGTATTTAACAGGCTCTATATTATACTAAGTGGACATATATGATAAATTAATATACTAGCTATTATTCAATATATTATTACAAGTTTTAGTGCGGATCGGTGCGGATCGGTGCGGATCGGTGCGGATCGGTGCGGATCGGTGCGGATCGGTACTGATCGGTGCGGATCGGTACTGATCGGTACTGATCGGTACTGATCGGTACTGATGGGTACTGATGTGTGTGTGTGTGTGGATCGTTGGTTGGTATGTGTGTGTGTAATGTTTAAGATTGTAGGTGTGTGGAAGGTTCTAGAATGTAGGTGTGTTGAAGGTTCTAGAAGGTAGGTGTGTGGAAGTTGGTAGGTGTGTGGAAGGTTCTAGAAGGTATGTGTGTGGAAGGTTATAGAAGGTAGGTGTGTGGAAGTTGGTAGGTGTGTGGAAGTTGGTAGGTGTGTGGAAGTTGGTAGGTGTGTGGAAGGTTATAGAAGGTAGGTGTGTTGGTCCACAACTACGTGACATAATAACAGTTAGGTAACTAGTCTCCGAGTATTGACTTAATAAGTGTGACCAGTGACATAATAAGTGTGCACTGACCAGTGGTCAAGTGATGTAATCATGAGGTCACTGACCAAAGGTCAATTACTAGGTAGCAACTGGTGGACAAAGGTCAATCTCCAGGTAGCAACAGCGCGTGCAGAGGTCAAATGTTACGTAATAATTACGTAAGCTAGTGGGGGGTGGTTGTATCTGACGGGCTCACATCCTACTACTTATAAACAATAGTTTAATTTCGATAAAGTCCTATGCAGAAACAGATACCATTTTCAATGAGAGCATCGAAAGAATGAATTCAAAACCAAAAACACCCATGGACAGAACACAAAAAAAGAAGAAATACTTTTATCTAAACATTCCCTTCATCAGTGACCTCAAGAACCGGAAAGAGTTCAATCACACTAGCCTTCCAATTTGTATATCACACAAGTCTTGAACAACACGAAAAGAGAAAACATTTGCACAGTGGAAAATTGCCAGACACCAAAGAAAATATGCGTCAGAAATAACGTTGTCTACTGCATCACGTGCAATGCATGCAAAGAAATATAGTTTGGAAGTACACTCCATACTATTTTGATTGGTTTTTGTACCTGGTGATAATAGTTAATCTGTCGAAATATATCGCAAAACGAGTGTTTGAATGGTGCTTTCTTCTAATAAAATTGTTGCCAAGCTTATTTAATTATTTATTTATAATAATTATGATTAATGTTTTTATTTTTCTAAGTATCATAATTATTAATTATTATTATTTTTATTATTATTGTTGTATTATTATTTTTTATTATCATTATTAATATTAAAAAACATTGTATTTTCTACAAAATTTGACTATGAATACCATAAATAAATCTGATTCATAGTCAAATTTTCTAGAAAATACAATGTCTTTTATAAATAAAAAGAAATCAAAGGTGAAAAACAAAAAGGTCTTATAATATTATTAATATTATTTTAATTATTAGTATTTTTATTTTTCCTATTATAGTTACAATCTCTTCAAAAGTCATAATTTATATAACAATTTATTTAATTCAAAAAGTGTCTAATTAATTCTGAATATTAAAACAAAGTTTTTAATATTCATTATTGGACATCACTATTATTAACATTAAACTTGTTTATCTACACGTGGCTCTTTATAAAATATAAAACACCGGATTGCGACTCCATTTAGCCTCATTTTTACCTATCCGTGGTATAGATGGTAAACAAAATAATATATTTTATTGAATGATATTATAACAATCTTTTTTCTTTCTAGGATTAATTGTGACATTCCAGCAAATCGGTTACACAATGTGTAAATTTGTCCAGCCATTTATCATAGACAAACTAAATCCCAAAATATTTTTCTCTGCGACAATGTTCGTCACTTGTTTTTGTTTACTCCCATTTTCGTGTAAGTACTATATTTCGTACTATATTTCCAATTATTATTTTTATATATGCATAATAATCCGCACTGTCTTTAAACAGGGATATTTTCAAGCAGTTTCTTTGAACTGGTAGTAAATTTGTATGTTATAACTATATGGGTGTGTGTGCGCGCAATAGTAACTGAAAGCCAATGAAATTTTAGTAATATTTCAATTTGTCCAGGTAAAGCTTGATGGGATCGGAAAAGCTCTCCATTTAAGCAAGTTAATAAAGCTAATCTTGAGCTTTATCTAGGGTAGTAGTAAGAGGGAGGACTCCAACGCACTTTGACATCATAAAGACCGGGGTCATTAAATATGAGCTATTTGAATTGATGGTTTTATTTAATTATCTTAATTATATTTAATTTTTTATTTTAATTATTATTTATTTTGATTATTATTATTATTTTATTTATAAGTTATAATATATTTCTTCAAATTTAATCACAATGATACATTATTTCATCACATTGTTACAAATTAGAGAATAGTACAGTTAATTGGAGCAAAATAATTAAATATTACAACAATTAACAAAATATTTCATTAAATTGCAACGAAGTAAGAAAACATTGCAGTCAATTGTATTGAAAAGATAAATTATTTAATCAAATTACAGTCAAATTATAACATATTTCTTCGAATTGTAACAAATTATTTCGTCAAATTGAATCAAAGTTATAAAACATTACAGTGGATTAAACGTTATAACAAATTATTTTAATAAAGTTATAAATTATTTCCTTGTAATTCATTACACACTATTTCAAATTTCTGACCAAGACACATTATAAAGAATTAAATTTTATATTTACTTTATTTCAACAGAAACTTTATAAAAGGTAGTTAAATATGTAAAAAGTGAAAAATTTACAACAAAACACGTGTGTAGCACACATACTGCATTATTTGAAATTTCGAATATATCCATCTTGTAGAGAATTTAATTCTGTCTATGCATTATTTGACTCAAAATATGGTAGATACCTTCACTTTATATACAGAATGGTAAGAAGAAAAACGGGATAGTAGGTAGTTATATGCAATCCTGATAATTGAAAAAGTAAAGGTCCCCTATTGAATTTAGGGTGTTAAACAAATGATAAGTATGTTGAAGATATACTCTAATTACAATTAGGGCTGTCTGGTCGAGCTTTTCCCATATAAAACTTTAGCTTTAAAATATTTTGTTTACCTCCAAAAAATATTAAATAATTAATTAAATACAGAAAATACCAAAAGAAGAAAAATTAATATCAAAACTCCCTGCACCAATTTTACTAGTTCATTACTCATCAAAAATATAAAATAAAAACAAACACCTTATACTAATTTATTAACTTATCGTTTTAAACAAAAAAATCTTTTATTTTTATTTATAAGTCTTCCAGTTCTATGATTTGTAGTATCACTTAAAGAAAAACTGAATTTTTTCCACACAAAATCTCCTCATCAAAAACATTTCTATGGGAAAATATTTCGTTTCGCCTGTATAAAAAAAGAAACAATAAATTCCTATTTGAGTGAAAGTAGCAGCGAAGTGAATTTGTTCTGATTTTTTTAACCATTCAAATCTTTAAATTTTCAACATACTCAATTGTTTAAGTTTTCTTTTACTAAATACCTTTTGTTGCCGTCATTGGTGAAATATAAAGAAATAGCAAATGAAAGCCAATAATCTTTTGTAATTTATGTCCTAAGTACACCTAATTCTGTTTTTACTCGATAGATACGTTCTTTAAAAAATCGCGTAAAAAAGATACAGTATCCGTTTAGAATGAAAATATTGGTTCTACATTTGAAATATAAGCTCAAATATTGTGAATAAAGCATAATGCAAATTCATCTTCCTTACGCTCTTTACATACAGTTCTTATTTAAAAAAACTTTTTCATTACATATAATTCTCGCTTTACATTAAAATTAAATTACACCTGTATTGAACTTTCACCAAAACGGAATATGGGAAATCCGCTGAATATGAGTGAATTCATACAATCTCATGATTTTTATGCATAAAATCTCGTATCACAATTAGATGTTGATACGATGTATGTAGATTTGTCCCATCTAGCACAGAGCGTTCTGATTGACTTACGGGAAACGATGACTTATTGTGTAGAGGGTTAGTCAGGGTCATTTTGATGCGTTATAGGTCTTTGTGTGACTCATGGTATACCTCACATATGAATTCAAAGTCAGGTCAGAAAAAGGAGTCATGCGGTTTTTCAAACAAAGTCCAAACAAAGATTTATACCCCTTTGAAAAATGTTTATGACTCATACTTTGTTCGAAAATTTTTTTATGTATTTTATACTAAAGAATTTGTCAAAACATGTGCGTTGATGTTTTTTCTTACTAAAATTATTTTAAATTAAATTATTTCAGCCGTGTTAAATCAAATCAGATCGCATAAAAACCGAATTTAATTTTTTTTAAATCGCGTAAAAACAGAATTAGGCATATATACATTTTAGAAAAAAATTATAGCGAATTATTTATGTAAATGAGGATTTATTTTATATATGACAAGAGAATACGCTATGAAATTCGACATTTCAGCGGACATTACATCATAGTTGATAATGTTACAATGTTCTTGAACCCACGACAAGAAACCAAAAAAGTATTTTTAAAAGTTTATATTTTTATTATTATTTTTAAATTATAAAAGAAATTTTATTTAATTTTTTAAAATTTTTTGCACTTTAATATCTATTAATTTAGAACTTCTAAAATTACCTGCTTTATATCTTTGTGTATAAGTCGAGAAATATTTATATTTTTTTAAATTCAATTTATTCGCGAGTTAAAACAAAAAAATTATGCTTATACGAAATTTAAGTAATTTAATTTAAACAAATACATTATTATTATTTAATTAACATTTAAATTAAAAATATTAATATATTAATATATTATGGACTTAATGATCAATAATTGCACTTTTAAAAATTCACATTTTAGATTTTTTTCAGTCTAAATTTTTCCAATGTCATTTAACAACATCAATTTATACTTCGACTTATAAGCGGGTTTTGGATTTTGGACAAAATAACATTTCTAAATTACAATTTCGACTTATATGCAAATACATACGACAATGTTTCTCATTTTCAATTTTTCTTTAATTTGTCATTTTTGCTTTTTACAAATTCAAAATTGTTAAAATTTTAAGACTTAAAAAATAATAATAATGGGGAATCTCTATTTATTCTTTGCAAATTAAATATAAAATTAAATATAAAGTATAAAATATTATTATATTTTATTATTAATAAAACACCTTTTTTGTTTATTATTTTGAGTAATAGAGAAATAGTCAGGTGGCAATTGTCATTTATTTTATTTCAATGTTTTTATTTGTGTTTTGTTATTTATCTAAATATTTGTAGAATCAAATGTAAGCAATTTTTCAATGGATAAACTTAAAAAAATCTTTTATCTTTATTATCTTGAATCCAATGTTTTGTTTTAATCAACACGATTTTTCGATATAGTTTTAAAATAGTCATTAACTGACATAATATTTTTTTTACAAAATCTGATTCATAGTCAAATTTTGTAATAAATATTATGTCACTTATAAAAAAATCAGAGGTGAAACACAAAAAAAGTCCTTATAAAGTTATGAACTGCTTAATTTTTTTTAAGACATTATCAAGCCAATTATATCTTCAATTTCTTTAGATATTATTTTATTGTTTAAATATTAAAAATTACACTTGCCCCAAAAGAATTGAGAAAAGTCACCAAATCGTCCTAACTAACAAATAATAATATCTTATTCTCTTGAGTTCTTTTTGTCTTTTTAGACGCAAAATCCTTCTATGAATTCATAAGTCTTTACTGGATACACGGATTTTTTCTGGCGTTTGCCTGGCCATCTCTTGCAAAAATTCTTAAACAAGTTGTTGATGTATTTTTAAATAAATATTTATCCGTAACTGATTTTCAGATGATTAAACAAAAAGAATTCGGATTTTGGTGGAGTGTCCAGTGCACATCCAGCAACCTAGGGGCCGTTTTCGGTGCAATTATATCTGCATTTATATCAGACCGATATGGCTGGCGCATAAGTATTCTTTTTTGTGGTAATTTTCGATGATTTTTCAACAGAAAAAAATATTTGTTGAGTATTTATATGGTTACCTTTATTGATAATGAAAACGTTAGTTGATATATATTTTGTCAGCATTCTCATTAACAGAGGGGTGCTAACAGAGCCGTAGTTCTGTCACCCTTCCCCTTCAACTAGAAAAGTATACCTTAAGCAAGTTGTAAGTTTTATGATTATATAAATAAATAAAGATTTATTTTTCAAAAAATGGATGTTACGTATATTTATAAATAAATAATTAAATAAATTTGGCAACGATTTAATTAAAAGATAACGCCAATAAAAAACTTTTCGTACGATAAATTTCGACAGCATAACTGTCATCTTCAGTTACACAAAACCAACTAAAAATATTATGAATTAACATTTAATTTAAACAAATTATTTTTTATTAATTTAATTTAAGTAATAAATAAATATTTAAAAAATATATTAAAAAACTTTTAATTAATTTAAAATTTTATTTCTATAAATATTATAATTTTTATTTATATTATAACTTTTAAAAAATAATGTAATTTAAAAATTCAATTATTTTAATAATATTAAAAAATGTTTTTTTTTTAAAAAACAATACATAAACATGATTTAACATACCTAAACTATTTAAAAACATTCGTAGTCACAGCATTTCGCACATTAATCTTTGGATCCAATGACCTTATCAACAATGCTCCACATATCACGCGTTCTCAATAATTATTAAAACTTTTCAACAGAATTCTAAAATCAAACATTCCTATTTCACTTTTACAGCCTCTATTGTGCTCACTAATATTGGTCAAACCCTTCAATCGACAATGCTCTAGAACTCGAGTACAGAGATGACGGGAAGTCTCTCCATTGTAAATTGATAAACGAGATCAGAACACAATCCAACCGGAGTTTTTGATTTATTAATAAACATATTGCGTACCTTACACGAATTAGAGACGATCATATACTCTAAATTTCCCATCTGTTTACTTAACTTCTTTTTATAATTTGTAAAGCCTTCAGAGTACGGCAATGCTAACACATATTTAGGCTCAATTTTTTTATATCCCTTTTTATTATTATTTAGATCAACACTCAATTCACACTCATTTGACAAATTACACTCAGACTTTCCAAAACATGGATCCTTATGGATTTTTAATCAATTTGTCAACGGTCTCTTTTATCATCAACAATGGAGAGACTTCTCGTCATCTCTGTACTCGAGTTCTAGAGCATTATCGATTGAATGGTTTGACCAATATTAGTGAGAACAATAGAGGCTGTATAAGTGAAATAGGAATGTTTATGTATTGTTTTTTGCATACGTATATTTATTTCATAATTCTGAATTTATTAGCTCTAATGTTTTTTATAATATTAATTTTATATTTTATAAAATAAATTTTGATTTAAGTCGAGCTCGCAGTATGCTTCACCTTACAATAATAGGCATTCGCAAATTTTAATACAACCTCTGTCCAGCATGGATCTATCTCCATTACATCAGTCCAATGATTCAATAGTTCTTTTACATCTTAAACCATTACCAAAACCTGTACTGCTAATTATTCCAGATTTGTAAGAGACCTCATCTCATGCTTTCAAGAATAATATTGACCCACCTTCTGACTTATGCTTCAAACTCGTCCTATAACTCTTTTTCTAAATTCATGTTTAAAAGGTTTGAATGTCGTTTTGATCAAAAATGGTGAAAAACATTGCCTTGGTTGAAGGAATAAAACAAAACATGTTATGTTACTTTATCTTTTCCACTTTAAAGACTGAAGCGCTAAGTTCTCTATAACCTTGGTTCTCAAACTTTTTGAAGTCGGGGAGCACTAAACGCTGATATATTTTTAGGCTAAACATCTACAATACAGCATAAACTTTAAAACAGGGGGCACCGTTTGTTAACCGTTTTGAAACCAAAAGACCAATAAAAACAGAATAATGTTCGCAAAAACACTCCATTATTATAGAGTAAAAAAGAAACGGAATCGTGTCACAGCATGTGCTTGGCAACCTCCTGCTTCCATGTGCTACTTTTAGAAAATAATGTATATAAATAAAATATGTATCGATATTGATTGGTACACCCGACGTTCTTAAAAACGCCAGGCTTTAATTGTGGAATCTAAAATCGGCTTAAGCAGAATTTTGATAACTGCAACAATATTTTATGTTTCCAAGAAGTACTTTTAACCCGAAAGATATTTTTATTCATATAAACCCGAATGGTACGTGTAAAGTTTATATTGAATTGATTTTTATTTTCAAACAATTTTTAATTGAATTGTGCATTTAATTTTTTCGCGGAACATTTGAAAGTGCACCAAAGCTCTATAAGCTCTATTAGACATTGGCGTTAAAAATTCTTTTAAGAGTCACCTGCGTCGACACTATGAAAATTGGATGGTTGAAGAATGAACGAAATTTGGATTTAAAATTTGTCACGTGTCTGTGTGTGCGTTTTCTTTAATTATGTATTGCGTTTGTGTGCGCAATTGGAATTAGTCAATTAATTTTGAAGACTTTGAATTATTTCTCAATTAAATTGTCTCTCGGAATTTGTTTCGGTTGATTTTAGGTTTTGGAAATTAGTAAATATTACGAGATGTTGAACTTTTCTTATTTTTTTTATATTTTGATACTAAGATGTGAAAATTGAAAAAGAAATTGATGTTTTGGTCACTGGAAGTGAATCGGGAAAGGGAAAAGCGCGATTTGCTTGAGATTATATGTTTTCGACATTTAATTCACCAGATATCTATGATGCGTAATTCAAGCATTTCTTTCTTAATATGAGCCTGGGCGTATAACGGGTATAGTTTTGAATTTCGAAAATTATGTAATATATTCTGTTCCGATTTATGAAGGTTATGCGTTATCTTATGCATTTGGCCGAATGGATTTAGCTCGCAAAGATTTATCAGATTATTTTTGAACATTCTGGTTACAATTTTACAACTACATCTCACAAATCAAAGATAAATCAACAATTACCAAACCCTTTCAATCATCTATGTTAGTGAATATATGTACAGAAATGATTGAAAGTACCAATTACATGTAAACTTATACAATAGATCAGAAAGTAAACTCACTCGGAAATTCGTTCCTAAACTTATTTAATAATTTTAAGGTGGAATTTTTTACACTAAGGATGATATTTTTCATTTTTATTTTCCGTCATGATAAACATGTCGGCCTCTTGGTCTTTTGATATATTTTTAAGGATTCAAAGAAATTATTAAAAATTTTATTTTTTGAATTTAAACTATTTGACACCTCCTTCAACTGGTCTTGAGTGGGAGGGACTTCAGATAAACAAATTAAATGTAAATTAAAGAATTAGCAATATTTATTTATTGTATTCATTGATACTAAGTATTATTTGTTTAGCTCTAGTCAATTTGGCTTGCGCAATCTTAATAAGTTTGATTTTCGTCATAGTAAAGGTTCCGACGGTAGGTATTGATAGGAAAATCCTGGAAAAACTTCGTAAATTCTGTTGATAAAAGGGTATTGAAAACATTTAATTTCAGAAAAACATCCATTAACTTACAAGAGTTATTTGACTAATCCAATTTTATTGTCCAATAACTTCATGTTCTTTTGCACCTACGTCTGTCGTTACGTCATTTGTGATTGGTATCAAGTGTACCTTAGTAATTTGGAATTCCCTCAATATATAAGTGGATTTAAATTCTATCTTTTGCTATTTATTTTTTATTTTAGTTGCTGGTTTTCTAAGTGCCTTGGAAATGGGAGGCTTATTCGGATCATTAGTAGCAGGAGTAATGGCTGACTACTTGTATATACATGTAATATTTATTTTGTACTAAGGGACTCCCACTAAGGATGTTGGATTAAATTTTGAATCCTGACCTCCAAGTTGTCTCAAAAATATTATTTAAATAAAAATATATTATCTTTTATTTGAGTAATTAATTTTAAATGAATAAGAATATAATATATAAAGCAGGCCTGGTTAATTCAGATCATCTCGTGGGCCACTTTGCAAATACATTATAACCCTTCGAACCACATGCATATATATATATATATATATATATATATATATATATTATAAGGACTTTTTATTTTTCGCCTCTGATTTCTTTATGAGTAACATAATGTTTTCTACAAAATTTGACTATGAATCAGATTTTGTAGAAAATATTATATATATATATTTATATATATATATATATATATATATTAGGGTGGTTCACTTTATAATATAAAAAAATAAAGTTGGTTTTTTATCATGAGCATTTTAGTTTTCTGGTTCACTGGGATTTAAAACGTGTATATACCAAATTTCACAGCATTTCGGCTCCTATAAATACTGCCTCAGCGCATTTGTTATCTCGTGTTTTATGGCATTCGGCAGTTGCATTAAATTAAAATTTTTCAATGTTTAAAAAGCTGTTTTTTAGATACAAAGAACAATTTTATTACAATGTAGGAAATACACAGTAAAATAATACTAGTTACATGACAAATTTACCTGACTGTATTGCAAGTATTTCTAAGTACGTCATTCAAAAATACACTTTAAAAGTTTTTTAGTCTGAACTTTCTGAGTTCTCAAGGTTTTCAAATTGCGATCCCTTCAGCACAGTTGATTTTTTTGAATCAGGAAACTCTTTGCTATGCTGTTCTACAGTTTGGAGCAAGTACTGTTTTTCTTTGGTGATAGATGAGCTGAATGATGACGCCAGTGCAATTCACTGCTTAGCGCAGTCATTGACAACTTTCAAAGAAAAGACCATTGCTGTTGCCTTCTGAAAGGATGGAGTTTGTTGCCAGGTGAAAGCAATGAATGCACCTTTCAGAAACGAGGATAACGACACGGTCTTCCTTCTCTGGACTACCCTCTATTGCAGGAAGTAACTTCTCTTCAAAATGGACTACAAGTGAACTATCAACTTGGAAGCGTTCTTTGTGTCAGCTTCTTTTTTGGATCGATGTTTTTATCCGGCTCTTTGCATCCTACTCCTTGACAAAGCAATATCCTTTGCTTCTGCATTACCAACTTTCGTCACAGCAAGAATGTGAACTGCCTATCTATCACTTATTTCAGTGTGATCAACAGCAGAGGACTACTAATGGCGAAACAATATCGATAGCTTTCAAGCGACGTCGTTTGGGCAGAATTGATGTCGATTTCATCGGCATTGGAAAGAATTGATTGTTCACTTCCTTCTCTGAACAATCGTTGCTGCTTGGTTCTTTCAAGCAACATATTCTTCGGTTTTTGAGCTTGCTGTTCCTTCTTTGCCAATGTTCTGTCTTCAGTTCCCATTACCATTTTGCGTTCAATTTGCTGGTCAAGCAAGAAAAACCTGTCTTCTTCAATTCTGATCATAGTGTGACCATTGATGTGTGCGATGTCAAAGATTAATGATGTGAAGCTAACAAAGTCAGCTTCGTTTGCACGTTGAACATATTCTGCTCTTTAGCATTCTTTTCACCCCTCTCGATACTTGTCAATAAGTACTTCCAACTCTTTAATGATAGCCCGCTTTTCAGCATTAGGTATACACGCTTTATCCCAGATGCTCAACAGTCTTTGCACGACATCAGAAATAGCAGCTTTCTTGGGCACTTTATTAATTTTTTGTAAATGAAAGTAGACACTCAAAACATTTGTCGCTGTAGGAAGAACTCGTTCAGAAAAATCTTCAGATAGTTCACCAATTAAATGAACAACAGTTTTCGACATAGTAGTCATAACTAAATGAATGAAATTTATGTAGCCGCAACACTTGATCTTATAGCACTTGATCTTTGTAAGTAAATTGTAATGCACTGTTGAACCTGGAATTTTCTGTGTGCTTTATATATAAATACTCAAATTCAAAACTCATTCAAATTGATTTAAAATGAACTCATATTCATGAAAATTTTTCTGTGCTCTTTTGAAGTCAAAGGGAACATAAAAAACAAAATGCTCAAAAAAAATTGACAAGTTTTTTTGGGGCACTCTAATATATATAATTTTACTAATTATAATGATAGCAATCATTAAAACAATCGTATATTTAATCAATGAGATAATTATTCCTCTTTTCTTTCGTTCCTATTTTCCTTGCTCTTTGTAGTTAAATATTTTTGTCAAAGGAATTAATCTCAACTTTGAACTTTCAAGAAATAATGAGCAAGGATTTTTTTTATAAGATAAGATCAAATTAAGAGTATATTAAATCCGAATTAGCTGATTCATATTAACTTCATTTTACTTGTTGTAAATACAAAGCTCCATTACATAAACATTTATATTTATGTATGACACAACTTAAAAATAGGAATATCAAGTTTTGAAAAACTTATTCAAAAATCACAATCCTTTAAAATAAACATTCAATCAGCAACAGATTTATTGAGATTATTTAATTAAATCATTAAATCATAGATATTACATCATTATTATTTCCGTAAATAGCATTTACAAAAGTTTTTGATGGCAGACTGAAGATGAGGATAATTTCCTCGAATTATAAGTATTTAGTTAAAATGGAGTCAGATGGTTTTAAATACGAAGACTATTAATTGATACAAAAATGATAATTGTACTTTCACAGTTATAAAATGCATTATTATTTTTGATTTGCAAAACTCAACTAAACATTAGAATATTTAATTTATTTTCAAAAGATAAAACAATAATTTGTAATTCAACAGAAATTAACAGAATTGAATATTGAAGACGATCAAATTTATTTCACTTGATTCAAATTATCATATTTTGGTTCGTTTTAATTATTCAACCAAATTGTTTCTAATTCATTACACTTGGTAAATTCAAGGTCGAAAATTTGTGTTGTGTAGAAAATTGTTTTTTAATCTTTTACCAAAGTGAAAATAAATGTAATATATTAAAAATACAAAATCGAATAAATGTGGCTAAAAATTTAAAGAATTTTAAAAATGTAATATTTTTCAAAATTATTTACATAAATGAGAACGAATCAGTAAAATGAGAATTGTTGGAAGGGATTCAAAAAAGAGGATGAAAGCCAAAGCTATAAATCAATATTTGGTTTAAGGCTTTTGTAAAAGGATGTATTAAATATTAGTGGTTAATGTAAAACAAGACATTTATATGTAACATGGATTGGTAATTTGGGGCCTCTAGCGGTTAGTTCTTAAACTCTGGCTTATAAAAAAGAATCAAGGAAACTTGAATTAAGTTATCATAAAAAAAGAAATAATTTATTTAAAAAATTGTCAATTCTAAATAAAATTTCTTTTTCCAAATAAATTTTGGGGTTGTCGGTGATTTTAAATAGGATGTATTGTCAATCTGACTCCAAACGTGCTTTTAAACAACAGTAATGAACTTCAAACGATACAAGCTTTATTGATTAATACACTTTATCTCCACTTTAAAATGACACAAAGAATTATCTACCACAGTCACAACTTGGTGCTTATTACGACCCTTCGGAAAGAATAGCACTTTCGGATCAATTGCATTTCACAATCACTTGACTACTGGACGGGTTTCTGAGATCGACAAATCTGATTTAAATGCTTTGCTTTGACTTTACTTTATTTCCTTTTCACAACTTCGGCTTTGTCTCTTCAACTTTCTTTATTATTTTTTCATTTATTTTCTGTTTCAAATTTCTCTTTTCCTTGATTTCAACTTCTAGTTTTCTCCGAATTTCTCTTTAACACCTTTCTTCAATAATTTTCTGTAATTTTCTCTTTTTAATTCTTAGTCCAATTTTTCTCTAATTTCTCCTTTGATTCCAGTTGCGATTCCATTTTATACTCCGTCATCCAATAATACTTACTGATGTCAAATAGAATTTCCAATATTTTTTACCGCTAATTCCATTTGGGTCTCTTTTTAATAACTGACAGCTTCCCAGATAAATAATTTTTAATAGATGCCCTTTTCGGGATTCCCAAACAATATTCCTTTCCTTATCTTGAAAAGACTTTAAAGATTACGTGCAAATTTTGCATTTGTTTTTGTTTTCCTAAATTTGCACTCGTTAATTATAAATGACCTTCTTTTATTCAATTGTCTGTTTTATTGATTTTCTCTTATTTTCTTCTCGTTATTCGACATTTCTTTTTCATTCCCTTTTTATTAAGCTCCAGAACTACATCTTAATCACTTATCATTGTTTCCCCAAATCATTTTACATGTTTATTAATTATTTTATTCTATTATTTACGTATCCTCAACATAAAGAATATACATAATATTTTATCTTTTTTCTCCAAAATTAATCCTTAAATAATTTGTACATACATTTTAAGAACTCGAGGGTTTTTCGTATTATGGGGTCCTACGCGTTGGTTTAGTTCGTTCACTGCTTAATTTTCCGCTGAAAACAGAATGTGAAACATTTTTTGTGCCAAGCGCTACATAATAGATTTTATTCTGAGGGCCGCATGGTAATTTTCTAATAATCTAGAGAGATTCTAAAATAAACTGATTTTTAACAAGTTACAAAATTCGAAATAATTATCACATAATGGCCATGGTCATGGTGACCTAGTTGAATTTTTAGTCTCAATTTTATCACCTAGGTGAGAAAATCATTATACAAAATAAAAATGTGACTTACATTTTTAATGTCAGAATTTAATGCAATAATAAAACGTTTACTTAGTTTCCAGATGTGAAGAATCCCCGAATATTTGTGATTATCATTTGTGGAGGCTTGACGGCTGCCGTATTGCACGTGCTCATCTTTTCAGTCAACAGTCAAACTACGCAAGTCAGTTTTACGTGTTTGATAAATATGATATTGTTGATATCAAATGTAATTTTTGATCTTATTAAATGACTTCCCAATAGTTCACGTAAATTTCTGTGCTACAGAATTAGCTCTTCATTATATGAAAATAGTGTAGCAACGTAGAAATTTGGCTCTTTGGTTCTACACAAGATTTCATAAATTACCATCAGAAATGACATTATATGCAAATTTATATTTTCTTTAAGGTTTTTTAATATTTTTAATTTTTTAAAGTTAATAATATTTGTTTTTAAATTAAATCTTATTAATTAAATTTTATATATGTATTTCAGGTGACTTGTGGTTATTTTTTAAAAATATGATAAATAAATATTTTTAACAATATAAATGATTTAAAATGGCAATTTCACGGGAACTTTTACAAAAAAATTGTTACTGTGTGGGCGACTTCTCTCTCCGCAACACCAACCATAACGTTAAAGTAAGTATTGCGCAAGTGTTGCATCATCTTCGTTCTTTGATACTTAGTTCAAAGGATCCCAAGAGTAGATGGATATGTCACCGCTGGACCACATACCCCCTCCCCCACCCCCCGGTAAAAAATTTTTTCTCTAAGCCTAAAAGTACAAAAAATTTTTAAACAAAGACAATGACTCATTCAAGGTCATTGAAACAAAGACCATGACTCATTCAAAGTCATTGGGTGACTCATCATATTTTTCAAGGTCATCGAAACAAAAACCATGACTCATCCAAAAAATTTCAAGGTCAATCAAAAATTTTTTCAAGGTCACGAAATTTTTAATCATTTTTCAATTATAATGTCTACTTACTTTTATAAGTACTATATATTTTGTAAATTTTATTCTATTTTATTATTATTTTTTAGATAAATTATTATTTTTTATAAATATTATTATTTTTATTATTTTTAAAAATATTATTAATTTTCAAGGTCATTCAAAAGTAGGTCAAGGTCATTTAAAAATAGGTCCAGGTCATTAAAAAAAAATTTTGAAAATTTTTTCTATGTTGAAAAGTACATATTTCTTCAAAGTCATTCAAAAATTTTTCAAGGTCATTCAAATTTTCTAAAGGTCATTCAAAATTTTTCAAGGTCACGGAATTTTTAATCATTTTTCAGTAATATGTCTACTTACTTATAAAATATATCTTAATACAAATAGATTTGATAAACACAGAATTACTAATATCAATTATCATTTTTCTGCTTTCTGAGTATTTTCAGTTTTCACACTTAATTTCAACATATTTTTAAACTCTATAGCAAATATGAATATCGCAAATTTTCAATATACGTGGATTATGTTAGTCCACAATATAGATGCAATACAAGTGAATGTTTAACAAAGACTTGACTAATGAATATATATTAAAAACTATGGTTTTATTAATTGATTTTAGGAATATAGTTATAAAAAAAAATAAAAAAATACTTTACAAATTTTATTGATTAAAAGTATACCCGCGCGCCTTTAATATATCACGTTTTGACTAAATAATAACATTATTTTGACTACCATCATTCGATTCCGATGAGTTTAAATGGATGAATTATTTGTTTGTATTTTTAAATATAATAATATCTTTACATTTTATTTACAAGCTGGTCGTAGACGGCTATAATCTTCCTAGTCTGCAAATAATTATTTTGGTAGTAATAAACATTAATTAATTAATTTAGTGCCTATGACACTTTGTAGTGTCCGCGCATGAAAGTTGTGTAATGTGTAATTACTCGACAGCTACGCTTAATTTTTGCAATGAAGCCAAGGTACTTTTTGACCTCACTTGGTCTGTGAATAATTAAGCATAAACTTCATATTGTCCTCTCTTATCGTAAATTTTTATTGTGTTTTTAACTATATTAGATCTCAGCCATTTCAAGATATTTTCAATGAAATTTTGGCTTCTGAATGATCATCATCAATAAAAGGATTTATCAGACGATTTCGAACAATTATGTGATATAAACTTGTATATTATAGAAAACTAAACTTGTACATTTTCATTTACTTATTTTATTATGTTTTGATTATTTTATTATTAGTTGCTTTTATAAATTAGGGTTTGAGATCATGTTCACAATAGTTAAAAGTAACTTGAATAATATTTCTTTAGAAACAAAATAACATTTATTACATATACACAGAATGGTGCTCATCAATAATTATACCACAAATTTCACACCTATTAGAGTTTTTAAAACATGATGAACAAATAATGATATGTCCACATGGCAAATATAAAATATTGACTTTATTAATTAAACAACTTGAACATGTAAGATATTGTTTTTGTAGTTCATCCAGTTTATCCTTGATTTTTATTTCGATTTTATCTGCATTATCAATGTAAGATTGAATAACATCTCGATATTTGCCAAACCTGAAATCCATGCATACCCAAAATATATTAAGCATATTAATTTCTGTAGTATTTATATTATTTAGAAATAATATACAACTAGATAATTTCATTAGTGACTTTTTGAAACCGAATAATTCTACGAGAATTTGAATATTGTGATGTTTAAAAGACTTATTTATTTTTGATAGTAATAAATAATCATAGGTTTCTGTCAACAGTCTATCAATTATTAAAAATGTCTGATTCCATTCAATACTAAATTCTGGTATCTTAATTTAGAAGATTAATACAATTAATAAAAATAAAATAAAACCTCTGTATGATTTAAAGGTGATTCTGAAATATCTAATGTCATTTTATGAAAGTAAATATTATTTAACACTATATATATATGTTTTCAATGTCTTTGTTACACATCAATAATATTATTAAACATTGCACTCACATGACTTATAAAGATATGATCAATAGGAATACATGAATAATAAGGACATGATCAATATAAGAGTAACAAGCACATGAGCCATAGGAAATTATTAATAAAATCTTGTAATAATAATAATATTTGATGACGTATCAGACTGATGTTTTGTACAAAACCTTATGATTTATTTCAATACAATGTATTTTATGTTAAGTTTTTATTTGAATTAGTTATTTGCGTTTTATCAGCTTTTTATTAGTATAATAAAAATTAATATAGAATTAATGATAATAACATTGTTAAAAGTAATAAAAAATATTAATAATTGTAATAAAGATTTCGAATAATATTAACTTGTAATAATAATAATGTATTTTGTTGAATTTATTTTAGTGAAAATACTTGAAAATACTTGTATATTTGTGTTTCATCGACATTTTATCGATATTTTCAATGTCTTTATTACACATCAATAATATTATTAAACATTGCACGCACATGACTTATAAAGATATGATCAATAGGAATACATGAATAATAAGGACATGATCAATATAAGAGTAACAAACACATGAGCCATAGGAAATTATTAATAAAATCTTGTAATAATAATTATATTAATAAAACTTGTAATAATAATAATAATTATAATAATAATAATTTATTTAGAGTTTTTATTTGTTATCTTTTTTATTAGTATTAATAACATTGTAGTAAATAATAATAATTTTATTAACATTGATTATTTTATGCTTGGGGAAAGGAAGATACATGGAATCATGGATATAAAAATTAACGGCATATTTATGTTAATGTTGATAATAATGTATTTTATTGATTTGTCATCTTTTTATTGATATTAATAACATTGTAATATAATAATAGTAATAATAATAATTTTATTTAGAGTTTTTTATTAGTATAATATATTAATAATATGTATAATGTATTTTATTGGTATAATATATTAATAATATGTATAAATAATAATAATAATAATATTTATACAATATAATAATAAAAAATATTTACAAAATATATACTACTTATAAAAGTAAGTAGACATTATATAAATTAATAATGATTAAAAATTCCGTGACCTTAAAAAATTTTTGAATGACCTTGAAAAAATATGTACTTTTCAACAGAAAAAATTTTCTACGGTTTTGGTCTAGCGGTGACATAGGAAATCGTGTACTTTTCAACATATAAAAAAATTTGAAAAAATTTCGAAAAATTTTCTGTTTTTGATCTAACGGTGACATATGAAATCGTGTACTTTTCAACATAGAAAAAATCTTGAATGACCTTGAGAAAATATGTACTTTTTTTCGAAATTTTTTCTATGTTGAAAAGTACACGATTTCCTATGTCACCGCTAGATCAAAAACAGAAAATTTTTCGAAATTTTTTCAAATTTTTTCTGTTTTTGATCTAGCGGTGAAATAGGAAATCGTGTACTTTTCAACATAGAAAAAATTTTTGAAAAAATTTTTTGAATGACCTTGACCTGCTTTTAAATGACCTTGATCTACTTTTGAATTACTTTGAAATAATATTTTTAAAAATAATAATATTTCTAAAATATAATAATAAAATAGAATAAAATTTGCAAAATATATACTACTTATAAAAGTAAGTAGACATATTATTATTAAAAAATGATTAAAAATTCCGTGACCTTGAAAAAATTTTTGAATGAGTCATGGTCTTTGTTTCTAAAACCTTTGATGAGTCATGGTCTTTGTTTCAATAACCTTGAATGTGTCATTGTCTTTGTTTAAAAAATTTTAGTACTTTTAAAAATTTGTACTTTAAGACTTAGAAAAAAAATCTTTACCGGGGTGTGGGGGGAGGGGGTATGTGGTCCAGCAGTGACATGGTTTAGTGGTGACATATCCATCTACTCCCAAGTGTTCCGCCAAACTCTTTGAGATAACAAAGCGTTCCTTAATTATCAAAAGATTAAGAACCACTGTATTTAATGTTTATTTATATAAGAATCTTTTAACTTAAATGTTTATTTAAATATAGATTTTATGTTTCTTAAAATTTATTGATTCACAAATAATTTGGTGAATAATTTATGTGATTGCAATAATTTTCTCTTCGTTCCGTGACTTCGATCATTCTTTTTTTATCAATTTCTGAATGCCTAAAATATTTTATTTTAAAATTATTATTTCTCATATAGATTACGTTTTGAATGCTTTTCTTTTATTTTTATTGCTAAAAATATTTTTCTCTTCTATGGTAAATTTACTTAATTAACATCGTTGATTCTTATGGATATATTTTTATGTTTATTGACAGTTCTTAATATTTTCATTATTATTATTTTTATTATTATTATTATTATTATTATTATTATTATTATTATTATTATTATTTAGGATTTATTTCTTATTTAGTTTTTATTGTCATCAATGGGATTTTCTTTCGGATTATTTATTTATGGCCCAGTGGCTGTGAGTGGTATTGTTGCACTGGAAGGAGCACCTCCTGATCAGCAAGGAATGAGTTTTTCTATTAACATAATCTTTGCAAATGGTAATTAGTTTTTATAAAAATAAAATTCTAACTTAATAATATTTTATAACATTGTTGGGTAAAATTAAATTAAGGTGGTGACACAGAATGGAGTGAAAAACAATTAAAATATAAAGTCTAACACGAAAACGCATAAAAGTACAATCAAGGGTTAGAACAAACATGAGCATATGACAAATGATGAGGTAAATATGAATATAATAATTTCAAATCGTTGAAAGTCCTTATACAAAGGCTTTCAACCATTACAAACTATGTAATTAGGGACAAAAACTCCAGCGACTATATCAGGACCAACTCTATCTCCAGTTCACGAGTCACTAATATATACGATAGAACGAAATTCTCAAAAATTAAAATGTAATTAAACTATTCTCAGTTAATATCCTACTTTTACTGATTAATTTGATTAATAATTTCCAATTTATTTGTTCCGGACACGGAGATACTTCTCCAGCGTTCATGTTATTGAAGAGTTAAGAAGCAATTTTTGAAAGGGACTTTAAGATTCTTTTGCTTTAAATTATTTGAACAGTTCTGTGATTCTGAACAACTTCTGATCTCCGGAAATCAGATCTTCATTTAGATTCTGGCTAAGTCGACTATTCCCTGTGATCTAATCGAGATCCAAATTGCCTTTGGTTTTAGAATTTATTTTAACTTTACGACAAAATCTGCTTGTTAATTAACTCGATCTTTACGTACGAGTTTTCTGGAGTTTTTACGGTTTATATATTTCATGTTTCGGCCCAAATATGTATCACTTATTCGGATCTGACCGGATGTTTATTTTACAGATAAACCGGTTAATTTGTTTTAATTTGTTATAAATCTATTAAAAATCAAAAATAAATCAATGATCGAATATTAGTTAAGAATAAATAAAAATTAATATCAAATAATTTTAAAAATTTAAATAATTTGTGTCAAATACTAATAACTAGAAAGGTTATAAATTTATTATTCAAGGTTATAAATTTATTATTCAAGGTTATAAATCTATTATTCAAGGTTATAAATTTATTATTCAAGGTTATAAATCTATTATTCAAGGTTATAAATCTATTATTCAAGGTTATAAATCTATTATTCAAGGTTATAAATCTATTATTCAAGGTTATAAATCTATTATTCAAGGTTATAAATTTATTATTCAAGGTTATAAATCTATTATTCAAGGTTATAAATTTATTATTCAAGGTTATAAATCTATTATTCAAGGTTATAAATTTATTATTCAAGGTTATAAATTTATTATTCAAGGTTATAAATCTATTATTCAAGGTTATAAATTTATTATTCAAGGTTATAAATTTATTATTCAAGGTTATAAATCTATTATTCAAAGTTATAAATTTTATTTTTCAAATATAAAAACTAAAGTGAATATAAAAATAAAATATATTTAAATTAGAAATATCCCGACATTTTTTATTAAATAAAATGTTCTCTTCTTAAGGCTTTTTCTAGCCATCTTGACATATATCTGCAAAACCCATTTTACAGTTCAACATATATATTATTCTCTGATAGGATATCAGATAACGCTTCTTCCACTGTTATTTCATTATTGGATGCTTTCATGGCTCTAAACTTTGATTTAATCATACTGAAAAATTCCTCCATTGGATTTAGTTGAGGGGACCACTGAGGTAAGTATTCTTTACTTATTCTATGCCTACTCAACGCTTCAGCTACAATTCTGTACCTATGAAGAGGAACATTATCTATAATTAAGGTATGACCAGGATATATATCAAAGTAAGGGCCCAATTTATTGTCAATAAAAGAAGTAAGTAACTCTGCGTTATAAGCCCCTGATCTATATTCAAACACAATAGGACCATTTATATTTATAGCACAAAACAAGCTTTTATTAATATTATGGTCACCGGGCACAGTAATATAAGCTTTCTCATTAATATAACTGTATCCATGATTGTTGAATCCAGATTCGTCTAAAAATACTAGTTTTTCAGGTGCAACCTGACAACTTTGCTTGCATAAATTGCTCTGTTATCTAAATTGTCCGGTGAATTACGTTCAGCTGGCACAAGAGTGAGACGTTTTCTGGTTATTTTGAGTTTTTTAATTTGCAAACTATCGTGGGTTGTGTCATAAACACACCTGTACTTTCTTATACTATTGCAGCCATTTCTGATTGCAAAAGTTCGTTGTTACATGCAATAGTGTTAAACAACATATTCTCTGTATCAGAACGAATAGAGTTTTTTCTATCCCATGTTTCTTTTCTTTTTTGAGTAGATGAAACAAAAGCAATTCCATCTTGTTGCTTGTTAAGTATATTTCTAATCGAACTGATACTTAATCCAACTGCAGAAGCTATTTCCTTAACTGGAGGCTTATTGGCAAATTTACCATATTGATTACTAAATTATGCATTTCATTCGTTACAGTTATACGTTTTTTTCTTTCCATTATTAGGGTATTTTTAAAACCGAAAAATAAAATTTATAACTTTTAATAATAAATTTATAAAAAATTTATAACCTTGAATATTAGATTTATAACCATTAATTACAATAATAAATAATTAAAAATTAAATAAGACACAAAATAAATGTTAAAATTAAATAAATCAATAGTAAAATTTAAGCCACGGTATGCAAACTCAACCCGATAATATTTAAAATTAAAACTAGTGTTCAGCAGAGACAATTAATATTTATAAGAATTTATAGAAATCTTTCAGGCAACCTTCGTAACATTCATCACACATTTTCGATTTTATTTTCCTGATCTCTTTCAACAATTTTTATATCAATTGGACACTAAATATCATATCTTTCTTTTTGAATTTTTCTATTTTATTCATCTGTTGGAAAATAAATTGTATTGCTTTTCACATTTTTTTAAAATTTCATTTTAGTTTCAATTTATAATCCTGGTTCTGTTACATCAGCTCTCCTTTCTCCTGATACCACATAATTTTCTCTTCACTTTCATGTACCCCTATCAATAATCGCTTAAAATCTTCTATCTAATTGTAATCTTCGTTTATTGTATAGTATTTAAACCTTTTCAAGGATTACCTAGCAACATCATGAAGGTCTAGCGATGTAAGTTCCAGGGGAAAATTTCTGGGCCGTTATACTTACTAGTCACATAGCTAGTCAACATCACCTAAGGTCTGTCAGCAATGATTTGCTGAATCTTTCAATAGTTATCTTTTAATTAAGGTAATAAAACAAAGAAAATAATAATAGAAAAAACTACTTAGATTTCATTTGAAGGGTTTATTTTAAATTATTAAATTACATAATGAAAATTAAACATATAAGTAATAAATAAAACATAATAATAAAATATACTGACTTTATATACTATAATTGTTGTTTTGATGCAGTAAAATAAAAATTTAATTTATATTTTATATTTTTTGATTATTTTGAATTATTTATTTCTAAATTTGCGTTTCAAAATTATTTTATTTTTAACCTAAATTTTTATTTGTATAAATTTGCATGTTTTTATGATTTTTATCTTTTTTAATTTGTTTTTGATCGTTTTAGGTATTTTTACATTTTTTTTTACATTTTATTTTTTCTCATGAGTCATCATTTTAAAATTTACTGCATGTTTTAAGTTCTCTATTTTCACGCTGATTAAACAAAGTCCATTTAAACAAAATTATAATTTATTTAATAAAATTCCAATTTAAACTATAGATATAGAATACCGTAAAGTATGGAAAATGAGCAAGAAAAGCATCAAAAGCGAAATTTGAATGTTAAATATTTAAATGTGTTATTATAAGATCATAATTTTTAGATTTATATAGCTTTAAATATTTTTCTCATTTCAGTTGCAATGCTGTTCACTGGATATCCAGTTTCATTTCTTGCTAAAAGATACGGATGGAAATTAGTTTTTCTTTTGTCATATTTTTTAATATGCGCAAGTACAGCCGTTTTAATATTGTTCAGAAATTTTTCCACTCCAGTTAATAGTCTTGATCTTTCAGATGCACAAATGCCAGGTTCCACTTTGAAACTGATTTCCACTCCAATTGAATGATTTTTTGGCAATTATTTAAATATAGTGTTTGATGCATCTGTGTTTTGTCTGGCTTTCTATAACTTCGGTTTATTTCTATGGCACTTATGCAGTTATTTCCCCCACCAAAAAAATTTGATGAGATTAATACGGAACAAGTATAAACTAGGAGATTCATAGCCAATAAGTTAACTATTTTGAAATTTTTTCAAATTGGAAAGAAGCAATTTTCTTTTCCAAACTAGCCAACTACATGTTTCTTGTATTTGAAAACCAGAAACATATTTTGAATATTATTTATTTATATAAATTTTATTTTTTTAATTTTTTTAAATTTAATTTTTTAAAATTTTAAAAAACTTATTTATTTTATTATTAAGAAATATTGAATTCTATTAATTTTTTAGTAACTAAAAATGATATCCTAAGCTTCTCTGCTTTAACGATCTTAACACTAAAACATAAAAATAAAATTTAAAAAATGTTTAATCTTATCAAATTTTCATAACTTCATAAGGCTTCCCTTTCTATTTTTGATTTCACTATCTTTTTCTATTGCACTTTTTCTTTCAATATTTTTATGCTCGTTTCTGCTTTTAAACTATTTTGATAAATTACTAATTATTAATTATATTCCATGATTAATTAGTTTAATTAAACATTTTTAATACATTTATTCAAATATGAATAAAATAAATTTTAAAATGGGTCTACAATGTTTACATGAGGTTAGAAATAGTTACGATTTATTTTAGTGTTTTGGTTTAAATATTGTCAAGATTTAGTCTTATCGCTGGAATAAAATTTTAAAAAGTTGATAAAAAAATTGTGATGAAGATTGTCTTAATTTTTCTTTTTCCCATTTTATTATTCAACTTTTTGATATTAATATTCCAATAAATATCTCTTTAGACTCATCTTTCTTTTTTTCTTTGCTCATTTCATTTCTGCAAAGATAAATTATTGGAAATTAAAACCTGATTACAAGACAAAAAAGTGAAACAACGGAAAAATCTGCGTAATGGAAATCGACATAATAATCAGAAGTAGTTAAAGAATCTAAATCAAACCAAGAATGCAACCAAATCAATTGTGTCAGACTGCTCGTCATCAGCGTGTCAAGTGGTCGTGTTATCAGAGTATTAGTCTTGTGCTATTAATCCCGAAGAGTTGTAATAAGCACCAAAGCATTTGGAGTATATTGAAATTAATATCATTTTTGTAATCTTTTGTAATAATCAGATCTGTTATTGGTAATTTAATAATCACTGCTAAATAATAATATCCCAACAGATATGACACCTCTAGACTTTCCAGGACAGGTTATATATAATATATCTTTGTTTTGTGCTTAAAACATTAAGAGATTCAAATATGAATTCTGAAGCTGAATTATAACCATAAGACAATGGATTTAAGCAATTATTTTACCAATGAAATGCCAACTTTTTATTAATGATCCTGATACCGTTTTAACTTTGAATGTTAATAATAATTGAACATTTAATTGTCTTTAAATAATAAAATACTTTCATTTTAAAAAAGTTAATAATAAAATACGCTTTTACCACCAGTAGCTCTTTGAGCCCATTATACATTCGAGCATTTTACGGATAACCACTCACTCGAACACTGTTCCAATGGGTGCCTAGTGGCAAAGACATGCATATTTTGTTTGTTGGGTTACACCAATATTCATTGTTTGTAATCTTTAATAAATTTGTTTAAGAATATTTATAAGTGTTTGTAAAAGTCCCATTTATAGCAAAAAGCAGCAGTAAATCGAATCGCGTGTGTGGGGTTAGTGGTTTCTGACCTTGACCCCTTTACATACAAGCTTTTGCGCCCATTAATGTTTACCCGTTTCTAGTCAACGTTGGAACTGTAACCATTGGTTATGAGACCGCCAAAGGTGAGCTCTGATTTCAGAACTGTTAAGGCCCGGCCTCATATCGGGTTCAGCGGGCTGCCGTTAGAAGTCTTCTGACCGTCTTATTATTTAGGTCCCCTATCATCTAATTGGTTATTTAGCTAATTCTATACATCATAATTAACTACTTCAAAGGCAGAAAATCAAAATCAAACATTTTTTGTGATAATATTACACATTTTTCAATAACAAGACATAATGTGTCATTTTATTTATTTGCGCGTTGAATACGCCGTTGTAGTCTTTCGGTTCTACTTGACCTTGCATGAGATTGTGATCATTTATTGGAGTTGTTCGGCTGGTTCTAGCCTCTGTAGGCTAAGTGTGCCGACGCGAACACCAAGGGCTTCGTCACAGCACTCCCTTCTTGACACACTGATAGCACGACCTCTAAACACCGAATGTTCGTTGGGCCTGATTGAGTATTTTTTCATCTCTTCACCCTTGTTGGGCCGTTGCGAGACGTTGGTATATCTTCTTCATTCTCGCAGGTTCGATCCAGGTAGCTTTGATTTGCTGAATTTCCCGACATAATTGCAGGAGTTGGCGATGCAAATCTGTGTTCTCCCATTGCATCTCTCTCAGTTCCTGGTTGAAGGTTCTTGCCGATCCCATCTCTAAACCGAAAAACTTGAGTTTGATCAACTATTATGACTACATATAATAATGATGCTACTTTATTTGAGTAACTTACCATCTGTCAAAGACTTAGATATTTGAGATAAAATGTCTTAGGTTCATCAAATTCTCTATAACGTATTATAATGCTATTTACTTCTTTCTGTAATTTAAAATCCATCTATGGGCCTCGTTGACTGGTGACAGTGTACTTCACCCTATGACTTACTAATTATATGGTGGAATCGTACTCATCACTTAGAATACTATGCCGCATCGTCATCATTATTTAGTAACCCTGTTCGGGGATTATTACAATTATATTTTATCAAAATAAATCGAAAATAAACGCTTTAAAGATTTTATTATAAATTCAGAGGTTACAAGTCAAACTTTGTTTCTAGGTTCATTGTCGACCCCGGATAGATTGTTTTGGTGTTTAAGAGGTCCATATGTTTCTACTGAGGATGTTGTCGGGCATATGCGTGATCTCCTAACTGCCGTTGTTCGAGCCGGTTCCGTAGCGTTGGCTGTATTAGACTATCTGGTAAAATCAGCTTGGTCAAGACATCCATACTCATCAATCTGGGATCGTCCAGTTCATATGAAACTCCGTACTCCGGAGCGAAGCCATCGGTACTTGGGATACGACCTTTTGCGATGTCGGCGTTCACGTGAGCTAAACATCGCCGGGCCATCTTTGCCTTCCAGTGGTACTTCTTTTTGAGATTTTCTAGGCGGAGTAGGCTGAACTCGGCTTATCGTGCTGGGTTCCTGCCCGGCTCCTTCTTGATAGCTACACTGGGCAGCTCCACTTTGTTGGGCCAGAACACAAACGGCCTTGGAAAATGTTTAAATGGATCGGTAACACACATGCAAACATAACATGCAAATTTAAACTCAAACCTATTAAAACATCAATTAAACCCTATCAAATATGAGAAAAAAGATAATTACATATAAAATAATAACCATAAAAAAATAAATTAAAATAATAACAAAATGCAACAAGATCCGCACGATACAAATACAAAAATAACATAAAAACCCAATGAATTCGACCGAAATTTGAAAAAATGGAAAATTTCATGAAAATGAAATTTAAATCTAAGAATTTGAATTAGAAATAGTTCAATAAAAATTTCAAATAAAAAATTATCAAAATAAATTAGAAAATAATAAAAATAAAGATTAGAATACACTAGAAAATATCAAGGTCGAATTTTGTTTTACCAAATCAAAAATAACACGCGAGGTTAGGGATAGAAAATAGGTATAAATACCGATGCATTTTCACATAAAACTTAACCATTTTTGAATCAAAAACTAAATTTTGAATTTATTTTGAAAATCTATTCAAGTTTATTTTTAGGTGAGCAGAAGTTTTATTTGGAAACTCTCTCTCTACGTCCCGTCCTCGCAACCTCGGTAGAGCTCTGCTTAGATGTCGGCGTGGGGGAGATGTATTTTTATGTGATTTTTATGATGATTTTTGGTCAAGTAATTTGTACATTGTTTTAATATGTTAATATATATTTATAATGCATAAAATTAACTTGTTTTTCATAAAATTAATTATTTTATTGTCGAAATTTTTCCGGCCCACAGCCAAAGACACACCGCAAGATTTCAAAATCAACATACTATTCAGATTCGTGTAAGTGCGTGGAATATCGCCGATGATCTGTGCCCGTGAAGACCCGGCGTGCGGAACGCAGGGATTGGAACGTCAATATTATTCCGTCTAGAAGAAAGAAGAAATAAGGAAGGGGTCTTTTGGCTACTTCCTCGTTTCTCATGTCCTTTAAATTCGACCTAAATTATTCTACACACGGCTCAAAATCATCACACCGAGTAGTCCAGTGGGCACTCATTAAATATAATATAAACATAATACGCGCCTAAGGCTTATTAAAGGGAAGGGTTACGGGGGAAAAGTTAATATGAAATTATTGCATTGAAATAAATTAGTAAATTCAATTTAACTGAAAAATTTAAATAAAAACTCCTAAAATATTTATTAAATCGACTACCCCACTTCCTAACGAAACTAAGAAGTTATTCCGATCCGAATCTCTTAGTATCACAGCTAGAAACACCTCCCATTATTTTTATAAAGTCAGCCATAAAATTGAAGTTGACCCGCTCAAAAACCGAATCAGCCTAAATCAATAATTAAATCAAAATTACGTACGTTGATAGAATAAATAGTATTATAACGTAGTAAAGTTAACCAACCCATCTGTATCATCCACCATTATCATCAACGAATACATCCACCCTGGACATCCATTTTTAAGGTAGTTAATTCCGATACGAATACCCAACGAATCCCAGATTTGTAATTGATTCCCAATTTCCAACACAAACCGACCACGATAACTAGTAATTTAAATTATCTATTGTTCTATTTCCAAACGTCAAATGATATAGGACATAACAACTCGAGTTTTTCCGAAAATTGACTGAAGGCAAATAAAAAATGATAATTCCAATATTGTGAAAACCCAGAGAATAGGAACAAATCTAGTAATTGAAATCCCAATTGCCGAGCAAGGAGAATCTCATGACTTTTCTAACGCCAGGAGTGTTTGATTGAATATTAGTAAAAAATATAAATGTGTTAAATAAACGTGCTAAACATTAACAAATATAAATTAAGAATCTAATAAACTTGATGCGAATTGGAAGTAACGTGGGAACACCCACCGTGGCATCGTGAAGTTGACGATGAGACGAGTGAGTTTTCCGTCGTTATTATCCAAAGAGATAAAATAAAATAAAAAACTTACGAAATCGCCAATGTCGAATTCGATATCCAAATTTTCAAAACTTCAATAATTGAATAAATTGTTTATTCAATTGAACGACAACTAGCATCCGCTTAAACGAAAGTCCACTATCGCACTATCGAATTCACCCGGAGTGCAGCGGATGCACACACACCCATGCTAGTTCGAATGATTTTATATGAAGGATTTCCGATCAACCATCTTATTATTATTATGTCTTTTGGAAATACGCGTTCTACGACTATGATGCCGAAAAAAAGACACGCCAAGGGAATCGATCCCCACCATATCGGGTAATTCATTTTAAAAAATTCCGACGTAAATTTTAATTCTATAATCACTGTTTCCCTTATGTATAATCGTTTGTTTACTTAAGTACTAAATGGATAACTAAATTTTTGGGGTTTAAATAATTGATCATATCTTCTTTAAAAATTTATTGAATTGAAAGGTAGGAGGTTATAAACCCCGGTTCTCGTATTCGAACCAAGAATTGACAATTAAATTTTGTTTCGTACCATCACACCGTCCCAAGATTTTGTAGTCATGGAAGTTTAACGACACTGAGGGAAATAGAACTCTCTGATCGACAGACCCGAAAACTCGTGAAAGAACTTTGTGCATGAGTTTGATGCATTCCATCAAATATACAGGATCCTAGTAACTAGGCAGAAAACCTTAGGAAATGCAGTATAATAGGGTAGCGAATTCTATAGACAGGTAAGCGATTTAATAAAACTCACGATATGTGGACTAATAGTAACCCGAATCGAATTAATATTATATGTGTATAAGAGTGGAAGAAATCAGATAAATTAGGTGACCATAATAAATTCCGTTGCCAAAACACCCCTATTAATAATGTCTATTTCAGCAGTAAACTCGATGGATCCTGTAACCATTTCTCTCGCAGACCGGTGGAGATGGGCCTGGGCCCGTTATAGACAAGAAAGATGTCCCGAGTTTCCTCCATCAAAGTTCCTTGACAGAAACAATCTGGGGCAAGGGATGGCCGAAAAATAGAGCCCGGCCGAAGAAATCTACCAGCAGGCTCGACATCTGCTCGAGAACCAAGAATCCCATCAACGGGAAGTAGACCTACAGGTGGTCCGAGCTCGCCAGTATCTGGCGAACGTTGAGGAAGATTTACTGGCGGGTCGGATCGCCGACGATTATTGGCACCCCCAACAAACCAACCCGACACAGGCACCGCAAGCAGTCCCGGCCCAAGCCCGCAATACCAAGAAGCCAACCATGGCAATCTCGGGCTATAAACCCGAAGAATGGGTGGCGAAAGGCTTTCCCTGAACAGATAAGAACATTAAATGAACCTTAATTAATGATGAATAAAATTAATTGTTTTTCTTTTGTGTTTGTTTTTCGATTAGTTTATAATTTTTATTATCTGTAAATGATTTTCATTAATTTGTTTGGATTGAATATGGATCATATGATTACGCCCTATCAGTAAACTTCTCACCTTTAATTATTATTTTTATTACCCATGGAACAAGTCCAATTACTACAAAAGGAATTATCCCGCGCCCAGCAATCCAACAAAGCTCTGTACGAGCAGATAATTCAGCTCACAAAGGAGGTACAACAAGTGAAATCCACCTGAGTGGACCCAGCGAAACTCAAGTCCATCCACTAACGTCTCACAGCTGCTCAAAAGGGTTGGGCTGAGGAGCGACAACTGAATCAGAACCTCCGGACGCAGATAAAGGGGTTGGAATTCGCCCTGGCCGCCAGTCGTGAAGGAGAAGTGGTGACTTACCCTCTTATCTTCGCCCCATCTCAATTGGCGTACCGGGATTCAGCCAGCAGCTCAACACCATTGACGACTCCATCGGCAGTACCTGCGAACAATTACAGGCCGGGACGCAAAGAACGCGCCTGACGCAGAGCCGCACGCCTGGCAAACAAATTGACTTAATGTATCCTGTATCGCTTTAAAAGTGAATTAACTTACAAATATTGTCTGATGTAACCGGTTTTGTGTTATGAATTTAATGAAAAATTGTAATTATTGCTAAATTATTTAAAAGTGGGACGTTGTAAATAATAAATAATATTGAATTGCTGCCGAAAAGTCATGAGTATTCACACCGCGTCACCTGAACATCGTTCTATTTCTACTGGTCAACATGAGTCTGATCTTGAACTTTCTTACACAGGGGACATTGTAAAGCGAGCATAGGTCTTCAATCGACAGCTCGTTGAACCCGAGGGTTGTCCGAGCAATTACAGTATTAGTAATAGTGCTCACTTTTTGCGGACAATCCACCCACTCGAACACATTTCCAACGTTGCCTAGCAACGGGTGCGAGTGGTAGCTAGAATATATTTATATGGCGTTACTGGGGTAACAATAAGACGATTTAAACAAATAGCGAAACCCAGTAACCCATCAACTTCAATATCTCTATCGTTCGGTTGACGGGGCGAACCGGTTTCTCCGTACGTGACCAGCGAGTAGCCATGGTCCCATAGAACTTGTCGATATCTTGCAGCTGAGCGAGCAGGTACTTGCAGGGTGACCCGCGAATCGTCTATCCATCCGCCGTGCGGATCTCTGCGGTCTAAATAGTCATATTTATTATTATCATGGTACGAATGTTATATTAATAGTTAGTAAATTATCCTACGTTATCGTTAATATACCCATTATCATCATTAGTCATTAGGCATAGATATAAATAATAACAAAATTCAGGAAATATATAATTGTATAACGGGAGCTATCTACCTCGTTTGCGTTCGACGAGGTTGCCTTCTAGCCTTCCTTTATTAGGTAATTGTTGGTTCTGGAACCGATCTCCGAGTAGCCCCTTTCCCTCACGTCCATGGTCCGTGTGCCGTTGATATTTTTTAGATACTGTTGACATGATTTGTTAAATTAATGAATTCATGACGATATATATATGTTTGTGGCGTTGACTCAGCGCCGCTCTGATGGATTATCCCCCCATTATATATAGTTGATTTATTTACTAAGGAATTAATATAATTAATTTTTCTGGTTTTATTTTCCTTTGTTTATTATTATTATGGAACATTCTACTACTATGGACTATTAAATTGCTGTTCATTCCACTTGATTACCGGTGCAAATCACCATCTGTAGAAATTTGGTCAGAGAAATTACGCTATTTCCGTTGGTTAATTTTTCATCGTCACCCTATTGATTTTATTTACCGTTTTTAGATTGGATTTTCTTTTTGGTCGTTATTTTTGCACCGAAAATAAATTTAACATTTATTTAGCCCATTTCTCTCGTTTGATTCCAACGGACCCTTGGTTGATCTTTGATAGAGTAACTAGCTCATCACGAACTCGTTTCAATCGCTTCTCTGTCAATCTCCATTCGTCTCTAATTTCTAATTAAATCGCTGGCCGGTGTCCAAACTCCTGGTACTTATTCTCACTATCCTCCGATGGATCATGGTAGTTTTTTTTAATTGGTTTTTAATCAGTTCTATGTGGCCTTTCTGCTAAACTATGCGAGCTGGGCTCAGCATCTTTTTCTATTGTTTTTTAATTATTCCACACAAGTCTGCAGCGTTGATGCAATTATCCACGCTGCTGCATACTATATCTCAGGTCAGGCTGAAAAGAAGGGTCATGGCACTCTTTGTATAAGAGACGTGCTCACGGAAGATGTGATAGCATGCGATTACTGAATAGGGCATGCTATCCGTGCAAGAAATTGAATTTCAGCCTTAGTCAATCCAATCTTTGAAAGTGCTGGGTTTTTCTTTTTGTCCCATGTTCCTAAGTATCCAATCACCAAAACATATATTGTTGCATTCTGTTTGAATGCATGTCCAATTTCTAAAGCTAGATCCTTTTATTTCTCGTAGTTACTTTCTCGCGCTTTTTCAATGTTTTCTGCTGAGTCATATGGCATTTTTAAGTCTAGAACATGTATATCTTTGTTCCTTTTAGACTTAATTACCATGTCAAGCTTTAACTTTGTTGGTATTGAGATATATTTTGGTGATTTCTCCACATCAATCTCAAATTCAATTTTCTCTAAGAAATTTACTACGATTATTAATACATTTTCATGTTTAATTCTTCTAGCGTTTGGCTTGGCAGGACAATGATTAAATATATGGACTTGGGTCTCCTCGTCTTGATGTCATAATCTGCATTTTACGCCAATATTATACTTAAGATGGTAAGGAGTATAATTAAGCTTAAGAATATTATTCCTCGCACGTATCAAGAAGTTGTACTGTGCGTCATTAAAAATGTCGTTGGTTATGAGGAATTTAGCCGTAATGCTGTCCCCAACCGCAGCTGCAATGTGTCCCTGCACGTGCATTTGGCACCATTGCTCTGCATAGTAAAGACCCACGACGTCGTGAAGTTCTTTAGAAAGAGTGTTCAAGTTATAGAAATTTATATAAGAAGTGCGTTTTTTGTAGGACATTTCAATTGAAAAGTTGTCATCTACAAAGTTAAGTTTAACGCATATAATTTTCTTTTAAGAGCAAGTGCTGATTTGTGGAATTTTTTGAAGAAAGAAGTATTAGTGAATTTTTCGCAGTTAAGCCGCTTTAGTCCTGCTTCGAAGCTTTTCCCGCCTCTAGCATGAGCTAGTTCAGTGATCAGCATATCTCTGAAGCTTAGGTTGGAAAAGTGAAAAAGTGTGGTTATTCCAGTGATACTTTGGATCAGGTATTCATCCAAGGTTGCAGTAATACCAAGTCCACCAAGCTTGCAGTGTGCATAAGGAAAGAAATTGTTAATTGCATGAAATTTGTCACCAATCATAGTGTTAAGAAGTCTCTTTATCTTTTTGTCAAAACCAAGTTGTTTTGTACGACCTTGAGTTACCTGTTTCCGATCAGAGTCAAGAATCCTATGACCAATTACGCAATTTTGTAGAGAGAAGATAAGTTTTGAGTGAATGAAGGTTTTGTGGGCATTTAGTTTCTGTGCCAGATGTAAGTAAGATTTAAACAAAGAGCTGGTAAATGCAAGTGCAGATTCCAGTCGCCCATCGATATTTTGATTTCGACTGTAAGAGAAGTCAACGCCAAGGTACTTGTATTTATTTTCATCCGATATCGTAGGCACATCTTCATTATAAAGGCGAAGTTTAAAGATTTCCGAGTTAACATTGTTGATGGATAAGTATCCAGATTTCGATGGTTTGAACTTAAGGTTTGCAAAGGATGCTAACTCGACTGTGTTTTGCAAAGTTTTTTGGATTTTTTGAAAAGAGTCTGATAAGAGGACTATGTAATCAGCATAAGCTAAGATACTGATGTTTAAGTCATGAAGTAAGAAGGGAACAATTTTTAAGTATTGTCTTAAGAATGTAATCTATTGAAAGGCAGAAAAGGGTCATTGAACTCCCTTCGTTATGGGTACATGTTTGGATAACAGTTCCTGACAGTCGAAGAAGGTTTTTACGTCCTTATAGAGTTCTTTAAGTATGGCAATTGTTTCTTTTTCAATCCCATATTAGACAATGTATACCAGATGAGGTCGTGAGGTAGCGAACCAAATGCATCAGCATTATCAAGCCAGACAATGTGAAGTTCAGTTTTACATCTTTTTTCTCGATCAATTGCAAGGTGTAAAGTTGCATTGTGTTCGGCACACCCATCTGGTATACCAATTGCCTTTTGGTTCGGGCACTTGAGGTTTCCATTCTTTATCCATTGAAGAAGACGGTCATTCAGCAAGGTTGTGAATATCCGGTAAGCAGTGTCCATAATCGCCAGTGATCTCCATGAGTTTGTTTTGAAACTTTCGACAGCTTTTCCTGGTTTCAGAATCAGTACTGTTCTAAACAGTTTCCATCTTTTCGGGCAAATATCACTCCGCAGTACGCTATTACAGATTGCAGTTATCAGTCCATGTTTTGGGGATATATTCTTCCAATCCCCAATTGTAACAAGGTCCATTCCCGATGCGGTGTTGTCCAATTTTTTCATGATATGAGACATATTATCGCAGTCTATTATCCGATTTATGTCAGTATCAATGCTGTATGGCAGGTTTATGGATGCCGTAATTGATGTTGGACATTCGGAGTTTGAGAAGGTTTTCAAGAATTTGGTCATTGGTGGCCTGTGATCTATATCATCACTCTGTCAGATTTTCATAATTTAGTTTTTCTGATTAATCTGAAACTTCAATCTTTTAACGCAGAGAAGATCCGCAGACTTTTTAATACGTAAGTGTGTTATGTCTGTCTTTGGCCTATTTGCTTTGAAGTATCTTTTCGGGTTTAGTCTGATATTAATCCTTTCAACCTCACACGAAGTCTCTTCGCATGTAATAGCATCCAGATCCAGTTGATGTATCAGATCCTCGATAAAGACACGATATTTTCTGGCGTCATTATCAAGAAACTTTGAACAATTATATTTCTGAATGATTGGTCTCATTGTCTCCCTCATGTGTGATACATCTGGAATGGTGATCGCAGAGCAAGTGACAAAGCACTTGATAAAGTGGCATACGTATAAAGAAAAAAGACCTGCTTCATGGCATATAGGGTAGTCTATGTCAGTAAGTGCAAAATTCAAGTTGCCAAAGATATTCTGAATGTTGAGAACAGTCTTCAGGATATCAGTTGCAAGGTCAAAGTGTAATGAGTGACTATCATCAGCAGTTGGATCAATAATCAACGCAATACGCCTTTTTTTGTCCAAGAAGAAGAAGGACCAAGAAGAAGCTTTACTATATATTGGCAAAATAATCTCATTCCAATTTGCAAAATTTTTAAAAGGGTTTCGAAGAAAGTTTTATTATTGCACTGAATCAAAGCATTGCATGTAATAGGGTCTATATAGATCGAATAAGGCTTAATAGCAAAAGTAAAAACAAATTTCTGCTATGTTCAAGTGGAAGCATATCGTGACGGATGGTATTCGGGTAAATTGCGATGGTGTAACGTCAGGAAGTCTCTCTGAGAAAATCAAAACGGATGCTCCACATGTGGGTGAATGTCGAAATGGCAGGTCGGAATGGTGTTTCGTGGAGTTGGTGATTCGATGGAACTCCACTTAACTGGTTGACGTGATGATAAATCTTTTGTGATTTTTGTGAGTTTTGTCTCTGATTAGTATTATTATCATTTTGTGTTTTTTCATAATGTGGCAAATTTTTGTATTATTAATTTCCATTTGTTGTCTCCCATTCTTATATGATAACTTGTTATTAAGGCTAGTTGAGTTTACCGCGGGGCAGCATACTGTTATTGCTGTTGGTGCCTGATTATCGGTGTCATGGTTGATAGATTACTAGTCTATAGACCCAATAAGGTACGTTAATTTCAATTGCTTTTAATTTCTGGTTGTCATATAGTTCACAATTTGTCCGTACTATTGGCAATTTTATGAAGGTTGACCGTCGTTTTTTAACACTTTATCGTGGGTTCAATTCAAATGTGCAGCTTACCGTATGTAGTTTTTATATCTTCAATCCTAATATTCATTTTTATAAAATTATAGTTTATCTCATCCATTTTATAGTTTTGATCCCGATACTCATTTTAATAAACTTACCCTTTGTCGTATTTCATTTTATATAGTGTCGATCCCGATATTCATCTTGATACTTTTATAGTTCCTGAAAAACGAATATGATAATGTCGCTCCAGATATCCACTCTAACAAGTTTATAGTCTATTGTATTTCTTTTACGTAATGTTGATCCTGATATTATTTTAATGAGTTTACAGTTTATTATCTTCGTAGTGTTAATTCTAATAATTATTCTAATGAGTTTATAATTTAGTTGCACCGATATCGAATTCCAACCTCCCTTTTCTTCTAAATTGATCTTAGGAAATATATGTTAAAGTTGAAATTTTATGAGTGCTCACTGGACTACTCGGTGGGAGAATTTTAGCCGATATAGAGTTTAGGTCGAATTTTCGGGAGATAGGTGAAAGGGAGCTAGCCAAAAGACTAGTTCCCGATCTTCCCACTGCCCATATAGACAAGATGATTTTACGTTAAAACCCGTCGTTAAGCACGACTGAACCCTCACGGGCACAATCTATAGACGCAGGAACCGCACTTACGCAGCTTGATAGTTATGTCGTATTTTAATAGCTTGCATAGTGTATGGATGTGGGCAGTAAATTTTTGACAAATATAATACTTTTCATTGAAACATTTATTCTGCATAATTAGTACATAGTATTTCTCTTCCAACATTTGTTAACATATGCAA
Source organism: Schmidtea mediterranea (assembly GCA_022537955.1). Taxonomy (NCBI): domain Eukaryota; kingdom Metazoa; phylum Platyhelminthes; order Tricladida; family Dugesiidae; genus Schmidtea; species Schmidtea mediterranea. The sequence goes on from CM039679.1 coordinate 11,744,030, forward strand.
AAATTGTTTCCAATACATACGCTCAAGAAGTGCTTACTTAGAAGAAGGCTTGAGTTCGTATTATGAAAATGTTATCACTGATAGTTGATCCTCTTAAAAGTTTTGGATGAACGGTTTGTTGCGAGAAAATGACTTTGCTCACTAAGTGCATGCATTAATATTCTGTGAAAATGAATTTGTATATATAACTGTTTTGTGACCTTAACTTTGTGTGTTCTTTTTGATGCATTTAAACAAAATTTGACCTTAATTTTAATTGTAATATCTTATTTTTATTTTGTCAATTTCTATATTAAATGAAAAAATCTTTTATTTTTTAATAGGATATTTCTTATTGAAAATATTCCATTTTATTCGTTATTTGCTAATTTTTATGAATTGTTCATTTTCCGGTCAAATCTTTATGTTATCTTTTTATTTTTATGTTAATTTTGTGATGATATTGGTGCATATCTGTTATTATTTTGATTTATTTTCATGTTTTTTGATTTTATATTTATGTTGGGATAGCACTGAGTTTTGTTTAAATGAGTTGCAAACAGCACGCAAACACAACATGCAGATTTAAAATCCGGCCCTTAAAACATCAAATAAACACCTTAAAAAGTGAGAAAGACATAATTAAGAAATATATATTGAAAGGAAACATAAAAGTAAAGTAAAATAATAACAAAATGCATCAAGATCCGTTCGAAACGACATAAAAATAACATAATAACATAAAATTTGACCGAAAAATTGACAATTTACCTAAAAGCAAAGAATTAATAGAAAAGTTGACTTAAAATAAAATAATTCTAGTTAGAAATAATTAAAATAGAAATCTAATGAATAAATTGTCAAGTTAAATCCAGAAAATAATAAAAATTAGAATTAGATTAGACAAATAATATCAAGGTCAAATTTGGTTTTATCGCATCAAATTTAACACACAAGGTTAGCGTTACAGAATAGGTATAAATACCAATTCATTTTCACATAAATTTAATCACTTGTGAGGGATCACTTTTTCTCTTAAAAAGCTGTTACGTATTTTACAGAAAAAACAGCATTGTATCACAAGCTTCTGGAAACAGGATATAGAGGACTAATCTATTTGGTGAATTCCAACATATTTTTAATTAATTTAGTATCGATTGCTACAAAGCTTATGAGGATGCAGAGACACCGCAGCTGTGGAAGAACCCCGATCGTCAGATCCTATTGTGATTTTTTATTGAATTGATTCAGATGGGTTGATGCTACTTGATTGAGGATGAGAATGTTTGCGTCAGAATTTACCCAGGCTTTTTCATTTAATTGATCACTATGACCTGAACCCAACGCTGCCATCAAATATCCCAAAACTAGACCATAAAACAGAAGGTTATGATATTCATCCATAGAACATTCTTGAATATTTGTTGGGATTTTATCAAGTGCAGTTTTAATACGACTTGGAACTGTAGCATTTAACATTTCAATCCAACGAAGAGTTTTTCCTGCTTCACTTTTATCGAATTGTGCAGCTTGAGGAGAACCAATATGAAATGTAATTCCAACTTGTGGTTTAAAAGTAGACAAAGCATCTCCAGCTGTGTTAGCCTCTTTAGTTAGACGAGTCACAACTCTACACGAAACATCGCATTGATAAAGAGCGTGAGATAATTCAGGTTTAAGACCCTGGTTCTCTTATTTCATAGTAAATTGTTGAAGCATCAAAGCATCCCATTCATCCTGAAAAGATTTCAATAAAGCTGGAATGGATGTAAAACTAGGTGGTTTCGATTTCACGTGCATAAGAACTCTAATTTCAATCAAATCATCTCCAGAAAACTGTACCCCAGTGACTGGATTTAGATAACTGGTTGTTGAGTATTTATCCATTAACCTTCTTTCATAAGCATGCCCTGAAATTCTATTAAGAACTGGAACTTTAGGAATTTCATTAGAAATCGAACACATTAATAACATTTTTAAGAAACTTTAAATAGTTTAGAGCCAAAATAAATTTAGTTCTATTTTAAAATACAAATTATAACTTTAATCACAAATTCATTTTTAAAAACTGTCCATTTACCATTTACATTTAAACAATCATTTTATTTACAATTATTTTAAACTACTATCACTCAATTACAAAAAAACAAATTTCCAAATAAAAGTCTTTTTTTTTATTTCATTTTAATTCACATTTTTATTTTTCCCGGCCTTAATTTTGTAATTGCGTAAGTAAAACATGAAAAGTAAGGGACCGAAATAAGCAAGACGAGCACATACCTTCTGGTGAATTTCTGGGTGGTGATATTTGAAACTATATGATTGTTACCCAGACAACCCCATACAAATATTCTTTCGCTTACCACTCGGCACCCGTTGCTAAGCAACGTTGGAACTGTGTTCTAGTGGGTAGATCGTCCACAAAACGTGAGCGCTATTACTAATGCTATAATTGACCGAACGATCCATGGGTCCAACGAGCTGCCGATAGAAGGCCTGTGCTCGATTTCGATTCTTAGGTCTCATTATTCTCCTATCTCTTTCAAATGTTAACCTATACTCTCATATCCATTATCTTTATGTCTATTCCCATGGTCCTTCTTATCGTTGTCCGTGTTGATGATTATTCTATGACCCGTACACCCTTTGTTATGTTAAATATTCACACACAATAGCTCTCTTACCCTTGTCCCTATTAAATCTACAATTTTCTCTGTTATTGATACTAGTATTGTCATTGTTACTATTATATGTATTACCTTTATTAATTGCTACTACTATTACATTTATTATTATTCTTATAACTATATAATTACCATTACATTTATTATTATTACTACTATTATTATCACTACTATTATTATTATCATAATTATTATCATTATTATTACAAGTACCATGATTATTATTATTATTATTATTATTATTATTATTATTGTTGGACCAGAACGTAAACGGCCTTGGAGAATGTTTTAATGGATCAGTAACACACATGCAAATATAACATGCAGATTTAAATAAACCTATTAAACACCAACTAAAACCCATCAAATATGAGAAAAAGGGAATTAAAAATAAAATAATAAACATAAAAATAAATTAAAATAATAACAAAACGCACCAAGATCCACACGATACCAACACAAACATAACAAGAAAACACAACAAATTCGACAAAATTGAAAAAATTAATAAAAGTTCATGAAAGTGAAACTTAAATCAAAAAATTTGAATTTGTAATAATTCAATAAAAATTCTAAATGAAAAATTATAAAAATAAATCAAAATATAATAAAATTAAAGAATAGAATTTACTAGAAAATAACAAGGTCGAATTTTGTTTTACTGCATCAAATTTAACATGCGAGAAAAATAGGTATAAATACTGATCCATTTTCACATTAAATTTAACCGTTTTTCGAAACAAAACCATTTGCAGAACTATTTTTGAAATCGTTTAATTCTGTTTAAAAATTTTGTCTTCAGAATCTTAATTTTTAGGTGAGAAATATTTATGTTGGAACCCTCTTTCCACGTCACATCCTTGCAACTCGGTAGAGCTCTGCTTGGACGTCGGCGTGGGGAGAGAGGCATTTATGTTTTATTTTATGATATGCTATTTTATGCGATTTTATGGATTGGCAATGAATGGTAACTATGTTCATTTTTGTTAGCAATTAATAAATATTATTGATATTCATAAATTGTTTCATATATATTTTTCATAAATTAAACTGTCGAAATTTTTCCGGCCCACAGCCAACACATAACGCAAGAAAGCAAAATCTACATAGTACAGATGCATGTAAGTGCGTGGAAGATCGCCAATGATATGTACCCGTGAAGACTCAGCGTGAGGAACGCAGGGGTCGTAACGTCAATATTATCCCTATAGCTGAAGCGAGAAGTAAGGAAGAAGTCTCCGACTCCTTCCTCGTTTCTCAGTTCTGTAAAATCGACCTAAAATTCTATTACACACGGCTCAAAATCATCACACCGAGTAGTCCAGTGGGCACTCAGTAAATATAATATAAACACAAAATGCGCCTAAGGTCTATTAAAGGGAAAGGGTACGGGGATAGATTAAATTGAAATTCGTTGATATAACTGATTCCGTGTTAATGTTTTGAAATCATTAGACTTATTGCTAACAGTAAACTAAATGGTGGAATTATATTAGATAAACGTATCTCTAAAGGCAAATTAAATTAATAAATTCTTAAAATTACCAAAACTTATTTCCAAAGGTAAAGTAAATTAATGAATCTTATTTCTAAACGTAAATTGAATTAATTCTAAAAAGTAAATTAATAAAACTTATTTCTAAAGGTAAATCAAATCAATCAATCGTATTTTTAACAGTGAATTGAATTAATAAATCTTATTTCTACAAGTAAATCAAACTAATAAATCTTATTCCTAAAGGTAAATTGAATTAATAAATCGTATTACTAAAAGTAAATTAATGCATATTTTGAAACAAGTTAAGTACAACTCATCACTAAAAGTAAATTAAATGCGTATTTGAAAAAAATTAGTTGAAATTACCGGTAAATTAATAGAAAACCATTGAATAAAGTAGTTATTGACTAAAACAAACTAATCCTCTGATTCTATATAAGGTAATTCATTGTCTAAAAGTAAGGCAACTATTGATAAAAAACTAAGCAATTCGTTGATTCAGTTAATGTAATTTAATTTAATAACAGCAAAATAATTATTGAATAAAACTAACAAAATCCATTGATTTGAAATAAAACTCAACCTACAAATAATTTATTGATTGAAGCTGAACTAATGAAAAGTATAAGGATAGAATAAAATAGGTCGTAAATCGACTCGTCATTCAAAGGTAAACCAAATAAATAAATCGCTTAAAAGGGATTAATGTAGCTAAACCGATCAACACGAAATTCATAAGAATCGTTGACGTAAGGGAAGATAGTAGTATAATATTATCAAAAATTTACTAAGAACCTGATCAGGATAATATCTTCCACCCGAAAAATTCATAAAAGCCTGCATCATTCAAATACCTATATAATTCCAAATACAATCCACATTATATTCGTAGGCGAAAATGACGTAACAATATAATAAAAGCCCAATGCGAATTCAAAATGAAACGTTAATATGCGTAAGATGAGAATCAAACAGATAAGTCGTCTTCGAAACGATTTAATAATCTCGGAATACCATAATGAGATTAAAGACACTGATTCCCTAAAATTAAGCAATAAAATATTTAAATAAGCATAACAGACGTACCTGACATATCCAAAATTGCCTCATCGCCGCGCACGACCATAGTAGATGCCACGATGTAATATCAGAAAGTAGTTAACTAAGAACCCAAGTTATCCGAAATAGTAAACAAGTCGACCGGAAATTGTAAGTCCAAATTTTAGTAAACTAATACAATCCGAGAAGTAGAAATTTCCGTCAACATTAGACGTACCAGATAGACAGACCAAATGTCATTTACTAACGCAGTCGCATTAGATAACGGATGTGGACGCCCCACGCTGGTGAGATAATCTAGGGCGAAGGTCAGCTAAGTATTGCGGCACATTTCGAAACACAACGGATGTAGAAACGGAAGCCCAAGTTAAGGTAAATCTTACCAAAGACCGTGTTGTTGATGTCGTACAACTTGTAAATACAAATCGATAACCACCACTACGGATATAGGCACGCTAAAGTCCCTGTAACGCCTATCCATATCGTAAGTTAGTAAATCTGTAAATTATCGCGTGAAACGTCAACTCGTAGAATGTAACAAATCTTGGACCAATTTTTAATTGATATTATGTATTTAACAAGTATTGAACACACTCCGATAAATGATAAGCCTTACATCTATTAAAATTTAGAATCAATTGATAACAAATATTATTCAATACTAGGTATTCAGTAATTTTTAAATGAATTCTAATAAATAGCACCACCATACGCGCGACAAACTCTGACTTGACGAACATTAATACCCGGTAGATTTGTAAGTACAGACTCACTCGTTAATATAGCAATAGAATTCTCCAACGTCTCACAATTAGGGCAACCACTAAATTAGAGGTGCCGTGATGAAAGCGTGGTGGACTAAATAGCTTCCCCAAGGACTCAGAGACGCACAACCCATTAAATCTGCGAAAGATTGTACGGATAATTAGCATTCGATAAGTTTAACTGGTGATAGACCCAATGATAATAACAACCTGGTCGCCAGTGAGTCTAGTATACAATCTAAGCGAAATACTTAAATGAACTGTTTTTTCATCCCCATATGCCAATAACTGATTTTGGTGTGTTTTTAGAATATGCCGATCGAATGGACTAACACCCGAATGCCCGACGAACAATGCCGGAAGGAACCACTCCCAAACGCAGAGATATTCCAAGAAATTCAACGACAGTGGCCGTACCCCACTACTTGGAGGGTACTAGGCCTAAACAGCGACCCGTGTGGACTCGCCGGTCAACAATATCCTGCAGCGGAGACGTATATAAATGCGCGGAGCCTCCTCACCCAATGGGAACGGGTGCAGGAGCAGGTGGATCTGCAGGTGGTCAAGGCGAGGATGTACCTCGCCAACGTAGAAGATGACATCCTCGCCGGGCGAATCGCAGAAGCCTACCCACCTCAAGACACTAACGATTAATACGAACTAGTTGATTTTTTTTGTTGTTGAAAAGAAATATTCTTTACCCTGTTTTTGCGTTTGATCATTTACCTAAGAATATTCGTTTCAATCGATATGTTTACGATAATTATAAAACTAGATTATATAAAAGTCTAGAGCCAAATTTAACGAACTTATTCTTTATAGCCATGTCCGCCAATCAAATTCTACAAGCGGAATTAGATCGCGCACGGAACACAAATGCGGACCTCCTTCACCAAATACTCCAGATGACAAGAGAGGTCCAACAGATCAAAGCGACTTGGTCGGATCCGAAAAGAGTCAAAATGTTATATCACCGAATATCTGCAGCACAGAAAGGTTGGGCTGAAGAGCGACAGCTCAATCAGAGCCTGCGCACCCAAATACGAGGATTAGAAGTAGCCCTAGCAGTTTGTCGGGAGGGGGAAGCGGTCACCTATCCGCTCATATTCGCCCCGTCCCAGATGGTGCAGAAGAATCCTCAACCAGTAGATCAGTCCTAAACTCAACCAATAAATCGCCGGCCGGGACGCAAAGAACGTGCTCGACGCCGAGCTGCTCAACAATCAAAACCGTCCCATTAACTTCTGATAATTCACATTTCTGTTTATTTCAATAAATTAGTCGTACTTATAGTTAAAGTATTTCCTAAGGGCACTTACACGCAGATGTTGTTATGAGTACTCGCAGCGCAACTTTAAGTCATCTCTCCACATTCGATCATGAAATTTACTTCCACAGGGACAGAGCTAAGCGAGCATAAGTCTTCTATCGACAGCTCGTGAACCCGAAGGTTGTCCGAGCAATTACAGTACTAGCAATAATACTCAATTTTTGCGGACGATCCACCACTTGAACACATTACCAACGTTGCCCTAGCAACGGGTGCCAAGTGGCGATTAGCATCATTTTGTATGGCGTTACTGGGCGACCACCAGTCAATTCAAACAAATAAGGAAACCCTGTAACCCACCATTATTATTATTATTATTATTATTATTATTATTATTATTACAATTATTATAATTATTATCAATATTATTAACAAATTTTTGTGTAGGGATTCGTCCTTATTCCTCAGCTTTAAGAAATATTTTCCTTACATAAAAATTTTTCGACAAGTATTTTCCTTGAGTCGAAAATTTTTTGCAGCGTACCCCCCTTATTTTTCGGTTTTATAAGGATATTACACTAACATTTGGACAACATTTCATTTTACTTTACTATTTTCTATAAGTATTTTCATCAATTCAGAAAATTTGGGCAGCATTCTGCCCTTGTTTTTCAGTTTCATAACAACCTTATACCAACCGTTGAGTCGCATTTCACTTTTATTTTTCTATTTTCTATAAGTATTTTAGTTGATTCGGAAAATTTGAGCAGCGTTCCGCCCTTATTTTACAGTTTTTTTTATAAGTGTTTTACCTATTTCCAAAAATTTGCGCAGCGTTCTACCCATATTTTCTGTTTCAATTTAACATAATCTATTTAATTCTTATTTAAAAACATTATTTTTCATGATTTTGGGCGTTCGGATTAATCTTTTTCCTATGGCTATTCATTTTAACTGTTGCAACGATTTCGCAATTTTTCCCCACTACCCATTCCCTCTCTTTGACCTTAAGATCTATGTATGTTCATTTCATAATTAATGAGTGCCCACTGGACTACTCGATGTTAGATATTTTGTGCCGAATTTTGTTAAAAATTTACGTCGATTTTACAGGAAACGGATGGTGAAGGGGCAGCCAAAGGACTACTCATTTACCCTCCAATTTCCCCTATGTACGGATAATATTGACGTTCCAGCTCCTGCTTTCCTCACGATGGAGCCTTCACTGGCACGAACTATTACTGATGCATTTAAACAATTCTCAAGGCTATTTGTGTGCTGGCCCAACACTTCTATCGTTAGCTCGCTGAACCAGCTGCAGACCAGGTCTTAGCGGTTTTGAAACAAAGCTCACCTTTGACGGTCTCAGAACCATTGGTTACATTACCAACGTTGCTTAGTAACGGGTAACCAGTGGCAGACACAGTAATGTATGAAAGGGGTCAGAATCATAGAGACCATTAACCCCACATTTGATTGCATTTTTCTCATACTTTAAGGTTGTTTATTTGATGTTTATGGGTCGGATTATAAATTTGCATTGCTATATTTGCGTGCTATTTCCAATTCATTCAAACAAAATCCAGTCGTGGCCAAACACTTTTAACAAAAGAATTTATTTAAAAAAGAATTAAAAGTTTAGTTGAAAATACATCAGAAACTACTGAAACATACGAATAAAAATCAATGCAATAAAAACTAAGATTTTGGAAATTTAGGCTGTAGATATTAATTTTATTTCTAAAAATTAATTTAATACAATTTATTTTACTTTTTAACCTTGAAATATTTCAAATTTTGTTTATATTTTGATAAGTTTAAAGGATGAACTCTGAATAATCTTTTAAATAATTCATAAAATACTAATATAATGATTTGTAGAAATTTCACGTGTGATTTTAAACATATTTAGCTAACATGTTTATAAAGGTTATAGAATCCAGGAAGTAGCATTGATTTACAAGAATAAATTATATTTCAATTAACTCATTATTACATAATTTTTTTAATTTTAATTGATACAATAATGTTTTCCAAATAATTTAAATATTTCAACGTCCACTATTGAGTATTTAGAACAATAGTATATAAATGAAATAGTAAATAAATATAATATAAAATATGAGATGGACTTGCGAAAGGATCATTCAAAGCATTAGATCTAAGTATAAATATATTGTTAAATAAAATTAAGTTCCTTAAAGCTTCTGTAAGATCTCATTTTTTAGCAAAACAAACCAAAAGAATGATCACCAAACACAAAAATGAAGCGCAGCTTATAGTTATTGCTAATTTCCGAATTAGTGTATAGAAGGTTTCTGTAAACTGTAAATTAATGTTGTCAAATAAATCAAATCATACCGGTAAACTCTGGAATGAGAAAATAATCTTCAAGTCTAATTTTATCGACAACATAACATGAAATGGTCGTCCGCTGCAAATATCCGGTTAATAGACTCCAATTGTCGGAATAGCGGCATGAGTCACAGTAAGAATGGTCACAAACTCCTATATAGCTAAAGCTAATCATATTTCCATTATAAGAATAATTATATTTAGAGCACTTATGCAAGGAGCATGTAAAATCTGAGACAGGAGTATATAAATTTGTGAAAAGTTGCTCAACTGCCAAAATATTATTAGTTAAACATTTATTGACTTGTCGTACCATATATTTGTTTCCGTCAATCAGTCTCATTGACCAATCACCTTTGTGAGCACAATTTTCACATAGTCTGGTGCTGCAAGCTGATTTGAACCCTTTTTTCACTTTATAGATTTGATCGTCTATCTGCAGTGTGTAGCTCAAAACACTACATGAACCAGGTTCGCATGTGATATCTGCACGCTCATTTATGTCTCGCAACCCATTAGAAAATATAATCACAAATTCGCAAATAATTATTATCAACTGAAATCGAAAAACTGGAAATGATGATAATTGATAAACATATTCATTGTGTTGATCAAACAATAAAACCGATTTTTGTTTTCTATACTAATATCATTTAATTATAGCATATTATTATTTAATATTTCAGACAACCAGCAAGATAACCAATCACTGTAAAATTACGTAATGCTAACAAAATAAAGTGAACAATCAAAAATTGTGGCCCTAAGGAGGACCATAAACATTCTCAACAAATAAATGTTAGCTTAAAATATCATTGGTTTCACATTTAACCTCCGAATCCGTATAAAGTTCTTCCTTGGCGTTTAAGAGCGTAAACAACATCCATTGCAGTTACTGTCTTACGCTTAGCATGTTCAGTATAAGTAACAGCGTCTCTTATAACATTTTCCAGGAAAACTTTGAGAACACCACGAGTTTCTTCGTAAATTAAACCAGATATTCTTTTTACTCCGCCTCTACGAGCTAATCTTCTAATTGCCGGCTTAGTTATTCCTTGAATGTTATCACGTAAAACCTTACGATGACGCTTGGCTCCACCTTTTCCTAACCCTTTTCCTCCTTTACCACGACCAGACATTTTTCAATTAATTGATTATTGAAATATTTAATCATTATATAAACAAAATTTAGTGTTAATGAGGTAATAATTTTTTAATTGAAATTTTACGTTGCGGTATTTTAGATTTTAAATATTTTTCAAAATCTTAATTTGACGCTTAATTATATTAATTATTTAAACACCCAGACAATAAATTATTTTTATTTACTTAATAATTCGTTAGATAAAGTTTAATTATAGTTTTTAATTTTTAATGGTAAATGCGTTTTAGTTCTCATCTTGTTAATTACACACGGAATTTAATTAAATAATGGTAATTAATGTTGCCAATTATAATTAAATTACGGTGACCGAATTTTTTTACAGTGAATGCGGTGCAAAAAATAATGCATAAAATTTTTATTTAAATATCTATTTCTAACATACAAGTATGCTTGAAAATTTTATAAAAGTAGATTTTTAAAACAACGCGTAAAGAAAACAACAATTGAAAGACGAAGTTGAGAGTATGAGTATAATGATTTTATTATTGTAATATAGATAATTAGTGCGACCACATAGATAATTGATAAGATTATATAGATAATTGATACGAGGTCGATAGATAATTATTACGAGATATAGATAATTCAAAATAGACTTAAAAAAGAAGGGAGATGAATCAAAAGAAAAACGATCACAGCGAATAAAGTTTAAGGAAAAAGACAAGAAGATTTAAATAAAAAGACTAATAGAGCAATAGCGGATAAAGTTTAAGGAAAAAGACGAGAGTAGTTAAGTAAAAAGGCCCATAGTGAATAGAGATTAAGAAACATTTTTGGAGCAATGATAAAGAGATAAAGGAGAATAGTTAACGAGACGATTATTGATATGATGGTGATGATTTATTTGATTAAAATAGTTAATTGATACGACAAGATAGATAATTGATGCGACTATAAGGATAATTTAGACGAAGCAAATAGATACTTGATACGAGTTATAGATAATTTAAAATAAACTTAAAAAAAAGGATAAAGAAGTTGACGTAGAGAAAAGAATTAAGGAAAAACAGTGAGAGTAGTACGATAAATTAATGCGGAAATTTATGTAGAATAATATATACTAGAAGTGTTATTTATGTTTAGATAATTGACAAGGAATAAAGAGATCGAGTAAACCAAAAGAATAAAGAGATCAAGTAAACGACGAATAATAGAGCCGATAAACTAGAGATAGAATCAAGAAAACGAGTTACGAGAAACCGGAATCAAGGAAACCATTGTGTAGAGAAACTGAAAATATACCAAAACAAACGGAGAACAAGGATAAAGAAATAGACCATGTTATTGAAATTCAAAGAGAGTGAAAAGCAGCAACAGATAGAAAACTTAATACAGTAGCGATAGTAGAACCAATGATTACAACAAGATTAGAAAGTTTGGAAACAGAAGCCGAAAAATATGATAAATTAACGTAAAAGCTAACCGATAAAGGAAACAACGTGAAATCACCCGAGCTAGGAATTCCAACTCAGTTGAAAACAAGTACGAGTAAAGAGATGAAAAAACTTCGAGAGGAAATTAACCAAGAATTACAAAGTAAAAAACACGGATGAAACAGAAATATATTTGAGAGAATCAACAATGTACGAAATCAAATGCGATGAACCAGAAATGAGGAAGTAAGAATCAATACATTCGAGTTTAAAGAGGAATGTACAGGAGATGCATTCAGAAAGAAAATGCAACGGAGAAGATTTAAATGACGAAAAAGAAACTGGAAATTTGGAAACGAAAATAGCTGAAACATGGAAAACGGAAATCATACGAGTAGAGAAAATATTAACCACAATTGAAGAAAGAGTCGAAAAAAAAAGAAAAAAAAAGAAAGGACCGAACCGAGTTAAAAGATCGATAATCAGACCTAATAAAAGTATCGATGGAAACAACAAGACAAACGAAAGATATGCACCCTCAAACAAATCAATATATTAAAAAAACCATCACGAATTTGTGATATTCCAGTTAAGAGATTTCAAGACAGTGGAGGTAAATTTATAAATTATAATAATTATTTCAGGATTAACAACGCGAACTACAATCAAGTATGTAATATCTATTCAAAAGAAGGATGCCGAACTGACCGAGGTTATCAACTAAAGAATTGCCAAGGATGCGATAGAAGAGTTCGCACAGAAGGAGAAGAAATGATAATCTGTTTTAATTGCAATCAAAGCAGTCATATGTCAAAGAATTGTCGAATGAGAAGAATTCAAAGTCAACAAAAACCAAACCAATTCAAGAAGAATCCACAAAATAACCCAACACAAGGGGTCAGACATTGAAGAGATATGACGATAATGAGGACAACTACAAGATACGAGAGTAGAACCTGTTACAACTGCAACCTAAACGGACATATAGCTGCAAATTGTCCAATAGAGAGAAAATCGAGACAACCAAAGCCGAACAATTATAGTCTAAGTACACAAAGAAACCTAAGACAAGAGATTGAGCAATTAGGAGGTATGATTCAATGAATGTCCGCAAACAATCAAAGACAACGAAGTAATACGAGGAGAAACAGGAATGATGTTCGATATTAATGGACCAGAAAATATTCGGAACAGCAACAAATTGAATGGCAGAGATTACAGAGAGAGGAAATCCAAGAAATTCGATAAAGACGGATGAACAGAAATTAAATATCAAGTAGAAGCAATATGTCGAAAATAGTCAATACAAAAGAAATCCACACTGCGGAGCAGTGTGTCGTCAACAGTGAGGAGGATATAACAATAAATAACGAAAATAACGACAAAGAAAATGAAGTAATTAAGAAAGACGAAACTCAAGAGGTCAAAATAAAATCAGAGCAAGAATCGAGCAGCGAAAAAAAATAAAGATAATTCAAGAGTTCACCGAACGATAGACGACGAAAAAGCAGAAAAAACAGCGATAAAAGATATCGAAAAAACAAAAAACAAAATATCAAAATACGAGGGTACTACTACAAAAATCGAAAAGAGAATCGATAAGGAAAGCGAAAATAAACATGTTACAACAAGGGCTAAACAATAATGAAAAGGACAAGAAAGAGGAACTTCAAATAAACGTGAAAAGTAAAGTATTAGAGTCAAAATCTATACAAACAACAGGAGACAATATAGAAATAGGAATGATGTCAATCGAACAAGAGGTAATAGATATTTTAATGGTTAATAAAATTTCAGAGGGAGAACTAATCGAAAAGAGAATCCAAAGACAACAAACGAGAAATCTGAATATACAAGACAGATCAAAAACAGTCAGTGAATTGAAAATTGAGACAAAAGAAGATGTAATTGACGAACTCAACAATACAACCCATGTGGAAAGGAAAATTACAATATTGTATTGATTTACTCAACAAAACACAACTAGGAAAACCCCAACGAACGAAGAAAGTATCTGGACAATCGATACGAAAGCTAACAACGTAAATATCAGAGAACATCGTGAAACATGTCAAAATCGGGACACACAGAGAACGACTACTATCGACATCAAATAAGCCAACTATTCGGGAAGAGAGGACACGTAAATAGATTTTGTAACAAAAGACGCGGAAAATGTTTTAACTGTCTAAAATGGGACATATGACTCGGAATTGTCCAAATAAACAGACTCAGAACCCATCCGGAACAGTGGGACTAATGAGAGGAAGCAATAGGAAATCAAATGAGATCAAGACCAACACCAGAATAAAGCCAGCGAATGATACAAGTGTCGAATCAAGTTACGAACCAGGAAAAGACATGACAACGGGAAGGCAGAAAAACCTATTAGACATGACGAAACAAATTTACGGAGCCGCAAACAGCCAAGAGACAAAATTAAAATATTATAGTAATCAGGCGAAACAGGAACGAGAATATAACGAAATCTACAATGATAGAATGAATTACCGGAAACAGATGGAAGCAATCATCAAAAGAACTAAGGAAATAATGCCGAAATGGACTAGAAACAAGAATACCACCGAGATATTATAAGGAGTAACAAAGATGATCACGAGCTACGCAAAAGGCTCAAAATCAACAGCAGAAATCAGCATCTTAAAGGAAAGAATGCCAATATTATTCACAATAATTGACAGAGCGGGTAATACACCACTGCACCATGCCATAGAAAGCGAAAACGAAGAACGAACGAGGGAAATTATTGAGGCAATGAACCAAAGTGGACAACATACAAATATCAGAAATGAGAAAGGACAAACACCCATAATGATTGCAGTGTCAAGAGATGCGTCAACGAAAATTCTGAGGGAATTATTAAAACCGGATCAACTCTAAATGAGAAGGACAATAAAGGAAAAACTATGTTAAATTATATTACGATGTCGCGAGAAGCAAGAGCAATAGATTTCGTTACGATAAATGGAATTAAAGAAGACATCGAAGTAATAGGACAAATTTAAACCCAATCCTTGGAGCAATCGAGAGAGGATACGATGAAGCAGCAAAACTGATCAAGTAGAGAAAAAGAAAATCCGATAACGAAGTTATAGAAGTAAATAAATTCGAAAGCAATGAAAATATATTACTAAAAAGAGCAATAAATTCCGAGTATGCATTACCAAGGACGATAAAAGCCCTGTTAAAGAGAGGAGAAATAAAATTCACGGACAATAAAAGAGAGCCTAGAAGATAACGAAGAGGGAGAACACCGAGATAGTAATAAAAAGCAAAATTCAGTAGCCAACAAAGAAATAAGACAACAATCAAAGCCAAATAACGTAGACGATCAGAAAAGATCAAAAGATGAAGAAAACACAGACAAAATCTGTTTGAACCAAATGATGGACTCACAGAAAATTCAAAATCGAGAGAACAAAGCAAGTCAAAATGTGAACCAATACCCAAGTATGATATGGACGCAACAACCACCGTCACTAATTTCAACACTCCAGTGGCCAAGTGAGATCGATATATATCCAGTAATTGATGAGAGATGCGGAGGGATACGCACCTTGCGCGTAGACCCTTTGGAGATAAAGTAATAAATAGCTAGAAATGTGCATATAATTTATATAATAGATATGTTTATATAGTAATGTATAAAAGTAGTGTATAAATATTATATGGAATGAATATAATAATATCCAATAATATATAAAAGTTGTATATAAATATTATAGTCGAGGAGTGAAAACAAATTTAAAAATCAGACGATGTGACAACGAATAAAGCGGAATGAGAAAGACAAGTGATGCGATATTACGTTGAAATTGAGAAACGAATCAATTGGAAGCTAACCAAGTATGTCAAACAGTAAAGCGCAGTTATAGCGACGATGCTAATATCCGAAAACTAAATGTACCAGCAGAGATAGACTAGTTCAAACCAGGAATCAGATCGAGATCAGAAATTGAAATAAACCGACTAAGAGATACAGAAGCCGTCAATGAAATCAGAGACAAGAGTAGACTTGGAGAGCAATTTAAAACTTGAAAAATCCAGTACAATCAGATGAGAGACGAAAATCAGGTTATCCCGTTGGCTTCTTTTTCTCGAACTCTATCGGTTCCTTCGTTCCTCAAAGGTTTCCGATTGTATGACATATCCTGTGTCGTTAGTTTAAGAAAATGAAAGATATCAGATTAGCAATCTGATTATATCCAAGAACCTACGCAACGCCACGTCATGTAGGGGCAGTGTGTAGAACAGAATTTCCACAAGACATTATCTTGATGTTCTCGTTGCTGTGCACAGGAATTCATTTCGTTGCTTGTGCCAATCTGTGTCATTTTCTTCCATCGATTTTCTTCACAGAAGTGTTGGCATTATCGTTGGTGATTCGGTTAGTATGTCAATATTTTATTTTAAAGGTCAGTTGGCTTTCGTTCGATGACTTGATCAGTTATTTTATTTATTTATTAAAACCTCATTTTTCAGTTTTGCTAAGTTTGTTTAAAGTGTTCTTTTGGTAAGTCGATAATTTATTTTAAAAGTCAGTTTATTTTATTTATTTATTAGAATCTCATTTTGCAATTTTTCTAAGTGCCTATAAAGTATTGTTATCTTCACTTCATTGATTCACCAAACTAATTGTTGCCTATATACATTGAATTGAGTCCCATTTAACGGATTTGGTGAGTATTTTGATCGTTTGCTTCTGTATAAAAATACATTATCCTTTAGACATCTATCTCACTCGACAAGTCACGGTTATTTTCAACACGTTTTCTATTTTACTTCTCAAATGGTACGATATTGGCCAATCTGGTGGGCATCTGGTCTCCTATGGGACGAATATATGGTTGCAACTTGGATGGGTCAATTTTATCATGATGTTATCTTCTACACCTGGAAGAGTTATTACTGTGATGCATTTGTTGTGTTGGTATTTATGATTTTGGTATTCGTATCGTTTTCAATTATTATTATGAACATGTTTGGCGTCGGGTGGCTTTACCTTTTCCATTTGGTTCATTAATCATGGGTGGTAAGTTTCCTACTGCCCTATCGATTTTTTAAGAGCCGGTTGTAATTTTTAACCTCGATAGTTGTTATAAATTTACTCATTAAAAGCATTATTTTAGCTCATCTTGTTCAAATACACTTCTCTTTTATAATTGTCGCCCTAATGGATGTTAAGTTTTAGTCATCAAAATCGGCCATTTAGATTTTATATAGCAATGACACTACAATACGCACGACATTCCACCCGTCGTAGTGACGATGGATGTGGAATAACAAATTATTGATCTAGAGCATATTAAGGTGCGATCATGGGAATTGCTCTTTAGATTTTTCGTATGGTCATGACCATGGTATTATAATATTTCTTGTGGTTTCAAAGATTTCTATTAGTGGTTCAGATTTTAGTATACCTTTTACTATTTTAGTTATAATTTATTATTCCGATGGTTAGCATAATGCACCTAGCGATTACAGTTTATTATTCAGATTTTAGCCCGTTCATGACAAGTTATCACTATAGGACTTACTAACATTCTTATTGGTATTAATCGTCAATCTAATTTTTGTATAGCAACGATTTACGACGTTTTTATCCCGTTACCTTCCCTTATTTGGCCTTAGGATTTTTTATGTTGATGTTAGAAGATTACGAGTGCCCACTGGAATACTTGGTGTTAAGATTTTAAGCCGATTGTCGTTCAAGATTTTATGTCGATTTTTCAGGAAACGGATGACAAAGGAGCAGCTAAAAGACTACCTCCTTATTTTACAATCTCCCCTATAAAAGGATAATATTGACGTTTGGGCTCTTGTGTTCTCACGCCGTAGCCTTCACGGGCACGAACTATTGGCGGACTTACACCGCACTTACACAGTTCGATTGTGGTGTGTTGATTTAAATGACTTACGGTGGTGTATCGGCTGTGGGCCGGAAAAATTTCGACGCATCATAATATCTGTTTAAAAGTTTATTGTCATATTACAAATCGTCTCATAATTGGCTTCATTTACAACATTCTGAGCATTCGTTACATAATAACCTTTCCCCACGCGAGCACCCAAACAGAGCTCTCTTGAGATTATTTGTGTGCTGCGTGGAGAAGGTTCTCCAAAAAAATCGTCCACTTACGAAGTAAAATTGATGTTTCCCAGTTAAGTCGAAAATAAAGTTAACGTTAAAGTTAAAAGTGTTAAAATGTCAAAGTTCTGTAAAAATGAATCGGTATATATACCTGTTCTGTGACCCTAACCTTGCGTGATAAATTTGATGTAGTAAAACAAAATTTGACCTTGAGATTTTTTGTATATTCTATCTGTAATTTTATTATTTTCATGATTCGTTTTGACCATTTTGATTTTTATCTTTCAATTGAATTGTTTCTAATTCAGATTATTTAATTTTAGCTCTAACTTTCATGAACTCTTGTTTCTTTAAGTAAATTGTCAATTTTCGGTCAAATTTTCGTGTTTTCATGTTATTTCTGTGTTTATTTCGTGCGGATCTTGTTGCGTCTTGTTATTATTTTAATTTATTTTTATGTTTTAATTATTTCTTTCTCATATTTTGGAGTGGTTAGTTGATGTTTTGTGGGTCTGATTTTAAATCTGCATGTTGTGTTTGCGTGCTATTACCGATTCATTCAAACAAAACTCTGTTCTGGCCCAATACTTGCTATGTTTGCATGCTATTTCCGCTTCATTTAAACAAACTCAGCCTTGACCCAACAAAGGTCTAGAGCCCAAAAACAAGTTAATTAATTAATCTCATTAATTATATATAGAAAGCCCATAAATCATGAACGACTTGAGACGTTTGACAGCCTAATTGGGTTATAAATAAAATTGTGGGCGGTCAACTCAAATTCATGTATGAAAGCTGGTGCTTGCTGTGTCATTTCCCTAGTTTGATCGAGATTGATGAGAGCCAAACAACTATATAAACAAACGTGGATATTCACAATGGCCTGAGGGGAAGTGATGTTTCTGTTATAGCGAAATTTTGAGGGAAGAGCGCCATGAGAACTACGATTGTGGGTTTACCCCAGTGATTTTGTCTTGTGTATGAATCGTTAAATTTGTAAACTTCTGACTTTTCTAGTTATCCCTCTGTTATCAAGACATTTTTGTTTTCCCTTTTCCAATTCGTACTTACTAATTAATCTTGTGTTTACTATTGTTTCTTGATTTTTGCATTTGTTTTCTCATTCTTTCTTCTCCTGTGAATTTTGGAAAAGCATTCCCTTTACTTTAGTTCATTTTCCTCCAGTCATTTTACGATTTTCAATAGCTACTTTATTTTATTATTTATGCATCCTCCTCAAACGTATTTTCGAAGTAGAAATAGATAGTGACGAAAATGTTTTGTAATTTCAGTGCAATCAGTTCTCTCTTAGGCGCATTGTTAATTTTTTCAGATAGAAAAAATAAATTATAATCAATATTTTAATTGAAAAATAATTAAAAAAATTCCTCTATAGAAATCTCTATTTTTTGATAATAGAAATATTTTTTATCAAAAGACTATATAAATAAAGGTTTTATTAACATCAAAAAATGTGAAATAGAAAAAAATAATCAAAAATACATTTGCATTATCATTTGTATACGAAAGCATTCATCATAAATATCTGTAACTGTAAGATTCATAGTTAAATAACGGAGATATTAATCTTCATAATTATTCTTCATTACTTTCGATTGCAATTGTATGCTCAGTTTCCAAATCTGATGAATAATCTGAATCGAGTTGACTATCTGGATTCACTAGAGATATCAATAGATCAGCTGGCATTCCGAATGTTATATCTGGGACTGCATTCTTACGACCTCGAAAATCCCGATAACTAATTTGTTCTAAATCTAGAACATCTTCAAAAATGTTTCCCAAAGCATTACGACGACCCTTATTAATCATTGTACAATTACAGTCTAAAAATTGTTCAAAAAAATATATACATACCAATATACCAATCGATTTTATATAGCGCACACATTAGAAAAATTCTATTTTTGGTAACATAGGTGTGTTAGCTGATCAGCAACCAATCAGATATTTGATGTAAAATATGATGTGAATCATCCGATGACGATTTTGTCAATTTTTACATCCTTGATTTCAGGTAATTGATTAAATTTTTCACTTTCTGCCAATTAGAATTTTTATGCCAGTTTTAATATTTTCACCAATTTATTGCTTAACATTTTCCCTTTTTGATTTCATATTTCTTTTCTACTGTTTCTTATTAGTACTGAATTATGAGGCACTAATTTCATGCAAATATATTCATGTCTATATGTAATATTAATTATGCAAAATTAATAAATTATTGCAAATATTTGTACTTTGTATGACATTGCTGAAAGGTTTTATTAATTTTCATTTTACTTTTAAACAATCCAATAATGGTTTCCGACACTGCCTTTAATGAGTGTTTGCATATAAATAACTTGTTTCGTTATGGTCTCAGCATTTTTATTTTGATTCCGAGGCCCTAAAATCTTATTCAATAGAACATTGTCTATAGAATAAAGACTAAAACAGCGGCGAAATGCGCTAGAAAATTGTCAGATACAGAAATAAGAAAATGTTCTGATACAAAAAAAAATCAAGAAACTCCTGAAAACTTCAAAATAGGCTTTTTGCAAAATGGATACCCAATAACCTTCTCCTTGTCAAAAATAATTTATGACAAACTAAAAATCTGAAAATTGGTACGTAGACTATTTGATGCTAGTGAACACGAGAAAAAATTTTTTTTCACCTGCTCCTTCGCCCTGGCTTTTTCCGCCGATATCGAAAATTTACCGATAATTTTTCAATTTCAATCAATGTCTGGTTCAAATATATTCGACAAAAACACAGAAAGGGATAAAGTTGGTGGAAAAATACTTTCTAAATGAATACTGTCCCAATAGTCTCAACACACAAAAGAAACACCATAACAAACCAATAATTTACCTACTTTTCCATTTCCTAAGTAACAAAACATGCAATACAACCAAATTCTTCATCCGCAATACGGATTTACCAGTCCATTTTCGCCCAACCATAACCACATCAGCTCCTTTGAAATCACAGCTCTGTAAATCCAAAAATTTCTAACATCTGACTTTTATAAACGGGATTTTCTTTGCGGATCGTCCAACAAATGTTTTTGCTTTTCAAAAAACACTATTTATCATCACACTTGCAAAAATTTCAGCGCAACTGTTGGGCAAAAACAAATATTTTAAATTGTTTATCTGGCACGACATTTGATAAAATCAAGGCGCGCAAAATGCAAATGGACGAAAAATCAGCAGAAATAGCCTACTTAACATTAAATAATACAAAAAGTAGAAAAAAGAGTAGAAAAATACAAAAAATATGTAAAAAATAAATAAAAACATTTAAAAAAAATCAAAAAACTTTAAATTTTAGCAAAATTAACCTATTTTACAAAATTGGCTCCAAATTCATAGAAAACGCTTATATTCTAGAAAATAAATACGAGAATTAAGCTTAAAATGTAATTAGAAACTTTAACAAAAAAGAATCATGAAAATCTGACAACTAGGGGAAAAGTGATGAAATATGGTAAAAACGTGTAGGCGTTTTATTTTACCGCATCAAAAAACATATGTGTAAAACCCCCTATATAAGTCGATGCCAGATCGACACAATTTAATGCTATTTCTGAAAAGAATAAAAAATTCTTCAAAAACCTATTTGTAAATTTCTAGAAAAGTAAGGACGTTTTTATTATGTTTACATGTTTAATTTTAATTTAATTTTAAATTTTATGATATTGAATGTGAAATATTTTAGGAAATCAATCCATAAAATATTGATACCCCATTTATGTAGACCTTTGAGGGTCAAATGTTCAAGTTTTATTGAAATAACATATTTTTTCTTTGAATCATTTTTAGTCGAACTTTTAATAAATCTCTATGCAAAATTAATTCCTCGTATCAACCAAGTCCCATGAATACTTCGTCTCCATGATACTTGGCCTATACAAGATGCCTCTTGACCAATTTTCCATCATTTAAAATAAAGTTAAAAATGAAGTATTGATAATAATCAATTATTACATTTGATATTATTATAATTGCTATGATTAAATATTGTCGTGAATTTCAGAAATTACCAACTCTATTATTTTTTAAATGATGTAAATTAGAAGTTTATTTTATTCACTATTATTATTATTTTATTAACCATTATTATCATATGATCACATGCCATGCATACAAGTTAAAACAATTAAATTTTCACCAACTAGTTAAAAGCTAGTACTTCGGTGTGGGAGGTACCCGTAGTGAATGGTAGTTCTCCGGGTCAGATCTCCTCTCCAAGAACTTCAACGTCCGACCCTTTGTAGAGAGCGAAGGATCATTAGGAAGGCCTAAATATAATATGAAAAAGAAAGAAAAATATACGACTTTGAGACAGCAAGAAGTAATGAAAATATCAAATGAAAGAAAAATTTGAAGAATAAATATTATCTAAAAGACAATTTAGGAAGTGATTATATCGAAACAAGATAAAGCTAATAAACAAAAGTGAAGTAAATTAATTCATAATCAAGGATGAAAAGTCGAATGTCGGAATCAACATGATTATTAAATTATCGTCACGAAATGGTAAAACGTATTGAGTAATTAATTTTTGCATTATATAAAATGAAAGAGAATTTTTTTAATTTTTAATTTTTAATTTTTGAAAATTTTTTTTTGAAAGTTTGCAGCATCTTATTCAGGCTCACGATGGAAACGATTGAATGATTTGAACCCCAGGAGGAGTAGCCGCGAGAAACGCTGGTTACACGTTAAAGAAATTGAATTTTTCAACAAAAGATGAATTTAATTTTCCATTGTGTTAATAAAGTTGTTATTCTAATTAAATCGATTTATTAACCCCTGATCAATTTCCATTATTGATACTTTTCTTATATTAGTAATAATTAAAACTATTTTATTATTTTTAATTAATTAATAAATTTTTACATTCATGCAACCCTCAATGACCAAAGCATCCAGACCGGAGTAGGCAACCAAATTAAAGCAACAGAATGAATTGTTGAAGAATCAGTACGCTGTAATAATGGCCGAATTAGACAAATTAAAAAGGGAGAACTACCAACTCAAGTTAAAGGAAACGATCAGAGCAGAGATCGGGCATCACCCCAGTACAATTTCAAATATAGATCCAAACATCACCTGGACCATCTCAAGCTTCCCCCAACTCAAGCCCAAAGTAATCCACAACCAAAACCATACCACAAAAAATGTCACCCCAGCAAAGCGGAAAGAGAAAGAAGACGCAGGTTGAAGACCGCTCGTCTACTGGGGCAGATAAAGAAATTTGGACCTTCATCTTCTGACATTCACTAATAATATTGATTCAATTTTTATAATAATCAATAAAATGTTTTGGGATTTGAGTCGATGTTCGCTTTATAATCATCTAAAATATTCTATAAACAGCACCTTTAAAACAAAATATAGTGATTAAAGGATCGATATTACTTAAATTAAATTAATAGCAGAATGACCTATAATTTAAATGAGCATGAATACCTTCTATGGTAGATCGTGAACCCAAAGGTTTTCTAGGGTATTATCAGTCATGGTAATATGGCTCCCCTTTTACTCTTGTGCGCGGATCTGGTGGGAACTCCTTGCAAATGACCACGAAAATCTTAGAACACGACTCAATGAACATATAAAAACCAAAACCAGTAATTATTACGAACACTAGGTAAAAGCACATAAATCAGCCCCATCCTTTCAGTATACAAAATGCCAAATACTGCAAAAAGCATTTAAAAACAGATTACAAAGATTAGAGGCAGAATTGTTTTTTTATCAAAAAACACAATCCATCCATCAAAATATATAAATTAATCAAATTCGAACCAAAAATAAAATTTTTTTCTAAAATTCAAAATTTGGAATTTAGATTTAAAATTAAAATTAAAAAAATTTTTAAAAATCTGAAATTAAAATATAAAACTCTTTTTTAATTTTAATCAACCAATAAGATCTAAATAATAATTAAATAATGATCTAAATCACTTGAAATAGTCAAACAATGAAAATTCCTTATGTCATTGCATCAAGGAACCTCAACACATACGATGGTAATTATATAATTGAAAGAAAACGTAGGAATCGCTAAAGAGTTTTTAGTTTAATAAAATCAACAAAAAATCATATTGCCTACAATTTTGAAACGAGCTGTCGCTGGGATAGAATCAGTAAATGCTTTAGGATGTGAAGATGAAACGGTTGACTCTATTAAAAATAAGGAACTTTCTTATGCCAAGATAACTTATTACTGAGTTGGATCCAAGTGATGATGGAAGTTATTTATCCTATGAGGTAGTTGATCAGTTATATTCTGTATATTATACTTTAAAGAAAGTAGGATAACAGTACCAGTTTTTTAAGTTTATAAACAATACAGGTTGGAAAATCTTTCAAATTAATTGGAAATTTTGCCGACCAATCTCATGATAATCAGAGTAAAATAAATTTCTGTTCTTCTGTGAAAACATTTTTAATTTTTCCTATAACATGTTTTTTATCTAGTAATTGATCTAAACTTGTTCGGATCGGGGGCCCCAAAATTAACACTTATAAATCTTTTATTCCCACGGATACATTATAAACACTTAAGAAAGGAGGTGAAATAGAATGTCGGGACCAGAGAACTCTTTACGTCAAATGAGCATCGAGATATAAGACGCCAAGTGAACTCTCGCTGTGAGGTATTCCTTCTCGTGTCGCGCCTTCAGATTCAGTTGCTCCATGTGTTGAGAATACCTAAAAATAAAATAAAAAGTGAATAAGCACAATTTATTTAATAAATAATTGGGGGGAAATGAGTGACAGGAAAGGTGTGTTGTTCCACAATCCTGGGAAATAGAAACCATGGAAGAAATCACAAATAATAGAAAATAATCAGCCAATTAAATAATATAACATGTCAATGTCATTTGTAATTAAAAAGTACAAAGCAAACAAGAAATAAAAAACAAAATGGATTACATAGGAAGCCCGGAGATGGCGTCTTCGAAATATCAAATATCTAAACAGTTGTCAGAGATATTAGGAAAATTGAAGAGGACCAATTGCAGTTCGCGAGAAAAGATATTGAAATCTAAGTGTATATCACTAAGTGACATCTGATTATAGAGTATAAAAAGGAAGCTCAACTGGAATCAGAGAGAGAAAAAATTGGACTAAGAATTGAAAGGAGAAATTTACGGAAAAGAGCAGTTG
This sequence comes from Schmidtea mediterranea, assembly GCA_022537955.1. Classification (NCBI taxonomy): domain Eukaryota; kingdom Metazoa; phylum Platyhelminthes; order Tricladida; family Dugesiidae; genus Schmidtea; species Schmidtea mediterranea. The sequence goes on from CM039679.1 coordinate 11,769,479, forward strand.
GAATTAAGGATAAAAGAAATTTGAAGCAGAAATTAGGCGATACGAGAACGAAAATAATAAAGAAAGTTAGAAAGAGAAAAAGCCAAAATTGTGAAAAAGAAATAAAGTGAAATCAAAGCAATCAAAGTTTTTGAATAAATTCGAGTCAAAGCAAAGCAACTAAATCAGATTTGTCGATCTCAGAAATCCGTCACAGTAGCCAAGTGATTGCGAAATCCAATTGATCCGAAAAGTGCTATTCTTCCGAAGGGTCGTAATAAGCACCAAGTTGTGACTGTAATAGATAATTCTTTGTGCCATTTTAAAGTGGAGATAAAGTATATTGTTCAATAAAGTCTATATCGTTTGGAGTTCATTACTGCTGTTTAAAAGCACGCTTGAAGTCAGATTGACAATACATTCTATTTAAATTCACCGAAAACCCCAACAAATGGGGTTTGAAAATAGTGATAAAATTTGAAAATGTCGTTAAAGCAGTATTCGGAGGGGTGACCCAAAATTAAAATTCTCTTTTCATTATGTTATTTTGAAATATTTATTTTCCGAAAAATTAAAATATCCGAGAAACTACGAAATACAGCAAAATATTTTAAACTTATTTTACTAAAAAGATTCGATTTTTATACAAATTACTTCAATGCCAGTAATTGCTAGGTTTCCGATTTTCAATGTTGCTGAATAAAATTTTACAAATTCCAGAGTTATTCTATTACAATACTAAAATTTCAATGAAATCAAAGTGCTATGACTACGAATGTTTTGAATATTTTTTAATAGTTTGAGTGTGTTAAATTGTGATAAACTGATGTTTCAGTATTGTTGTAAAAATTTTTAAATTTTAATATTATTAAAATAATTTAATTTATAAAGTATTGCATTATTATTTTAAGATACATTATTATATAGATAAAAATAATATTATTTATATAAAGAAATTTTTAAAAAAATTAGTTAAAATTGTTTAAATATTTATTAACATTTATTTATTTATTAAAATATATATTATTAATATAAAAAAAATAATTTGTTTAAATTATATAAATTAATTCATAATATTTTTAGTTTTTTTTTGTGCCTGAAGATGACAGTTAAACTATCGAAATATATCGTACGAAAAGTGTTTTATTGAAATTTTCTTTTAATTGGATCGTTGCCAAAATTGTTTAATTATTTATTTTAAAAGCTATGGGGGGTTCTTTTACGTTTATTACTACAACACTGAATGGGTTAAGTAGGTTATTTTTTTAATTTATTTTACAATGAACCATTATAAAAAATACTGTAGGAATCCATATGTTCTGACTGTTAGAAATTTAACATATTTTTAACATATGTTTCAAAACTTATTACTAATTATTCGAATGAAACTTGATCATTATTTTATTAGATCCAAACGGATCAAGTGAATAATATTTTATAAATATTTATTGAAAATTTATTTGTCATCTAATATTAAAAATGACGTCGTTACTATTAATACATTTATTTAAATTTAAATAGTAGAGATTTTGAAATATTTTTTCATTTGTGTTTAAATGAAACAGCTCACGATGAAAAGAGAAAGGAGAAATGCAATGGGGAATATTTTTATCAAAACTCCGAATTCCGAAGACTTTTACTATCGTAGTACTCGCGGAAGAAAGAATGCAGTTCCTGACATAACATTTGGAATTCCAGGAGATCTATTGAAGGATTTGGTTGCTACTCACTTAGCAGAATTATCCATGAATGAACGTGAAACCATTTCCTCTACAGATAGCATTGAAAATGATATATTAACTTAATTTAAAACTTCAATATCCATATAATGTATATATCTCTTGAAATATAAAATATTATTCTTGTGATTTTTTATTTGAATTTAATTGGAAGTATTTTCAAGTTTATAAATTGTATTATTATTATTATTATTATTATTATTATTATTATTATTATTATTATTATTATTATTATTATTATTATTATTATTATTGTTATTATTATTATTATTATTATTGTTGTTATTATTATTATTATTATTATTATTATTATTATTATTATTATTATTATTATTATTATTATTATTATTATTATTATTATTATTATTATTATTATTATTATTATTATTATTATTATTATTATTATAATAATAATAATTATTATTATTATTATTATTATTACTATTATTATTATTATTATTATTATTATTATTATTATAATAATAATTATTATTATTATTATTATTATTACTATTATTATTATTATTATTATTATTATTACTATTATTATTATTATTATTATTATTATTATTATTATTATTATTATAATTATTATTATTATTATGGCCTATAAAGAGAGAAAAAAGAAAAAAAATTTCCGATCGACTTGATTGCTTATTAATTAATTTTATTTATTGTCGGTCGACTTTGCTCACACCTTTGACAAAGATTATCATTTTTTCTATTATTATCTTTTTATGAAAGAAAGTTTAAAAGAAAAAACCTTTAATTCCTTCCTTTTTTATGAACTGATAAAGCAAATTAATTTATACCTTTATAAATAATAATGAAAGCTGTCATAAGGGTTGCCAGACCTCTCAATTTAAATATTACATCATGACTTATTTGACGTTGGTGCTACCTGTACGATATAGGGTTATAAAAAAATATTTTATTTAAAATTTTTTCAGTGAAGACTTTCTCTTGCTTTTTCTCACATCAACTGTTATTAAAGTCTTACTCTTGCTAACATTTGACACTTTGGATCAAAAAAAATCAGTTATGAAATCATAAAATCCTGTTTTAAGAACAACTTCATTAGTGAATTTTAAAATTTTTCTATTTTCAATATTTTTTGCGGGGGGGGGGTGGCTCGTTCGTTATTCAAAGATTTAAGTTTTGTAGTTTAAAAAATAAACGTGATTAAAATTAGTCAATGGTAAACAAGTACAAAAAAATAATTGACAGACAAATGCACGTTAAAATCAATAAACTGTGTTTTATGTGCAATTATCAAAGCACATTGAAAGTGTGCTCGCATATTTAATTGTTTTAATTAATAGACAATTATACACTGAGTGGTTGCTGGAGTACATCGAATTATTGTGTATAGTGTACGTCATAATCATATTCATTGCTAATTTGTCTCACAGAGTCCAACTGTAAAATAGACCTTTAAGGGTGAAGCCAAGGTCAATATTTGCCCTCTATGAAGGTACAATCATAAATCAAAGTAGGCCCAAAGTGAAATTAATTGTATTTACTCGTTTTTTAAAAATATTTCAAAATTTATTAAATCAGAATTTGACTGAACTCTTTTTTTATTATGTAACAACTTTTAAAAAAATTCACGAAGAATATTTTTATTATTACCAGCGGAAAGCTTTGTGATGATACACAAGTTATTGCGGTTTTACTACTTAAATGGAAACTAAAAGTTTAACTTAAAAGGTTCCACGCAGCACAACAATTACTATTTTTAAAGATTGCTTTGTGGAATACTATTTAAAAGTTCGTGAATTCAATGTTGGAACGAAAGAGCATCGACAAAGCCATCAAATCTTCGTCTGCTTCGCATTGAAAGAGAAGGACCCGAGTGGACTGGATATGTAATCACTCAACAATAAATTTGTTAAGTTATAATTTTGTTTTCATAGATAAAAAAATATTTTTAATTCCGCTTGTTTCTTATTAAAATAATTTTTATTGATGATTCAAAGAGAACAAAACCTTCAGTGACTCAATTAGCAATAACTACAATCAACATCACTTCACCTTTTCAACCTACGAACAGAAGACGAACAGAATTCGCCTGAAAATATGTAAAAATCAGATCTGGCATTAATCCTCCCACCCCTTAGCTACTCCACTGATTTATATTTCAGCCACTTTTACAATTAGCAGATATAATAATCGTCAGTGCTCAAAGGATTCGTTGTGCAACAATAATTGAAATTAATTAAACTGGGTTTGAAAATCTGATATTTTTAATTATTCTGTATGTATTTATGTGGATTAAAGTTATTTGTTAAATTTATTAAACAAATAGAGACAATATTAAACCAATTTCTTAAAATTTCAGTTTTTTTATCGATGTATTACACAATGACATAATTAATTTTGTGTGCGCACATTTTTTTTGATAAATTTTTTGGCGCGATTTTTTGAAATTGAAATTTTTATATTTTAATGTAAATTTTTGTATTTTAATTAATATGTAATTAAATTTAATTTTTGGCGCGATTTTAATGTATTTTTTTTGAAATTCAAATTTTTAGTACATTTTTTTGAATAATTTTTTTTTCATCCACAAACTTTTTCCAATCACACTATAGTCAGGGGTATTTTTGACTCTCGATAAAAAAAACTAAAATAAAATTGGCTTGAATCACTTAACGATAAAAAACAAAAAATTAAAATTGGCTCAAATCGCCTAAGATGGTTACACTAAAGTCAGGGATATTTTTAAATCGTAATAAAAACAATGCAATATTTGGTCTCAATACTTTCTATAGGTAAATATAGGCATAAATTAAAAATGGCTTGAATCGATTACCGATAAAAAATTGTAGACTTGTTAAAAAAACACTTAAAATATTTGTTCACACAATTTTCATAGGCAAATTTATGCTCTAGATAAAAATAAGTTAAAATACCTAAAGTAAATTAAGATAAATTAAAGTACATTAGGATACATTAGAATATATTAAATTAAATTAAGGTAAATTAAGGTAAATTAAAGTACATTAGAATACATTTAAGTATATTAGAGTAAATTAAGGTTTCTCAAGCAAATTAAGATACATTAGAGTACATTAAGGTAAATTAAAGTAAATTAAAGGGTAAAAAGTCAATTTAAGTACATTAGGGTACATTTAAGTAAATTAAAGTTTATAAAGTAAATTAATGTACATTAAAGTAATTTAAAGAACGTTAGAATAAATTTAAGTAAATTAAGGTGCCTAGAGTAAAGTATGGTAAGTTAAGTAAGAATTTTTTTAAAAGTAAATAGAGGGTCAAAAGGTAAGTTACATAAGGTAAGAATTTTTAAAGTTATAGAGTCAACAATATTGCATGATAAAATATTTTTAATAAAACTTTTAGTATAGTTTTATCGATCAATTTTTATACATGACTTTTAAATAGAATTTTTACTATAATTTTATCGATGAATTTTTTATATATAAATTTTAAAGATGAAATTTTTAGGATAATTTTACAATGAAATTTTTATACATATTGATAACGATAAAATTTTCAAAGAAATTTTTCAAAAACTTTTTTCAAAGAATTTTATTAAATGAAATTTTTGAGTTTCAGTGTTACATAGTAATGCCTAAGGTAGGTATTAGTCATTCGCAAGAGCAACCCATCTCCTCCACTCTGCAGCAACCCATCCTTAATAAAAAAAAATAATAATAATAAATAATAATAATAATAAAAATAATAATAATAAAAATAATAATAACTCTTTAACTTTAAAAATTCTTACCTTATGTAATTTGCCTACTATAACTGCTTTAAATATTCAGCTTTAAAAATTACCTTTATGTAACTTAAATGTTGACCCTCTATTTAATTTTAAAAATCCTTACTTAACTTACCATACTTTACTCTAGGCACCTTAATTTACTTAAATTTATTCTAATGTACTTTGAATTACTTTAATGTACCTTAATTTACTTTATGAACCTTAATTTATTTAAATGTACCCTAATGTACTTAAATTGACTTTCTACCCTTTAATTTACTTTAATTTACCTTAATGTACTTTAATTTATCTTAAATTACTTTAGGTATTTTAACTTATTTTTATCTAGAGCATAAATTTGCCTATGAAAATTGTGTGAACAAATATTTCAAGTGTTTTTTTAACAAATCTATAAAATACCCCTGACAATTTTTTATCGGTAGTCGATTCAAGCCATTTATATTTTATGCCTATATTTACCTATAGCAAGTATTGAGACCAAATATTGCATTGTTTTTATTACGAGTTAAAAATATCCCTGACTTTAGTGTAACCATCTTTTAGTCTTTTTTATAGAGTCAAAAATACCCCCTGACTTTAGTGTGATTGAAAAAAAAAATTTTGTGGATGAAAAATACCTTTTGTGACCATCGTAGACGATTTGAACAAATTTTAATTTTATGCTTTTTTATCGAGAGTCAAAAATACCCCTGACTTTAGTGTGATTGAAAAAAATATTTTGTGGAAGTAAAAATACCTTTTGTGACCATCGTAGACAATTTGAACAAATTTTAATTTTATGCTTTTTTATCGAGAGTCAAAAATACCCCTGACTATAGTGTGATTGAAAAAATTTTGTGGATGAAAAAAAAATTTATTTAAAAAAATGTACTAAAAATTTGAATTTCAAAAAAAATACATAAAAATCGCGCCAAAAATTAAACTTAATTACATAAAAATTAAAATACAAAAATTTACATTAAAATATAAAAATTTTAATTTCACAAAATCGTGCCAAAAATTTCAAAAAAAAGTTGCGCCAAAAAATTAATTATCTTGATTACATAATTATGTAATTAATATAATCCGAGATTAATTACATCATAACGTAATTTAATCAGTGATAGCCCCCCCCTATTTTATTATGCAATTATGTGTGGTTTATTAACATTATTTAATTAAATCATTAAATCCTAACTATTACATCATTATTGTTTCCGTATATAACATTTAACAAAGATTATGATGGCAGACTGAAGATGAGGATAATTTCCTCGAAATATATTTCTTTTGTTTGGCGTTTTAGAGTTTATATTAATAATGGGCCATCATTTTTTCGATATTTCGATTCAAAATTATATTAATATTTATTTTTTGATTAACTTGTTGCATGGAAATTAACTACCTAAATTCTTTTAACATTCAACTAGCAATGTGGAATTACACTTAACGTGATGGAGGTTATTGAGTAGTAAGTGAGTGGAGATAAGCGAAATATAAAATTTATTGTATTTATACAATTTTAGAGAAGTTGTAAAATAACGTGAAGCAAAGGGGAAATGATTTTATAGAAATGATTTAAAATGAACCGGACGAGAAAGATAGAAGTGATAAAGTGTAGGTCCTTCCAACAGCAGTTAGGTAGTTAGAGAATATATAGATGAAGTATCACTATGGGAGATCACCTCCTGGTGTATTTCCGCCCACGTTGTGTAGTTCCAACAATGCGCACGCACAAATACAGTAGTGGGAAATCAACAGTCTTCTTGGAATATATGCACAAACATCCCTTAAGGCTCAATAAGAAATCCAGATTTTTCAATATCAAAGTGTCAATATAACAAAAACCAATATTATTGGCAGTTGAGTTAAAATATAAAATTTAAATAAAATCTACATTTTTAAAGTTGTTCCAATATTCAAAAGGTTTATGAAGAGGTATAATTCTATCAAAAGAAAGGAACTAGAGATTTTTTTTGAAACTTGTTTAGAAGAAAAAATAATTCTTTCGTTTATTTTTAAATGAGACTTATCGGTTGTTTACCAAATAAATATGTTCAATTAATACATAGAAAAATGTTGGAATCTGAATAGATAAGATGCACTTTCATTGATAAGAAACTATCAAGTATTGGATTAATGTTAAATAATGTAATGAATGATTATTGTCTATAAGTATGTGTTGAATTGTGTATCAGAAATTCGATTGTGCAAATAAGATCTCAAGTAGAATGCTCATATTAAAAAAATACTTGAATTTGTTTGGTTATACACTTGATTACCCAACTATAAAAAAGAGGTGAAATGACATTCCATTAATTCTTTTTGAAGGTGATAAACAAAATGAATAATTTTGGTGAGAAATCATTTAACAATGTATTCAAAAAAACAAAAAAATAATAGAAGAATCAAAGAAAAGAAATCCATTTAATTCAAGAAAGATGTTGAATTGATATAATCTTATAGAGAATAAAATTCTGCCTACTCATTGTTTTAGTGAAATTAGTTCAAGTCTTTAAAAACTATATGAAAATTCCAAAATAGTGCTTTGAAAATAAAATTTCATATCGGAATGACATAATCAGTCCATTGAAAAAAGTGTTAAATTTAATAAATAGAGATCTACAATTCCTATAAAACAAGGATGGCCAACCCTGCGGCTCGCGAATTGCGTTTGGTCCACCTTGACCCTTTATGCTTCTATTTTTAACTCTTCAAAAATGTCTATAGTGTATAGAATATAGAATATCAATATATATGATGTGAACATCGATTAAAACAACATTTCAAAAATTACATATTCATTAATTTTAACAAAATCGGAAAAAAAATACCGCACATAATTTATGATAACTGATGTAATACAAATCATAAATTAATTTAATATTACAAGCGTTGTATTTGCAATCATCAACAACTTGTTAGGTTAGTATAGTGAAAATACACTCGTTTCAGTTGAATAACAAATTCTATAATACAAATTGCGCCTAAATCCAACTTTATAACAAAAATGAAAATAAAGAATAATTAAAAAGACCATTTAGCTTTTTGGGAATACAAATGAGAGTTTTGGGATTTATTTTTAGAAATGTTTGTGTTAAATTTAAATTTTTCTACTTCCACATTTTCTATAGAAAGAGCTGTCATTTATTCGAACAAATTACATCTCCACACAGTTATGTTTGTATTTCCTATAATATAAGTTTGTTGATTTTTGCATTTTAATATATGAATTATTGTTATTCAATTGAAACTGGTGTACGCTATAGCAGTAAATACATAACTTCAAAGTTATTCAAAATAAAAGCTAAAATTGATAATGCGTGCAATATAAAACAATAAATAAGAAACAATATTATTGAAAACAGATTTATTATTTCGCTGTCATGATCTATCCTTTTACAGTCAGTTCAGTTTACCATATTTATATAATATAAAATATTTATTAATATATATTTACTAAAAATAAATATAAAATTGTAATTAATTATTAATGTTTTAGTATAAATATAAAAATTATTAATTAATAATAATTTTTATATTTATACTAAAACATTAATAATTAATTACAATTTTATATTTATTTTTAATAAACTATTTAGTTGATATTATTAAATAAAAAAAACTATTTTCTAATGAACCCAACCGGAACAAATATTTGAGTTATCCAAATATGTTTAAAATTGAATTAATTTGAATACACCTCATTCAGTTCATTAAAAACTCCTATAATAAAATGAAAAATCAATAAAGTTATAATATAGGAACATACATACTTACCCGTGTCTGCATGTAATTTGTTCAACTGAATAAAAACTTATATTATAGGAAGGAAGGAATTAGAAGAAAAATTTTTTTTAACGTAAAAACATAATACAGTGTAAATAATGCATACAAACTTTCAAAATGTAGAAATGCTCAGTTCAATAAAAACTCTATATAAAAATATTTTTAGTAACTTTTTAGACAAGTTTTTTTTAAATTAAAACCGAAAATTTTTGAAAAAAATACCAATAACTCTACTTTGAGTTGTAGAGAAAATTAAGAAATAATTTCGTAAGATTTTTCATGAAATTCAATCAATTTAATATTTTTACAACTTTTCCGATATTTCAAAAATATCCATCGAAACTCTAGGTTTTTGAGTTTTTACCTCATTTGCAATTTACCAGAAGCAGTGGAACCAGAACCTTCAAATGAGGAGTTTAAAAAATAAGGAAAAAATAAGTTTTCCGATAAATTAAGTTTAAAAAAATTTTTTATAAAGTATAAAAAATCCAAATCATTAATACCATTGAAAATGAGGAAGATTTTTATAAATTTGGGAAACTAACAGAAATTTCCAAAGCCTCATAAAATCAATAATTATAAAATCAATAAATATCAAAAATTTGGATTTGTCAAAAGGTAAAAAAGATGGCAGCCAAAACAAATTTCCAAGGAACAGAGGAAAAGTTTATTCGAATATATAAATTTTTTAACAATAAATTTTATTTTAATAAATTTTAGTTTTCAATTAATCGGATTTACATTTATTCGAAAATAATTCCATTAATTTACATAATTTGGCATAAATTCCTAAAAAAAACCTAAAAAAATTAATCAAAACTGAATTTATAATAAATGATGATTAAAAGTATTATAAAGAGTTTGAATAATGATCTCATAAATATACGAGATCACAATCAAAGCCCTAAAATATACTTTATTAAAAAATTTACCTGTCAGCCATTTTAAAAATGGCTAATTCATAAATTTAATCATAATTGTAATTGGTTGTTCATTAAAACTTCTATTATAGAAGTTTTGAATGAACTGAATCAGGTGTATTTAACCGTAATTAAAACAATAAAATATATTATCTAATAATTAAATATTATCCGAAGCACAATAATTTACTGAACAATGGAAATAGCGCGCCATCTTAGCCAATATCATTGTTTCACTACAGAAGAAAATAAAGTGCAGTTTTGCGATAATTTTGCGGTGAAATAAAATTACAAAGATAATTATACCAATTATAATAATAAAATACAAAAACAATTCAAATATATTTCTACAATTTAATTGACTTTTGTTTTTAGTTTTTATCTAAACTTAATTATTTCTGTCAATAAATGTCGTTGAAGTTTTTGCCAAATATTTCCAACTTCAATTTAAAAATCGCTACAATTTTATTAATATTTAAATAGAGAAATAAGGGCTGATCCCTACTAAAAATTTAATAATAATAATAATAATAATAATAATAATAATAATAATAATAATAATAATAATAATAATATAATAATAATAATAATAATAATAATAATAATAATAATAATAATAATAATAATAATAATAATAAAAATTATAACAATAATAATAATAATAATAATAATAATAATAATAATAATAATAATAATAATAATAATAATAATAATAATAATAATAATAATAATAATAATAATAATAATAATAATAATAATAATAATAATAATAATAATAATAATAATAATAATAATAATAATAATAATAATAATAATAATAATAATAATAATAATAATAATAATAATAATAATAATAATAATAATAATAATAATAATAATAATAATAATAATAATAATAATAATAATAATAATAATAATAATAATAATAATAATAATAATAGCAGTAACAATTGATAAGAACAATGCATATAATAGTAACGATGATAATACTAGTAACAATAATAGGGAACATAGTAGTTATAATATGGATTAGGTTAAGAGAGATACTGTGAAGATATTTAACATAACGAAGGGTGTACAGGCCGTAGTAAAATCAATAATACGAACAGCGACAAGGAGGACTATGGGAATGAACATAATAATAGATGATATAACAGTATAGATTAACACTTGAAGGAAATAGGAGAATAATGGGACCTTAACATCAAAATCGAGCACAGGTCTTCTATCGGCAGCTCGTTGGACCCATGGATCGTTCGGTCAACTATAGAATTAGTAATAGCACTCACTTTTTGCGGACGATTCACCCACTCGAACACAGTTCTAACGTTGCTTATCATCAGGTGCCGAGTGTTAAGCGAAAAATATTTGTATGGGGTTGTCTGGGTAACAACAATATAGTTTCAAAATCTCAACACCCAGAAACCCACCACATTTAATTTATTTGTAAATGTGATTTTAAAATAACATACAGAATTTGAATTAAATTATTTAATAATGTTGAATCAGAAGATTTTCTACCACACAGAGATCCTTAGGATATCAATAAAGCCTCCTACATTTTATTATTCAAGTTCGAGATTATGATGTGAACAACTGGAATCACAATTAGTTAATATAAATTCTAAATTATTTACCAATAAGACGGAATTGCATTGTGATATTATTGCAATAAACCCTCAATTTCAAAGTCATTCGATATCAATGTCGCATTACATAATAGGTCAAGGTCATATTACATAGACGTCATTTTGAATTTTTGTTTAAATCGTTGGATTTTGGTCAAACAACATCATTTTTATGTTAATTTTGGATAAAAAAGCCGATATTTGGGTCAACAGTCATGATTTTAGGGTTCTGCGGCTTTTTTTTGCTGTTAAAGAGTCAAGTTGGGGTCGAAATTTGGTAAAAATCTATAAAAAAGGTCAAAGCTGCGTCTACTGAGTCATGAAGGGTTGAAAGGCATTTGACTTGGGTCATATTTCTGTCAAATATCATCATTTTTATGTTTAAGTTTGAATGAACACCAATTTGGGATTCAGAAGTCACAAAATAATGGTCAAAATGTGTGTACTTGATCTGGCTGGATTTTAAAATTAGTGGATTTCAAAAAACATCTATATCTTTACTTATTCATAGTCTAAGGTTTTTTAAAATAAAAATGTAATTTAATAATAATAATAATCATTTGAAAAAGGCTATGCCTATTATTTTTGAATATCAATATAATTTCTGATCCATAGTCAATCAATAAAAAAATTCTTTATGTCATTGCAAAATTGCATCTTTGCTCCGGCGTAATCTGCTCCTTTTTGGGACTTAATTGCTGGGTTCAATAAGTATTCAATTGTTGGACCAGAACACAAACGGCCTTGAAAATGTTTAAATGAATCGGTAACACACATGCAAATATAACATGCAGATTTAAACTCAAACCTATTAAAACACCAATTAACCCTATCAAAATGCGAGAGAGAGAACAATTAAATATAAAATTATAAAACACAAAAGTAAATTAAAATAATAACAAAGTGCAACAAGATCCGCATGAAATAAACATAAACATAACACGAAAACCCAACAATTTGGCCGAAATTTGACAATTTATCAAAAAATACGAAATTTCATGAAAATGAAATAAAAATCAAATAATTTGAATTAGAAATAATTCAATTAAAAAATTCAAAAGAAAAATTGTCAAATAAAATTTAAAAATAATAAAATTAAAGATTAGAATATACCAAAAAATCTCAAGGTCAAATTTTGTTTTACTAAATAAAAAAGAACACGCAAGGTTAGGGTCGTACAATAGGTATATATACCGATTCATTTTTACACAATTTTAACCAGTTTTAACCAGTTTAATCGTTCATTCAGTTTTTCATAAACTTGAAAGTTATTTTGAATCTTCGTTGAAACCAGTTTTAGATTACGATGTAAGTGAAAGTATTGTTCGAAACTCTCTTCACGTCGCATCCTCGCAACCTCGATTGAGCTCTGCTTGGGTGTCGGCGTGGGGAGAGCGGTGTGTAATTTCTATGAATATAATTATCGGTAATTTATATTTTAATAAATTATTTTAAATAGAAACAAAACCTTGTTTTATTTGTCGAAATTTTTCCGGCCCACAGCCGAAACACACTACAAGATAAATAAATCCGACACACAATTCGTAATCGTGTAAGTGCGTGTATTATCGCCAATGATTCGTGCCCGTGAAGGCTACGGCGTGAGAACGCAGGAGCTGGAACGTCAATATCATTCCGTATAGGGGAAGAGGGGGAAGGGGAAATAGTCTTTTGGCTGTTTCCTCGTCTCCCAATTTCCATAAACTCGACCTAAATTATATTCACACACGGCTCAAAATCATCACACGAGTAGTCCAGTGGGCGCTCACTAATTATATAATGAACACAATGCGCCTAAGGTCAATTTAAGGGAAGGTAACGGGGAAATAAGAAAAGAAAAAAATGAAATCGTTGTTATGAACTTTGATATGTTTACTTTAATAAAAAGTTAATGAAACTTAGTTATAAATTTAGAGACGTTATTTCGCACAAAAATTAATAAACTAGCTTGATATAAACCCCAATATAATGTAGAGTCAAAATTTACTTGAGTAAAGATTAAAAATAGTGTAGTAGTTATAAAATCCTAAAATAATATTGAGAATCAAATAATTACTAAGGTAAACGGTAAAATAATATAGTGAGTATGAGCCTCGGACAACATGTTTTAAGGCCAATGGAATTTTTTAAACTAAATACGGTAGTTGTTAGTATAATGTTTGGAATCAAATGAATTTACTAAAGAGGGAAAGGTAGAAAGACCTTAGTCGCTACAGCTTTTAGATACAACGTTTACAATAATAAAATTAAGATCAACGAAATTGAGTTAAACGAAAATTAAATGATGTAGATACAATAGACTCCAAAATTGATGGAAAATCCATATAATTGCGTAACTGTAATGAAATCAATAAATTGAATATCATCGTTTATCGATGCAGTACCCAAAATCAATAAAACCTAAGGGAAGCGAAGAATGAATGACGTCAGGTTTCCACTAAGTTACTTCGAGCTAGGATTTAACTTCTAAAATCAAAATCAAAAAATCAATAAGGGATGAAGAGCTTCCAAATTCGCTTTAGTTTTATGATCTAGAAATTAAAAATTCCAAATAAAACTTATAATTGCAGGGATTCCATTATAGAATTAAATAGTAAATAAAATTCGAGCTATATCTGTGGCAATTGCAATAAAGAATTTCTTATAATCTAAATCCAATAACAAGTAAATTTTTCAAGAACAATTTTATTAAATAAATGAATTAAATCCACCATTGAAATTGCGCTAAGGAGGATCCCATTTAGACAGAATAACCAGAGAATAACTCCATAAAAAAGCTAAAAGTCAATAACTTGAAAAAATATAATTATATATTACTTGTTACGAACCAATTTAACTGCCCACGAGTGCTTATCCACCAGAAATAGTGTATTGAATCAAGAAAGTGAATAACACCACCAGAGAATGTTTTATATACATACTCGACCTGACATTTAACGTCTTGATCGATCGAATATTGATGCATGGCTCGAACGACTTGACGACACACCGGCATACAGTAGGCATGCGAGCTAAGGACATTCTACACCGCGTGTTTAACCAGTTGACACGACCTTTGTCTACGGTAGTTTTCTACCCCGATAATATCTCCACCCTATAAGTGTCGCTGCTGACTCGACACCGATCAGTAATTTGCAATAAACTAAAATGCATCATCCATCAAACAACCAAAATCCTACAGTAAGATTTCCAGAGGACGTTGTGGCCCAAGAATCTAGAGCCGGTACTTCAAGTAAATAAATTTTATTTGTTGATTATGTCTTAATTTTACAAGTCCTAGATAGCAGCCATAGAGTACTTATTCCCCACAACAACCTTCTAGAAATAGCCATAACTTAAAGATGCATTTAAATTCCCAAAATACAAAGTGTTTAATCGAACGCCTCGTTGAAGTTTTTTTTGTTTAAATGATCCATTTCGGCTAAACCAGCAACTCCAATTACTATTGATATTACTCAAGACACCAGACGCTGACCCATCACTTCAACTATAACTGCCCGACCTGCTCGAGGAAGAAATAATCTAACTATCGATACATTACCAGCATATATGATAAAATTGTCGAATACCACGAAATACGTTTCTCTTAGAAAAATAACACTTACGATTTGTCGGGATGGTTAAGTCAAGAGAACTCATGTCATATCATGTAATAAAAATCTGTGTAGTTAATGTGAAGTAAGATACTGTTTTAAAATCTTCTCCTAATGATGTAAATAAAGGGAATAAGATTTGTTAGATAATTTTGAGCAATGGTTAATGACTGTAACAATAAAATAAGTGTATTAAATGATTTGTAAATAATTTATTTAATCATCTTTTAGTAATAATTTAAACCTAAAGGTGGATCTTGTTAATGATGGCTTATCTATTTATTTGATTAATTTTGAACAGGATGACGAATGCACAGGTGGAAATTTGTTAAACGATTGGGCTGGGGACTTATGTAATCGATTTCTTCAACAACAACTTAAATTTATAAATGGGGCTTTTTATTAATTTTTATCGATGCTCGTTTATCAAAACCATTCAGCAAGTTCCATAAAATTGACGGAATATAGGAGGGAGAGATTATGAAATGCTGTTATCCACGATTTTGTTAGGCGAGTCCCATAATAACAATTAAAGTGCGCAAAGAGTAAAATACCAGCTAATTTGCTAATGACTCGTTTAGCAACACGATTTATGTAGCACGACTCTGTAGCAATAATTAAATGAAGGAGTGGAAGATTTATCAGTGTTATCGTTAAGGGTTAAATTAACGACTCCTTTAGTAGTAGACCAAATCCATAAGAGGAACTCTCCTCCATACCCTATTAATAATCGACATCACGGATTCTTTGACAATAGGTAATATACCGGTGCGGGGAATTTGCTGAATGAATTGTTTAATGATTGTCTTTTTAACATGAACTAGATAAAATCAATGGAGAAAATTAAGACATATTTGATAATGACATGATTCTCTTGACAGTGCCGAATTCCTCAAATAGCACGGTCGAACGAACTAATACAACAGATTACGTAATTGAACAACAAATAATCGGTTCTGGGCAGAGTCGTACGACCTGTAGAAATTGGAATAATCATCGAGATATCGCGAAAAATCAGAAACCTCTTTTGGAGACGATTATTGAAATGTCTGAGTCCTAATCATTGCGAGTGACGAAGTGCCTTAGCGGTGTGACTCCCCGAATCCAGGTTATCGCCATAGTCATAACTAGCGCGCGCTAAGACTTCTAAATATAATCTTTAAAACAATACAAATTAATACGATGCATAACTCTTGCGATTCTCTTTGGACCAATAAAATTTTTAATTCTAAATTGTTTTGACTTGTTTTGTATTCATTTAATCGATTTCGCGTTAACCATAGATAGCTTTAATGTACGTCGCCCTACACGGTAAATAAATTTAAATATCCTTATCGAATTCATATAAGTATTTTATATATATATATTTTTAATTTTAATTTAATTTTATTATTTTAATTGGATAATGTCAAAAAGTAGACCTACAGCTAGATTACCAAGTTGCTACAAATGCTCTGAATTTTCGGTACGATAATGTTTACGAAATTATTAAAGTATGATTGCCTCGTTATGGGTCTTGACGAAAAAAACGCCTAGCCTTCCGGATGTTCGGTGATTCTTGAAGTATTTGTAGGAACTGCAAATCCAATTTTATTGTAGTCAATTACGAATTAGGGAAAACATCGCAATTTTTATATGTGGTTATTAGGTTCGGCATCCTGAAAATAACCAGTTTTTTTTATTGAATTAACCGATTTAAGACAACATGAAATTTGGTTACATTCAACTCTACTTATGACTAGGATTTTCAATAAGGATTACTGGAGGGGGATAAATTTGACCTCGACTTTGGTAACTAGAGTTTCGTTTCCGACGATATAAAATTTAGCTCATTAAATAGGTGACCACTGTCGTAACTTCTCGTCGGAAATACAGGGATTTCTTCTCCTCAAAGCGCCCATAGAATACATAACAATTTAAAATCTAGTTTCTTTTAGATTATTCGTGGATTGATGAATCCCGAATCACAGTGCGTTTTCCCACACACGCAGTTAACCGTTGCCGTGAGGTAATGTGGCATGCCGGCTTCACTATATCCCAAGTCAGAGAAGCCAGAGCTTGTGGTATGCAACAAACAACGGATGTCGAGCTCCCGTTCGTCGCGATAAACCGGGAGCAAGGGCGAAACTCGGTCAGGGAGATCCGTGGCCAAGCTCAGTTCCTCCTCATGCGGCTCGAGGAACATCAGCGCCAAACCAACGAACAAGTAGATCGGGCACGGCGCTACTTGGCTAATGTGGAAGACGACATTGCCGCGGGCCGGATTGCGAGTACGGACGGGTATGCCCCGCCGTATAATACGTCGTACGATTTGGACGACGAAAGGTTGAATAATCGTTCTACGGCCATCAACGTGGTCGTTCCCCAGAGGATCCTGCCCCGAAACATGAGAAGGACGGAGCAGCCGAAGGGAGAACATCGGGAACATCCTTATGTTCGGCCGGTCCCGGAAAAGAATATCGATAGATAACGCCGAAACCACCATCATCACTAAAGATGTCAACGAACCATGTTATCTAATGATAAATGTTTAGTTAGATAAAACTTGAAATAAATATCTAGTTGAGTTCGACTTCTTATTTGTTCTAAAATCCTCCTATTTAACAATAATGCCTATATTATTATATAACTGAAGTACGACAAATAGATAAGATTTTAAATCGCATTTTTTATAGATATGGAACCACTGAGAGCCCTGCAGCAAGAACTAGAGCACGCACGCAGGGTCAACAAAAGCTTCTACGAGCAAATCATACAGTTATCAAAAGAAATCGAGCAAACAAAAGCCACATGGGTAGAGCCGAAGAAGACGAAGTCGCTCTATCAAAGGCTAACAGCCGTACAAAAGGGATAAACAGAAGAAAGACAATTAAATCAAAGCCTGAGGACTCAGATAAAGAAGCTAGAGGTGGCGTTGTCAGCCTGCGAGGAAGGAGCGGCTGTGACATATCCCCTCGTCTTCGCTCCTGCTCAACTGGCGTACAGAGAGGCAACAATAGGTCCAAAGACTACGCCGAAATCTACCGACCCGGACGTAAAGAGCGGGCTAAGCGCCGAGGTGCTCAAACATCAACCAGCGCGTAATTGACATGCCTAAATATGTTGTTTCGTGTATGAAATATATGTTTGCTGTAGTTTAAACGTCATTTAGAGGATCGGATAAGTGTTAGAACGCATTAAGTAGTATGAGAATATTGGAGCACGTGAATGAGAAGTTACATGAAGGTTGTAATACGAATCAATCGTATAAGGGGACCTAAAAATGAAATCGAGCACAGGTCTTCTATCGACAGCTCGTTGGACCCAGAGATCGTTCGGTCAATTATAGCATTAGTAATAGCGCTCACTTTTTGCGGACGATCTACCCACTCGAACACAGTTCCAACATTGCTTAGCCACGGGTGCCGAGTGGTAAGCGAAAGAATATTTGTATGGGGTTGTCTGGGTAACAACCATATAGTTGTTGGGCCAGGATACAAATAGCCTTGAAAATTGTTTAAATGTATCAGTAATACAACACGAAAACCTAGCACCAAGATAACTTAAAATATAATATACAACACCAATTAAACATTTTAAAATCTGAGAGAATATAAATAAATATAAAATCAAAAACATAAAAAGTAAAATAAAATAAATACAAAATGCATCAAGAATCGCACGAAATTTACATAAAAAATAACATAATAACAAGAAAATTCGACCGTAAAATGACCATTTATATAAAATTAAAAATTAATGAATTAAATGAATAAAAATAAAATAATTTTGGATGAATAAATTTAATTAAAAATGTTAAAAATAAATTACCAATTTAAATTAAGAAATAAATAAAATTTTATTTAGATAACATAAATGATTTCAAAGTCGAATTTTGTTTAATCGCAATAAAACTAACACGCAAGGTTAAGGCCAAATTATAGGTATATATACTGATATGATTTGACAAATATCTAATCTTAATTTTCAGTATTGATTTTAAATCGTATTTTGACACTGGTTGTCAGCAGTTTCACTTTGGATTATTTAATTCGATGTTTTTAATTTGGATGGATTTATGAATTTTTATGGATGTATTCAATTTATTTAGGAAGGATATGGATTTATGGATTTTTATGGATAATTATGAATTTTATGGATATGGATTTATGGATTTTTATGGATGTATTCGATTTATTTAGGAAGGATATGGATTTATGGATAATTATGAATTTTATGGATATGGATTTATGGATTTTTATGGATAATTATGAATTTTATGGATATGGATTTATGGATTTTTATGGATGCATTCGATTTATTTAGAAAGTTTAATTCAATGTTTTTAATTTGGATGGTTGAATTTATGAATTTTAATGGAAGTAGCCGGTAATTTAGCTTTGGTTTTAATAAATTATTATGATGCTTAAATTATTTTCTAATTGTCGAAAATTTTCCGGCCCACAGCCAATATATTGCAAGATAGTAAAATCATATACAATATTCAGATTTGTGTAAGTGCGTGGAATACCGCCGATGATCTGTGCCCGTGAAGACCCGACGTGCGGAACGCAGGGATCGGAACGTCAATATTATCCGTACATAGGGGAAATTGGAGGGTAAATGAGTAGTTTATTGGCTGCTCCTTCATCATCCGTTTCCTGTAAAATTGACATAAATTTTTAACAACAATCGGCTCAAAATCTCTAACACCGAGTAGTCCAGTAGGCACTCATTAACTATGAAATGAACATACATAGATCTTAAGGACAAAGAGAGGGAACGGGTAGCGGGTTAAATTGCGAAATCGTTGCAACACTTAAACTGAATAGCCATCGGAAAAAGATTGATCTGAACGACTCAAAATCACGAAAAATAATATTTAAATAAAAATTATGTCAATTGAAACGGAAAATATGGGCAGAACGCTGCGCAAATTTTTGGGAATAGTTAAAACACTTATCATAAAAAACTGTAAAATAAGGGCGGAATGCTGCTCAAATTTTCCGAATCAACTAAAATACTAATAGAATATAGAAAAATAAAAGTGAAATGCGACTCAACGGTTGGTATAAGATTATTATGAAACTGAAAAATAAGGGCAGAATGCTGCTCAAATTTTCCGAATTAATTCAAATACTTAACAAAAATAGTAACGTAAAAATGGAACGCGGAAAATAAGGGTGGAACGCTGCTCAAATTTTCCGAGTCAGTGAAAATACTTTGTCGGAAACGGTAGGATAGGGATGAACCGAAAATTAAGGGCGGTACGCTGCCAAAATTTTCGAACCAACAAAACTACTTTGTCTAAAATTATAAAATAAAAATGGGTTACGGCTTATGTTGTATATCAATAAAAAATTATTTTATAAAGCTGAGGAATGAGGAAGGATCCCTACTAAAAATTCGATAATAATAATTATAATAATAATAATGATAATAATAATAATAATAATAATAATAATAATAATAATAATAATAATAATAATAATAATAATGATAATAATACTAATAATCATGGTATTTGTAGTAATGATGATAATAATTATGATAATAATAATAGAAGTAATAATCATAGTGGTAATAACAATAATTATAATCGTAGTTATAGTAATAAAAATAATAATATAGGAAATAGTAGCAACAATTAATAAAGGTAATACATATGATGGCAACAATAATAATGCTAGTAATAATAATGGGAAACATTGTAGTTATAATAGGGATAAGAGTGAAAGACATAATGTGGGTGGATTTAACATAACAAAGGGTGTACAGGCCAAAGAATAATCATCAGCATGGACAATAATGAGAAGGACCAAGCGAATGGACATAAAGATAGATGATATGAGAGTATAGGTTAACATTTGAAAGAGATAGGAGAATAATGGGACCTAAGAATCAAAAGCGAGCACAGGTCTTCTATCGACAGCTCGTTGGACCCAGAGATCGTTCGGTCAATTATAGTATTAGCAATAACGCTCACTTTTTGCGGACGATCTACCCACTCGAACACAGTTCCAACGTTGCTTAGCAACGGGTGCCGAGTGGTAAGCGAAAGAAATATTTGTATGGGGTTGTCTGGGTAACAACCATATAGTTTCAAAATATCAAAACCCAGAAGCCCACCATAGTTTAAACATCAACACCCAGTAACCCACCAATACTATCGCTATTTTTTCCTTTAAACTGAGTTTTAAAAATCTTATTTCTCTCTTAAATATGTTGGTAGTACCAAAAAATCAAAAAAACGAAACATTTTTGATAGATTAATTAAATATTTTATTTCAAAATAACAATTTAAGAACCAAGTTTGTACTTAAATTGTTATTTTGAAATAAAATATTTAAATAATCTATCAAAAAAGTTTCGTTTATTTTACAATATTTTGAAATATTCATGAAAGAAAAACATTTTCAACAATATAAAATTAATTAATTTTTATAATAGTAAAAAACTGTTTGTTTATCTTAATGAAACTATTCCACTATATTCAATGAATATTTTTAATTAATGAAGTAAGATTTTTATTTTTCTATTAAACTTATTATTAAATTAAACATTAATATTTATTATCAAAATTATAATATTTTGATAATAAAGCTTGTATCAAGTTGATGGTTTGATTGTCACATGCGACAGTAAGTTTACAGATGAATGTATGTTTATATATTAGTTAATTACACTTTTCTTAAATATACATTTACGGGAGTAATTATAATTTTGTTTATTATTTTAAATATATAGGAACTTTTATTTTTATATGATTCACGCGCTTGTCATTTCCATTCGATGTTTTTATTTTTGCTTTCGTATTTTTTGCTTTTTCAAATTCCCACTGAAAATGTAGCTAAAGATCTTTTAGAACAAAAATAACGAATAGAATGTTAATAATAAATGAAAATGTCATTTATTTCAAAATTTAGTCAACCATAATAATCCAAATTTAATTTTATATAACCATAAAAGCAATGAGGCAACAATATATATACTCGAGTCAGGTTGAGAAAGTTTGGTCTAAATTTGAACTTGGTTGAACCACTCAATTCATATGCAGACGATTATATAACATATTTTGACAGTTTGATCAGTTTTTGATTATATGAGTTTTAAAAATTCATATTATTATTATTATTATTACTATTTATTATTATTATAATTATATTTATTATTTTTAATGATTATTATTATTACTATTATTATTACTATTACTATTTATTATAATTATATTTATTATTTATTATTATTTTTAATTATTATTATTATTACTATTTATTATTATTATTATTATATTTATTAATTATTATGATTGTAATTATTATTATTAATATTAGTATTATTGATTTTGCCTTATTTAAGAAATTTCAATACTTTTCTTATTGTTTAAATATTTACAAAATATTGCTACAAATAATCATAAATTTTATTCAAAATTTATTTTGTCACACAAAATCGTGGAACTCTGAAGTTATCTAATCGTCGAAAGAAAAATATTGGATAAATATAAATATAAAGTTCCTATTTATAAATTTTATTTTGTAAAACTTTGTACTATTCATATTTACTGAAAAAGAATATTGACGAATATTACAGTATTACCTTAACTACAATTAGAAATCCCACTTACCCAATATTTTAAAAATTTATATAAAACAAATACAGACACACACACACATATATTTAAACAAATTTCTCAAATTTAATTTGCCAATATTATAAAAAATTGAAGAAATTTTTTAAATATTTTAAAATTTAATTAGCATTTAATAAAAAATTTGAATAAATTCATAAAAGTTTTAAAAATTTTTTATTATTGAAATTTATCCATTTTAATGTATTGGATTATTTGAAAAATTATTTACAAAATAAATTCAAATACGATTTTGTGGTTTAAATGATACAATAATTATTTTATTTAAATAATTTTTTATAATTTGATTTTTTGTCGCATCAGCTAAAGATCGTTCCAAGGTTAAGAGTTAAATCACATGATTTAATTAATTAATTACTATTATATGAAAAAAGGCAACGATTTAATTTCTATAAGGCGCAATTTTACTCACAGGTTTAATGATATACTTTGACAACTTTTCTGGTATCATAAGGTAAAATTACGCAATCATTACTGATTCAGTCAAATATTTTTTAATAAACATAATGTCATTTGAAAATGAAAAGAAATCATTGGTGAATATAAAAAGAAGAGAATCCTGTTCTATACTCTGCAAAACAGAAATAAGAAAAATATTGAAAATGAAAAGGAATAACAGAAATCAATAAAATAAAACAATGAAATACGACAAGGTAGTTCTTAATTATCAATTGCAAATCACAAATGGAAAACAAACAACAAAATGTAAATTGAATTGTAAATTGATTGTAAAAAGGTGGAGATAACACAATTAATGGAAAAATTAAAACAATAGTTGAATTATCTTAAATTCCAACAAATAACATAAAATCAGAGACATAAATGAGGAAATTAGAAGAATAAACTGAGAAGAAAAACCGAAACGAAGCGTAAAGGAGAAAAATAAATATAAAAGCAATAAAGAGAAATGAAAGCTATTGTCAAAACCACGAAGCAGCTTAAACTAGTTATTAAAGTTATTTATCTTGAGTTTCAAGTATCTTAAACTTAAATAAAGGAGAGCAACTACATCGATCCTACCGATTATCGGAACCAAAAAATGCAGTTAAGTTGTTGTAAGTTCCAAGGTGTTTCATAGAGGTGATATTCTTCCAGTTGGGTCATAATAAACCCGTGTTTATTATAATATTGAATTATTTGTGTCAATGTAAATTAATAATCAGGTGTAAGGATCAATAAAAGTTATATCTGAAATTCCTTATTATTCCCAATAAAAGTTATATATATATATATATATATATATATAATTAAATAAATTTGGCAAATATTTAATTAAAAGATAACGCCAATAAAAAACTCTTCGTACGATATATTTCGACGGCATAACTGTCATCTTCAGGTACACTAAACCAACTAAAAATATTATGAATTAACTTTAAATTTAAACAAATTATTTTTTTATATTAATTTAATTTTGTAATAAATAAACATTTAAAAAATATTCAAATACTTTTAACTAATTTAAAATGTTATTTATATAAATATTATATTTTTTAAAAAATAATGAAATTTACAAATTCAATTATTTTAATAATATTAAAAAAAGTTTTTTTAAAAAAACAATACATAAACATGATTTAACATCCTTAAACTATTTAAAAACATTCAAAACATTCGTAGTCACAGCACTTTGCACATTAATCTTTGGACCAAATGACCTTATCAACAATGCTTCACATATCACGCGTTCCCAATAATTATTAAAACTTTTCAACAAAATTCTAAAATCAGACATTCCTATTTCACTTTTACAGCCTCTATTGTTCTCAGTAATATTGGTCAAACCCTTCAATCGACAATGCTCTAGAACTCGAGTACTGAGATGACGAGAAGTCTCTCGAATGTATGTGGCATTACCCCCATTACATTGATAAACGAGATCAGAACACAATCCAAACGGAGTTTTTGATTTATTAATAAACATATTGCGTACCTTACACGAATTAGATACGATCTTATACTCTAAATTTCCCATCTGTTTACTTAACTTCCTTTTATAATTTGTAAAACTTTCAGAGTACGGCAATACTAACACATATTTAGGCTCAATTTTTTTACATCAATTTTTACTATTATTTAGATCAAGGGTGGGCAACCTACGGCCCGCGGCGACGTTTTATGCGGCCCTTTAGACTTTTCACATATTTTTTTAAAACTGCGTAAACAAATAAAAAAAATGCAAAGAAATATTATTTTTCTACATTTCATTCAGAAATAACCTTTCCTCTGTTTTTGTTCTTGTTGGATGTTTTCTTGTACTAGTTGTGATCCCCAATATTTTTAAAAGTAAGTCACTAGGTAACTAACAAAGAAAAAACTAACTTACAAACGAACTAACTGTACTAGCAAGAACTGATAGTGACGGTCACTATCACTAACATTATTATTAGATAGTCCTGATGGTGCTATAGTCATACCTAGCTACTAGTAACGAGTTATTCACTAGTAACTATTCAGTATGTTATATCATTATATTTTTTTAATTTGCTCAAAATGTGTTGATTTTATTGTCTGATCCGGCTTAGAATTCTTGATTATTGAAACAAAATAGCATGCGGCCCTTCAAACTATTTTAATTTTCATACGGCCCCCTGCCCAAAAAAGGTTGCCCACCCTTGATTTAGATCAACACTCAATTCACACTCATTTGTCAAATTACACTCAGACTTTCCAAAACATGGATCCTTAGGATTTTTAATCAATTTGTCAACAATCTCTTTTATTTTTTTAAATGTTTATTTATTACAAAATTAAATTAATATAAAAAAATAATTTGTTTAAATTAAAAGTTAATTCATAATATTTTTAGTTGGTTTTGTGTACCTGAAGATGACAGTTATGCTGTCGAAATACATCGTACGAAGTTTTTTATTGGCGTTATCTTTTAATATATATATGGTAAGTCAGAAGCTCTATATATGTATATAAAGCTTCTGACTTTTAATTTCCGGAAATGAAGAAACATGATAACCTAAATAACTGAGAAAGGAAGTAGAAATAATTATAATTAAAAAATGATAATCCAGAATTAAGTTTAAGTTTCACATTTCCTTAAAATATGAACATCAACTCAAAATGATGTCCAAAGTTCAAAAAAATAAATATATGAGCATTAAATATATTTATAATGTTCTGGTTTCAGTTTAAGGTGAAGATTTTCAGAGTCAAAATTTTAAAATTTATATTATTTTATAATTAATTTATAATAATTATTTTTCAAAAAGACAATTAACAGCCTGGACTCGTAAATTTCAAATTTAATTATGAATTTATTTTTGAAAATATTGTTCAATCTATGGGGTAAGCCATAGTTACTATGATTCCCCTGTAAATTCAAAAATAAATTTGAAACTTTACCACGAAAAACTGGCTTCCGTTGAAGTTGTAATATTTTTGAAATAAGTTAATAGTTAATTTCAACAATTCTGTGACCAAAGATGAAAAATGGAGGCTTTGTGTTCTCATTGTGAATTTGTAAAAAACGCTTTGTAAACATTATTAGGTTGAAGTTAGGTGAAACTGAATTATAACTGACCGAGAACCTTTCAGGTTGTACACAAGAAAAAAACACAAAAATACAGTATGATTCTGTCACAGTTGCAAAACATACAGTGCAAACTATAATATAAATTTCACGGGCTGTTGTTATTTTAACGTGAATAATCTTTGAATACCGTAAACACCAAAAAAAAGTTGATCTATTGAAACACGGACTTAATATTAGTTTCCCATGAAAGCATGTAGGAAAAATGAAGAAATCTCAAGCTATTTTGGTTTCAGTTGACAACGAAATATATTACTAAACTGTCGTGTGACATTGTGTTCTGAATGTTTTCTACCATTTCAGACTCAATGACACGTACTTGTTTTCAATAGACTAACCTAGGTTTGTCTGTCATGTGCCTAGTGATCTATTTATAGATTACACTGATTTTGAATTCGAAAATAAAACTTTGGGATTACCTTAGTTATAGTCCGGACAGCAAGTCTTTGATGTCATGCATGTTATTTTCTGTAGTTTTCATACTTTCTAAAAACTTTAATTATTTTTATTTAATGTTTTCTAATTTTGAATAATTTTATCTTATAATCGTTGTAAGAATGTAATTCGTAAAACAATTAAAAAAATATGGATCCTTAAAGTGTGTTATGATAAATTGAAAGAATCTGATTTAACTTCTGAAAATACCTCTGTGGATTTCGCTTCTCTTTAACTTTTACCCTTTCGCTTAATTGTTTCTTCGAACATTATGGCGAATTGACTATCCTTTATATGCCTTTTATGGAGCTCTGTTGCATGAAACATATAGAGGAACAAAACTCTAATTTTATTTCTTGTCTCCAACCATCAATTAATTAGCATTTTAAAAATGATGTGCCCGGAATCAGACATTGATGTTAAACTATATTATTCGTATTCAAATCTTCATTTCCTATCTACCAATAATATTTCCTTAAAAATATTATTTTTCAATTTTTGCTTTTAATTAATTTTGCAACTGAATTAATTTTTAAAAAATTTTGTTACCTTTAAGTTTTTACGTGTAACAATAACTGAAAGATCTATTAATATATAACATTACAAATAATATACAATAACATATGACTCAGACCATCAAGATTAATCAATCTAACATGCTGGCATTCATGTACATTTATTATATTGGTTAACATAATTCAGGAGTAAGCACAATCAGATATCCCAATACAATAACGTCACACTTGTAGCGAAATAATATATTATCATTGTTGTCGTTTTTGCAAATTTATTGTGTTCCAAAATTTTTAATAAAGTATTTACATTGGGTTTTTATTATTTAATTAATTGACACATTTAATAATAATATGTAAAATAAAATTATATTTTAGAATTTTGCTCAAAGTAAAAGCTAATAATTTATAATTGTATTATTATTATTATTATTATTATTATTATTATTATTATTATTATTATTATTATTATTATTATTATTATTATTATTATTATTATGATGATGATGATGATGATGAGGATGATTATAATTATGAATATATATATATAATCTATTTAGCTCAGTCAATATGTTGTGAAACTCCAAATTTTGATAATTTAGATGTAGTAATATTCATTATAATTTCTAGGTACGTCTTCTCATGGGCTTCGTATGTAACATAATCGTCGTTATCATTCTGTTGGAATCCAGTCTAGGTACGTTTATCTATAAGCTAATGTTCATCATGAAGTACTGATAACATTTTATTATATTATTACCATTTTCATATCTATTTAAAATGAGATAATTTATAAAATATTTTAATGAAAATGATATTTACCTCCAGCCATGTTTGGAAATAAAATGCTTTATTATATTTTAATTAAACACATATTTTTATATAATTATTTAATTAATAATAATTTTATCATAAATATTTTTAATAATAAATAACGATATTATTTTTATTAAGCTATTCGACAATTCGATGAAGAATATCCAGGCGTAACAAGTAGGATAAAATATTCGCATAAATACATTTTGCGCCTCCACTGACCTTTTCAGCCATTTATTATATTTATTATCCTCCGAGCAAAGCCGTAGCTGGCTTACAGAGAGCGACCTGGAAAAATCAAATTAATTTTTAATCAAATTATATTTTCTAAGTCTCAGAAAATTTACAAAACATTAATCAATCAAATTTTAATTTTATGAGTTTTTTTTGTTTTAAACTCTTTTAATTTCTTTAAACTTAATAATCTTTGGAACTTTGCCTCTATTGACTGCTCGGGAAGAATTGTAAGTCACGCATAATTGCTTTGCGTATTTATAAATCTTTTAGGTTTCAAATTACCACTGAACATTTTACATGCAATTTACGGTACTCCGATAGTGGCAATGGCCGCTTGGTACCGGTTTGGCCGAACATTTTGTTAAAATATTAAATTATAATGTTATTTTTAATTTAAAAATTCGAAAAAATGACCGACTGGACAATGTTTTCTTACCGAAATATATGACATAAATATAACTCGACAGTTTAGGCTGTTTAGCAGTAATATTCCTGTAGTGGTGTATTAGAATTTGAGGCAATCAGATAAAAACGTCATCAACCTGCGCAAAGTGCCGGTTTGAAATCGGTAGTTTCATAACCTTTGGGTAATTATTCTAAATATTTATTAACACGTTGATTGCAGTGGGGGTCACCGGTGACCGGCGACACGACTAATAGTAAAAATATATAATTAGAATAAACATTGATAATGATTAAATTTTCAACAATACCGCTGTTACTACAATGGTATGAAGAAATTAATACCATGTAGAACATATAAAAATAATTTTATTAATACATGAAAAATATATTTATTATCGGTGCATATTGCGATGAGTCACACTGAAACATTGTTTGCCAAAAAAAGGTGAACCAATGCAATCGGCACAATATGAAACTTATTCTTCCGAGCTGTTTTGAATTTTGCAAAATCGCGTTACATTTCGTGCATTTATTGGGTTTTTTTGAATTCGTGACGAAGTATAACAAACGCATCTATCTGATTATAGGACTCATTGAATTATGTATTATCAATTAAAGTGTGTCTTGAAATATCAGTAACAATGATAAAATCCTCAATATTTATTGTTTATCACAATTAAAATCCATTCGATTTTGCTAATACAATTACACAAAAGGTTTACTACTCAAAATTTAAGAATCAGGACTTTTTACGTCACACAGTTAGTAATAGCCCAATCGATAACTGTCCAACTGCCTGTTTGATCAAACTCCTCGACATACTCGTTTCAGTAGCAGGTTACTTTAACTTTGGTTGCTTTCTGTAAAACTTCACAGTTTCTCCAAAGGTTTAATATATTTTCTTTGTTTCTCACCTAGTTCAGTTTTATCCCAATCGATTTACCTTTAATTCTAATTTTCTGAGTCTATCCTTTCAATCATCACTGTCAACAATTTGGTGTAACTTTCCATTCGTGTTTTCTGGCTTTTATAGGTGGTTACTTGTTGACATTTAAGATAATTTCAATTTCTTTATTATATAATTCACCATTTTTATATATTTTCGGCATCCTTTACAAACGTCACGAAAATCAACTTTTAATTTTCCGACTTCCATGATAATCAACTTTTAATCTTGAAAAATAAGGAAATTCCATTTCCAAACTGTTTTTGATTTCCTTTTTTCTATTTGTACTTACTAATTAAAAATTACCTTGTCATATTTCTTTGTTTAACTTTATTGATTTATTATTTCTCTTCTCAATCTTTCTTGTCAGAGTTCCGGAACGACATAACCTTCAATTTATACCTTTTCCCTCGAATTATTTTATTTATTTCAATGATTGATTTATTTTATTATTCAGGCATCCTCAACAATATCAATAATAAGTAATCAGAGTAGCTGCTTAGCAACTAAATTCAATTGTTTAAAATAACTGATAATCGCAAAAATTGTTTACAGCGCTAAGGAGGTCACCGATGACCCACACCACGAAAAATGCATTAAACATTATTATACAACTCACCTTATCTGCTATAAATAATATTTCAACATAATATGCATCGCATAATAGAAAATTCATGTTGCTGCCATGGGCAAACCACGTAAAATGCGCACAACAGTCATCTTGTTAAATTCTACGTAAAGCCTTTTTTATTAATAAATGTTATCGAGCTTTTGTTTATATTTGGAACGGAAAATTTATGGTTGCGATTTATGAATGTGGAAATTTTGCCTTTTTACTTGATAAATATTTTAGGAAAATATTTCTTTTTTTTATCCTATTTACATTATTGTAATTATTACTGTGGTTGGTCCAACTACAAAAGTGTATTTATATTTAGTCTGTGAAAGCTCTATGACCTCAGGTTTTCAGTACTTTATGCCTCATTCATTAATGTTTCTCAAAGGCGAACTTGGTGGTAACCACAATTGCACACATGTAGAAGGCAATTTAGTAATTCAAAATGTTTGGCCAGGTATATTATTATTATTATTAATAATAATAATAATGATAATAATAATAATAATAATAATAATAATAAATAATAATAATAATAATAATAAATGTTAAGTATTATTAATAGTCAGTAATAACTACTGACTGCTCGGGTCTTTATTCAAATCAATTGAAAAAAACTCAACACAATAACGTTTATTCAAAATCACACAATAGTTATAACTTTATTTACATGATTCCAATAATAAAGTCCAAGCTAAAACAATTCCCAATATCATTAATAAATTTATTCCTTTATCTTCGATCAAACTGGCCATTTGACTAGAATGTCTCTCTTTATTATATTACTCTTGTAATTAAATTCACTCTAGACTTGATTGTTTTACCATCAGTCGCCTCTCAATTTTATGAAAATTATTTACCGCTCCTCGAGTTTTAATTTAAATAACTAAATGATTGTCATTTTGAAGATCACTTAACCAAATTATTTAAGGGTTTGCCGTTGGTTCGAGTTTTCTATTGGCTAATTACTTTTTAATTACTTTTAATTATCTTTTAATATTTCCTTCTGAGACTTCACAATAATTTTATTTTATTTGAACTCGTCTCATTATTTTGCATACGGCCCATACCAGTTTCCTCCGTAAACATTTATTTTTGAATTTTTAAATTAATTTTTGCACGTTGATTATTTTTGAATTTGATGATTTTAACAATAACACCTGATAATTGTGTTTTTTCTTTTATCTTGTGCCTGTTTTATTAAACCTATATAATAATAATAATAATAATAATAATAATAATAATAATAATAATAATAATAATAATAATAATAATAATAATAATAATAATAATAATAATAATAAAAATAATAATAATAATAATAATAATAATAATAATAATAATAATAATGATAATAATAATAATAATAGTAATAATAATTATAATAATAATAATAATAATAAAAATTAAATAGATCAAGAAAGTGGAGATTTGGGTTTTTTATCATCTATAATAGAAGTAACTGGGATGATATTTATGAAAAATAATTCTATAAAAGATATAATATTGCCTAATCTAAAAGTTATTCGGGGTCAGAACAGTTTGGCTATTGAGAAAAGTGAAGTATCAGTATACATAGATTTATTAGACGAAGAGAACTCTCAATATGCTATTTTCCCAAAACTTAGAGGTGAATAATTATTATGATTTATAAAACAAATATTATTATTAATATAATTAGTTATTTCAAATAATTCAGTCTATTTTAAAACAAAAGTAAAGCATAAATTTCTACCTCAGTCTATAAAATGGGAAGAATTATTCGAAAATCCAAAAAAGCAGAAATTAATTACTTATAATAAATATAGTAAGTCAGTTTTTTTATTATATTTATTAAATATTGCTCCCTTTCCTTGCTTCCCTCCCCTGCCTCTCTCCCTCTCTCTCCCTCTCTCTCCCTCCCTCTCTCCCTCTCTCCCTCTCTCTGATATAGTTTCAGTTTCCGATTTCTTATCGACATCATCAATAATAGTATTAATAAAATCATTGTTGGAATTGTCTGAAAATTATCTAATCTTTCCTCACATTTACTATTATTTTCGTAGCAATCAACAATAACAACATCATCACATAGATTTCCTGATAAATATATTAATAAAAGATCTCCGCCGAGCCGGTAGTTATCGAAGTCTGTGACTCTATCAGGAATTAGTTGGCCAAAAAGCTCTGACAACCAGATGGCTCTTAATAGTTTTTTATTTTTAATTTTTATATATATTTTTTACTCCCTTTACTATACCAGCAGATTAATCTCATTTTTCTAATTAATTTACTGAGAGGTTTTACTTATATCAAATGATGTTTCTTTTTGTTATAATTGATGGGTTTTGATAGTGCTCTCGGGGGCAGGATTTCCCACTTGGGTGTTGTTGGTAAATTGTAACATGAGTAAACAATTTGATTTATTTACCTGATTTATCTGACATTTACGCAGTAATAAAACAAACAAATCTCGAATTTTTTTTTGTTAAAGAAAAAATTGCTTTTATTCTAAATCATTTCAATTGTAATCTAGTGGAACATCAATGCCATTCTGATTGTTTACGAAACGATTTCCCGTATTGTTGGTCTTCCAGTGCAAATCACTGTCAGAAACGTAATTGGAAATTGTTTTTGAGAATAATCCGTTTATCCTTAGAGATTTGTTAGAATCGAAATGCGTTAAAGAAAAAGTGGACAATATAGAATGGTGCTATTTCAAAATGCGGAATGGAGAAATTGATGAAGGGTTTTGCGATGAACAATGCACAGGAGGTTGCAATGGACCGAAGAATTCAGATTGCGCAGTAAGTTACTTAAAAATCTGTTAAAACTTCCAAAAAAACATTTAGGTTTGCAAAAAGTATGTCAATGGAAACCATTGTGTTGAATACTGTCCCCCGGAATTTATATATGATCGCGGAAATACGAAATTGAATCCAAATTTTAAATTAAGAGTGGGATATATGTGCGCGAATTCGTGTCCAGGTGAGGGGTATTTACTTTTTTTTATATCACTTTACAAATCTTTATCATATTTAAATTCACTGGAAAATGTGTTTCACAATTTTCTACTAAAATTATTTAATTACACTATTTTCAAATTGGATATGCTATAAGTAGAATATTTAACTTAAAATATACAATTAACTGTAAAACTATAATGTAGACGGGTAATGTAGATTAATTATCAGCAATTATCGCATAAATTAAGAAATAATTAACTTATATAGAAAAAATACATAATTATTTGAAATAACGACAAAAATTATGGTCATCGGTGTAAATTAAGGGGATAAAATTAAAATACAAACTCACGATATATAATAAAAAATACACACTAGGGTACACAAATTATGGACAGCAATCATTTATTATAGTCATTTTTTAATTATATAAATATTCCATTTGATAATATTTCAAGCGCTTTATCGCATTCCATGTTTCAATGATTAATAAATCAGCAAATAGGAGCAATACAGTTATAATTTCTTTTTATATAATTTCATTTTATTTTCATTTTTTTCGAAATATGGAAAATGATAATAGATTACCGCAAATTATGGAAAATATAGAATAAAAGTGAAATAATAATTTTCAAACAGAATTACACAAAATTGGCTATGAATTAAATTAAAGAATAACAACACCAATTCAAAATATTTACTCAGCTACAATATATTTCGACTCAAGTATAACACACAAGTACCCCTACCTCCCCGCCGACGACGAAATGAATTACGTAATGACGTAATTAATTTCGAATTGTCTTGATTACATAATTACGTAATCAAGATAATTAGTTTTGTGTGCGCTACTTTTTTTTGTGTATTTTTTAGAATTTATTTTAGAATTTTTTGACGCATTTTTTTGAATTCAAATTTTGGCGAATTTTTGAATTAAATTGTTTGAAATATTTTTTTTGAATAAATTTTTTTTAATCCACAAAATATTTTCCACTATATTCAAGGGATATTTTTTGATTCTCGATAAAAAAAGCCTAAAATAAAATTGGCTCAATCGCCTACGATGGTCACAGAGGGTACTTTTCATCCACGCTCTAAATAAAAATAAGTTAAAATACCTAAAGTAAATTAAGGTAAATTAAAGTACATTAGAATACATTTAAGTAAATTCAGGTGACTAGAATAAAGTATGGTAAGTTAGGAACGAATTTTTTAAAATTAAATAGAGGATCAAAAGTTAAGTTACATAAGGTAAGAATTTTTAAAGTTAAAGAGTCGACAATATTACATGATAAAATGTTTTAAATAAAATTTTTAGTACAGCTTTATCGATCAATTTTTTTAATATTATTTAAAGATAAAATTTTTAGTATAATTTATCGATACATATTTTTAAATGATAAAATTTTTAGTATAATTTTATTGATGAATATTTTATGTATGATTTTTAAAGATGAATTTTTTAGTGTAACTTTCTTGGTATCGACCTCTGAATACTGATAACCCATACACACTGAATAATCCATTGATTAATAACTGAACAACAATCACTAGGTATTGTATACAAATGATTGAGTACTGTACAACTCACTATATACATAGTAAGCATTGAATAATTGAGTATCTTATTCCTTAAATTTCCCAATATAAATAATATTTACCCTTTGAACACCGATATTCAACCAACTTAACTCACTTAAAAAATAAAATTTTCTCTCAATCATTTCCCCTTAAAATACTATGTTATTCACTATATACACACTCACAATATGTTATCAATAACTAGTTACTGAACAAATCAATATCTAAAACTGTTTACTGACAAAGAAATCTTTATTGTTTACTGAATGATAAATTAATTAGTAAGTACAAGTAGTGGTTAATTTAATTGCTAGTGAAAAGAAACTTGATTAGAAAAATATTATTTAATTAATTTCTCAAATATATATTACTTTCATTGTACTTTGGAATAAATTTTCATATATTTATTTAAAAAGATTCGATTCTTAAAATTATTATCTCAAAGATGCTAAAGTTTTGAATAAAATTGATAGAAAAAAATAATACACATACAATTAATATTTACAGCATTACTAAAATCAAATTATTATCAACTACTACCAAATATGTTAAATTTTTGATACTATGCTTTCAAACATACATAGGTTCTTGTGTACTGATATCAGTTACTGAAAACCCAAATTTACACGACAAATGTATGTGATTGTCGATAAGTTTTTGTAGAAATTATTTTCATTAAATTGTGGTTAGCTGGTGAATAGAATTTTATTAAAATGGTGTGAAAGATGTAAATTTTAAATAAATTTGATTAAATTTGTTAGTTATTTATATAAAATATTTTAAAGAAAGCTTCAACATAGTCGCAAATTGTAAAGAAAATAGTACTTAACAATTAAAAAATTAATTAAATTATCTGAGTTGTAAAATAATTGAAAAAATTTGATAGATCATTTTTTAAAATTTTTAAAGAATGTTAGGTAATTGCTAAGAAATCGGTACTTGCTGAATTAAAACTATTGTATTTTATCGACTGCTCATAGTTTTTAATTGTATAATTTCTCTTTATTCATGGAAAGAATCATAAATATTTAAATTATTCAGAAAATTGTCGATAAAAACGTAAATAATGGGTAACATAGATTTTTAAATACTAGTCAATTTTAGTTTTTAATTAAATTAAATTACAAATATAATAATAAAATCATATAAATACTTGAATACGTGAATCAAACATTTTCTTAGAACCGAATTATTAAAATTAACCAAAATTTTATTGATATATTTTGATAACCCTTAAATCAATGAAAATGCATCGATTTCACTAAGTATTGATCGATATCCAACAGAATAAATCCCCTAAAAATATCATAAATACCCCTATTAACCTATCATTTTCCCCCTAAAATATTATAAAATTTACTCTCAACCAATCATTTCTCTTTAAATGACAATCTTTCCACTCTCCCAGCTATATTCATTATTTTTGATAAAAATCATCGTCTTATATCAATATTCAACTGAATATATTTCTTGAAATCCCTTAAAACGAACATAAATTCATTTCTTGACCAATCAATTCCCTTTAAAATAAAATAACATTTACTCTCAGCCAATCATTTCTCTTTAAATGATAATATTTTCATTCTCATTTCATAAAATTTACCCACATATTGATATCTATCCGATCAAATCCCCCTAAAAATATTATAAATTACTACTCTATATTCTCCTTTTTAGAAAACACTTACCCTTGAACACAGATATTCAACTGATTCAACCTCCTTAAAAATGACAACAAACTGGTTTTTAATCGATTATTTCCCATAAAATAAAATTTACCCTAAACCAATAAATTTTCTTCAAATGATAATATTCACAGCTATATTCATTATTTTTCATAAAAATCTATCACCTAGACAATATTTACTCCTTTAAAAATCTAAATTCAACCAATTAAGTCTCCTTACAAAAACAAATATTTTACAACAATTCAATATACATATTTAGATTTTTAGTAGATTTTATCAGGATCTATCAGTACACAAGTACCTGTTCCGTGTAGTTTTATAAACTTTGTTAGAAATTCAATTTATTTAGTGGTTGGTCGATAATCATTTAATTTCTAGTAATGTGGTAGATGATAATTATTTCATCTATTAACTTTATTCAATGATGTTTAGAAACTTAAAATTCTAATAATTTTCAATAAATATATGAAACTTTATTTCAAGTACTATGAAAGTAATATATGTTTTGTGAAATTAATTTAAGAATATTTTTCTAATCAAGTTTCTTTTTACTATCAATTAAATTAACCACTACTTATACTTACTAATTAATTTATCATTCAGTAAACAACAAGAGTTGAGTGAAAAGAATAGAAAATGTGTAAAAATAAATTTAAGTAATTTTTTGAGCTGTTAGTAATTAATAGATTTATTTTAGACTTACGGGCATGTGAAAATTAAATGAAAATGTTTACATTCATCTTTGAAAATAACTTTTAATAATTATTCATTGTTGGATGCAATTAAAAATATTACAAAAATAGTAGAAAAATTTTAAAGTTTTTAAACAAAACTATTAAGTTTTGCAAATTAATTTCAATAAATCACATACAAGACTGTAAACAAAGCAATACATTTTTATTCAGAGAAAATACAACAATTGATTGGGCTTCAATGAATTTCATTAATAGCAACCAGGTAACTAAGCAACCAAACAATTTACCAATTTGGAGACATCAAGGATCGATGAAAGAGTGAAGAAGATTTTTATTAATAAAATTGGTAATTAAAATTGTATTTCTTTTGACTGTTCGAATTTGTATGTGCTTTTATTTAAAGATTTCTTGGTCAGTAAACAGTTTTTAATATTGATTTGTTCAGTAACTAGTTATTGATAACATATTGTGAGTGTGTATATAGTGAATAACAAAGTATTTTAAGGGGAAATGATTGAGAGAAAATTTTATTTTTTAAGTGAGTTAAGTTGGTTGAATATCGGTGTTCAAAGGGTAAATATTATTTATATTGGGAAATTTAAGGAATAAGATACTCAATTATTCAATGCTTACTATGTATATAGTGAGTTGTACAGTACTCAATCATTTGTATACAATACCTAGTGATTGTTGTTCAGTTATTAATCAATGGATTATTCAGTGTGTATGGGTTATCAGTATTCAGAGGTCGATACCAAGAAAGTTACACTAAAAAATTCATCTTTAAAAATCATACATAAAATATTCATCAATAAAATTATACTAAAAATTTTATCATTTAAAAATATGTATCGATAAATTATACTAAAAATTTTATCTTTAAATAATATTAAAAAAATTGATCGATAAAGCTGTACTAAAAATTTTATTTAAAACATTTTATCATGTAATATTGTCGACTCTTTAACTTTAAAAATTCTTACCTTATGTAACTTAACTTTTTGATTAAGTTTCGTTTTTCGTCCCCTAGAATCATTTTGGTTTAGCCTTTTTTTGGCTTCGCATCGAAAGTATTGAACTTTATCGCCATTTGATTCCTCGAGATTAAATAATGAATGGGATTACAAAATTTCCGCTTTCGTGGCTGGTATTCCGAAACGGGTATTTTATAGTGTTCATTGATACGAATTATGAGCCTCCTTACGTATAATGACTTCCAGCCTTTGTATTCTATGAGGAATCTGCTCACCCACATGTTATGTCGTCTACCCCTCTTTTTGGTTTCATTTTTCCTTGTATACTTCTGCGTTTTAAATATTCTTTTGCCATAATGACTTCAGTGAATTTTGCACATTTTGTTTTACGGAGACAATTATATAAAAATTAGGAAAAAATAATATCGTTGTCGTACATATTTTCAAGCAATAATTTCATTAATTATTTCTTGACTACGTTCATTCATCCATTACAATTATCGGATGGCTTGTTTCTGTTCTCAAACGCAAGAAGCACGGCTGCTGATGGACTTTAATGCCTCAACGAGGAAGGACCTCCATTTTTAAGGTTTAAATATAATATTATTGTAAAAAACATTTTCATAGGCGACATAACATAAAAATAAGTAAACAACAACAATCCACGGACATGCAAAACTAACAGGAAATAATTTCGTGAATTTATAAATATTTTACTATTTATAAACATCCAAGTAATACGAGATTATAATTATTTTCATTAGCAAGAAAATATACCCGAGACAAATTATTTACTCTTTCGAAATTTTTTCAATATTCGACAG
The DNA here is from genome assembly GCA_022537955.1 of Schmidtea mediterranea. NCBI lineage: Eukaryota > Metazoa > Platyhelminthes > Tricladida > Dugesiidae > Schmidtea > Schmidtea mediterranea. The sequence continues at coordinate 11,808,705 of CM039679.1, forward strand.
AATCTGAGATGTTGAAATTTATCAATTAAAACAAAAGTCCCCAATTCTGATTCCGCAAGCTCTTTCTATTTTTTCAACTTTTTTCCAACTGTTTAATTAAATAAAATTTATTTCAAACGTAACTTGTCTGAATTTCTTAATCACTCTCACTGCCGTACCAGTCAAATATGACTGACAACGCTTTGCTGCAGCGAAAGGAACAATATTTGTAAATTAACTTTTCGTTCCGTAGAGTGTTTGACAACGAACTATTTAAACATAGTCAGTGTCAGATCAATTTGTCTGATAGTGACTTTTAAAAATAAATATGTCAGCTCAATGAGTCTGACACAAGCATGTTCAAAAACGCCAGTTTTTTGTGTCACTGAGAGTGTTAATAAAGTTTTAATATCATAAGGGCTTTCGATGATTGTTGTTATATTTTTAACTGTTGTAAATATATGATTCAAGGCATACGGGGATTTGCTCCAAAAAAGGTTGCATTTGAATAGCATGCCCGACACTATATTTGCCAAAGTTTTCACCTTAATTGTGAAAAGTTGGCGACTCCTGAATTTACACAATATAAGGTAAAATATTATAAGGTAAAAAATATAAGATAAAAAATAAAAAGTAAAAAATAAAAAAAATTAAAAAAATAGATTGCCTTATGTTATTTGTTTTAATTATTTTGATTTATTCTAGTCAATCTGTTACAGGAAGTTGATGCTTGCATATACAGCTGCAATAGTCTTCATTTCTATCGAGTCGACAATAAATGTATTCGGTGTCAAAACTCATCAGTTTGTGCTAAAAAAGGTTAAAGAATATCAATTTTTATGTTCACTATTAATTGTTTTTTCGGTTTAATTGGTAACATGAGTCGTGTTGGGTTTTGCGCCTTTTAATATTCACAGTATCTTTTAAGGTAAAAAGATCTTTCAGTTACTCCATACTGAAACGGCACTGAAATTACCTTGAAGAACACTTTGACAAATCAAAAACCTCAGTATATAATTTTTAGAAAAATTTGCTTATTTAGAAACAAGAAAAAAAAATTTGTCATAATTATCATTTATTATGTAATTTATTTGAAAATTATGTTTTAATTTTAATATTAATATTATTATTATTATTATTATTATTATTATTATTATTATTATTATTATTATTATTATTATTATTATTATTATTATTATTTTTATTATATGTGTACTACTTCTACTTTAAAATAAAATGTAATATATCATAATAATACTTATAAGCACTCAAGTACTTTCTTATCGCATGAATTTTAGGTTCTAATGGAAATGTATTGTGTCAATTAAACCATTAAGGACACCGAAACAATATTTGCTTAGGGTCTCCACAACCCGCCAAGGCCGGGACTGGTAATATGGTTACTTTATATTCAGAGTTCTGAATAACTAACATTTTCACGAAAACTTCAGGAGTATTCGTTTAGATTTCGTCTATAGATCAATATTTTTACTAGTTAAAACAAAAATTCACATTATTTTATTTTATTATTAAAAATGAAATCAGAATTATTCCTTTTTCCCATAATTGAATACAGAAATTATTCAAATAATCAAGAATAAAAATTTATTTTTTGTTACTTACTGAAAATGAAGTCTTTTATTCTCACTTGATACACCAAAAATGACTAAATTGTTCCATGAAAGAATTTCAATTGCAGAATTTCTGCGATAATGCTAGAGCGTTCCTCATTCTGTGACGCAATGCTCAACCCGTTTGCATTACTTACAACGGAAACGGATGGACATCATGTAAAATTGGATGGGAGATAAAAAGAAATTAATTGACATTTTATTATTTCATAGTATTTTGGCAATGTGTGAGAATGTAAGAACAGTTTTTTTATTTGCAATGAAACTTATTAAATTATTTGGCTTGTCAGGAATGTCTGCAAAATGATTAAAGGTTGTCTCATGAGAAAGATAAAAATCCAGGAAACAATTTTTTATATCATTGTTATTTAATGTTAATTAATGTTATTTAACTTTATCGCGTTTTCATTCAATTTAATCATTTAGCTTGTGGCACACATAATTTTGAAAACCCCCCACAAAAATTTTGTCTTTTCGGGGGCGGGGTTAATTTTGTTTAAATTTAGATTTTTGTTTTAATGAATTGATTTATATTTTAATTAAAATTTTTGTTTTAATGAAGTAACTTTTTAATTTTTAAATTTTTTTTGAGCTCACACTTTAGTCAGCGACTATTTTTGACTCTCGTTTAAAAGCCTAAAATAGATAATGGGTTGAATCGTCCGTCCGATAAAAAAGCCTAAAATGGTCACACTATAGTCATATGGTACTTTTAACTCTCAACTAAAAAGCCTAAAATAAAAATGGATTGAATTGCCTACCGATTAAAAGCCTAAGTATTTTTTCTCGATTAAAAAACCGAAAAAATAAACTCTCGTTAAAAAAACACTATACTCTGCGCTGTAGGATAGTTGGTTTAACAATTATATTTGGCCTGATATGTTTTTTAAGTTCGTTACACACCATAAAAATATTTTAGGAGAGGGGAAGGGGTTAAAGATTTTTTTTAATTTTTAAAATTATTATTATTAATATTTTATTTTCATCGATTTTTATTCAAAGAAAATAATTCTTTTTTGAAAATGCGTAAGAATAAATTTTCAATGTAAAAATAAAAATGATTTACTGATAAAAGTTTGTTCTCAATAAAAAACTTTTTCTTCAATAAAAAGCATAAACTTTTTTTTTGATAAAATCGCAAAAAAAAAGAAATTTTTGATATTTTTGAATTGAGGTCTTAAATGCTGATTTCATAACATGCGCAAACATTGCGCTCTTATTATTTTCTGAAGATGAATACGGTCTCTAAAAGTTTTAGTTTGATTAAGATTTACGGTATTAAGTATTTTTATAGAAAAAATGCTGAAAAAGCCTGTGCCTAAAATTCGTGAATATCATAAATAAATCTGATTCATAGTCAAATTTTGTAAATGTCTTATAAAAATAAAAAGAAATCAGAGGTGAAAAACAAAAAAGGTCCTTATAATAAAAAAATATTGTTAATAAATTAAAGTGTTTTAAATAAATTAAAATCAAGTAAATTAAAGTAAACATAGGAAAATTAAAGCAATTTTGAGTCTAGAAATTACAAAAGGAAATAATTGTAAAAGTTAAATAACAAGCCGATTGAATAGGTTGAAACTTTTAAAAGTTTAGTTAGAGTCGACATAATTTCATAAGGTAAAGGTTATTAAAATAAAATTAATGAATTTGAAATAAATTTAATAGTAAAAGTAAAATGATAATAACAATAAATAACCAATAACTAACAACTGAATACGGACAGCTAGGCACTAAACAACTAGACAAGTTTTTGTATTATTTTTAAATATTATTACAACCAACTTTAAATAATTATTTTTCAATATTTACCACATTTAAATGATCAATGTCAACGGTTTTGTTAAATTGACATACATGACGCCACTAAATAGATACATTACTTTCAAGCAAAATCAAAAAATAGAAACACTTTCACTTGAGCGTGTCGGATTTTTAAAAAACACAGCGCACTTAGAATGATGATTCAAATGGGTTAAACAAACAAAAATAAAAGATTACTTTTAAATCGTTTAAATAAATATGCACTTTCTCTATTTCTTCAAAATTTGTAACAACTCTATTATGATAAAAACAAATGTTTATAGTTTTAGAGGAATTTCAAGAGCATCTGGTTAGAATGTTCAACTTTTATTTCATTTTTCTTTGAGAAATTATTTCGCTTTTGTTTAATTAAATAAATAACACAAGATAAAAGAAAAGCCAAAAGTTTGTGTTGAGGATAATAAAAATATTTTACAAGTTGTCAAAATAAAAGTAAATGATATAGAATATAAAAACAGACTAAATGTGACCTAAAGACATCTATTAAAACAATTTTAAATTATAATTTTTCTTTCAATTTGAGAAACAATTATTAAAGGGGACATCCAATGACTTTCAAGCTTCTGGTTTTTAAGACCTTGGAAACATTTTTGACTTAGAAGGTAACTAACATTCATATAGAGAGGTTTTATTGCGAAACTTTTGATCTAATTTTGGTAAATCATAAAGTCAGAGTATATCAGATTTTAATGTTAAAATTTTTTCATACATTTTTCGTGGAGAATTATGCCTAAACATGCAATTTTTCTTCTAGAATTCAATATAAATAAGATTATCAATGAAGAAAATGAAGATGTGTTTTACATGACTGCGGCCATTCTGAAAAATTTTACAGACATAGAGCACGTCATTGGAGAATTCCATTTTACTGCCCAATCATTTGATAAGTTTGATTTACATATTTCCATAATAATAATAATATTAATAATAATAATATTAATAATAATAATATTAATAATAATAATATTAATAATAATAATAATAATAATAATAATAATAATAATAATAATAATATTAATAATAATAATAGAAGTTAATAAATGACATTATATTTATTAAAAATATATAATTTCATTTAAAAATGAAAAGAAATCAGTGGTGAAAATCAAGAGAAGTTATAATAATAATATCATATTTATAAAAGATTGTGTTTCCTACAAAATCTGATTCATAGTCAAATTTTGTAGAAAATACAATGTCTTTTATAAATAAAAATAAATCAGTGGTGAAAAACATAAAAAGTCCTTATAATAATATCATAATTGTGAGAATGTAATTAAATCAATAATAACTAACTAAATAATATTATTAATTGCCTAATCAATATTTTTATGAGGTACACAATATATTTATATTGTAAATATACACTTGATAAAGACTGTTCCAAAATTTAATTTAAATTACCAAATTAGTTTCGATAGTAATTTATATTTTTTATTAAATTGTTTCTTTTCTTATATATTATTCATAATTTTATCCAATGAAATTAAACATATATAATGCCATCATTCATGGACTGATACAAGTCCGTTTGATTATTTTACAGGTCCTATTAAAAGTGAAACATTCTTTCATTTCCAGATATAGAAAAATAAATAACTCAACTATTTTTTTCTCAAAGTATTTTAATATTCGTGATATATAAAAAATGGTTATGCTCATGTAGGGGTTCGAAAATGTAAGGGGGCCCAGTACCAATGTCATATACATTAGCAACGAGAGGAAGAAGGCTAATGTCATCATTATGTAGATTCACTTGAATATAATAGCTATACCTAATGGATAATAGTCATATTTCTTACAGTTGTTGATTATGTTTGATACCTAAGTCAGGTCGCTCTTGATAGCCTTTGTTATTTTTGCTTTGCAATGAAATTTTACGTTTTTTGTGACAAATGATCGCTCCGTTTTCATTTTATAATGCTTCCAATATTCCACAAAACTGTGAAGTAGTGTCTTTTTTGATTTACTGGTGAGTTCTCATTTTTAAATGTTCCGGGGTTAACTATCTTCAGGATAAAGGGTTCTCAAGATTTACTGTCACCGTAAATGACTATCTCGGGATTAAGAGTATGCTTGCCTTTAAAAACATTGTTCCTTAATTTTGTAACCAAAGCTGCCATTGAGGTTTTTTGGTACAACCTTGCTTTCAAAAAATGGTTTCCTGATAGCAACATCATTTCACAAAAATAATTCGTAGATGATATTATATTCAGATATAATCAATAAGGTCACAAATTTGGTCTTACATTAAAACAAAACACAAAGTCACTAGAATTATGATATTGCACTCATTATTTTGACATCTTGCTAAACGACTGGAAAAAATAATACCCCATAAAGGACAATAAATTTCATATTAATATACTAATTTATATTATAGAAATTTGTCTTTCAATATGTAAAAAAGAGATTTATTAGTTAATTAACTATTTTAACCGTTTGGCTGCTGGGCATAATTTCCGTGAATTCATTGAAAGTTGTCAAATTTCATGCAAAAAATAATTTTCTCTTTTCATGAAAGTATTTTTTTCTGAGGTAGATAATACAATTTTACTACTAAAAATAACAAAAAACGAGAAAAAAAAACATTTTAATGGCGTGTTTTATATGAAAGTATTAATATAGAATTTCTTACCAAATATCATTTATTATTATTTATTCAACAAAAATATAGTTAATTATAGTAGTAATAAACATTGACCGGATATGTAAACACATTTCGTTGTTCCATTATTTTACATATTACAGTAAAAATAAAGAGAACATGTAAATAAAATAATAATGATATTTAATGTAAACATGTTAATTACAAATAGAGTCATTATTATTTTAATTTATTAGAATAATTATTATATATGTTTTTTATTGACGGAGAACTGGCTAAGTCTATCCATCCGAAAAGCTCCCAGCCAGTAAACCTTTATGGACTACCTAAAGTACACAAAGAGGATATGCTCATGAGACCTGTTTTGTCGATTGTAGGAACTGCTCAATACAAAATGACAGTTTTGAATTTTCTACGTTTATTGCGCAGTTGAACAAAAAGAATGCAGATGAATTTGTGGTCTTGTTTGACGTTTGCAGTCTTTTTACGAACATTCCATTAGTTGAAACTATTGAGTTATGTTGTAAGATGTGGAAAGAAAATTCGAATGAACATGACAGAGTTGATGAAGTAGCATTTTGTAAATTAATCAAATTTGCAACGTCAAATGTGAATTTTCTTTTTAATAACGGGTGGTATAAACAGGTGGACGGAGTTGCTATGGGTTCTCCATTGGCTTACATAATGGCTTCTATTTTCACGTATCGTTTGGAAAAGAAACTTTTATCTTACAATAATTTTGGTATTTGAAAATCTTGAGCATGTAAAGTCTTTCTTGGATTTAATTAACAGTTTACATTAGAATATTAAATTTATGTGTGAAGAAGAAAAATGTCATCGATTGCTTTTTTGAATTTTTCTTATTAAACGGAAGGAACAAGCCTATCGTACGGAAATAGTCAGAAAAGCGACTGATACTGGTCTGTAAACTACGCCTAAGAGCTTTTTTTTAATCGAAATATGGTGAGAGGATTAGTATTTCGCGCATGGTCTATATCTTTCACGCTTGTTAACTCAGTAAAAAGAATGGACTCGTTCGTTGCATTGTTATTTAAATATGGCTATTCTAAATCTTTTCTTGAGGATATGACAAAAGAGACTGTATATAAGTGCGTGTTGAATTCATATCATTGTTGTACCGATTTGTCTGGAGGTAATATTCTTATTTACCCTGAAATTAGTAAGTTGTCAAGTTTGAAAGATGAACAAAATCGATCAAAACACATTGAACCAAAATCTACGTTGGTATTGCCTTATTCCGGGGGTTTCAGAGAATTTAAGTATAAGATCCTCAAACATGTAGATAAAACTCAGTTTAGGATTGTTTCAAAGTCTTGCAAAGCTAGTAGTATGTTAACTAATAAGTCTACAACTCTAGTTAGAGTCTGTTCTGAGCTCGTTTATCAATTTCCATGTAATGTATGTAATGCCACATACATTGGAGAGACTGTCCGTCATCTCTGCACTCAGTTTCTTGAAGATTGTCGACTGAATGGATTAACTCAAATTAGTGATCATTTTAGGAAATGTACTAGTAAGAAAATAGGTATGTCTGACTTCAAGATAATTGGGAAAGATCTGAGTAATTATTGGGAAAGAATAACTTGTGAGGCGTTGTTGATAAAATATTTAAATCCTATAATTAATGTTCAAAATGTTCAGTCTACATGTATTTTGAATGTATTTAATAATTGTGTATGTTATGTATTTGATGTATTTCGTTTGTTATGTTTTGTAAAAATAATTTTAAAATTTAAAATTAAGATTTTATTTTGTGATTTTAAATTTAATTTTTTATTTAAAAATTTTATTTAAATGAATGTTTGATTTTTATTTTTTAAATTAAAATTAATTTTATATACGAGTTGAATACGATTATTATTGATTAATTTGTTTAAATTTTCATATTTTCATTTATATTTTGTTAATGTGATTTCTAACCTGAAGAAGACTGATAAACGGTCGAAATATATAGTGAGATTTTATAATAGAATATACAGTTGGCGTTTTTCAATTATTATTATGATTATTATTACACCTGGCCAAACAATTTGAAAACACTGACTTGAGTTAATTATTATTCCGTTTTTAATTCTCAATATTTTGTTTGCACTTTTTGACAGTCTTAAACATTTTACCAAATCTCACACTTTTGTCTTTTTTCTTAATTGCAATAAATTTGAGTGAGAAAACTGTATTCTAGAGCCCTCGGTGGAATCACTTTGCCAATGCTCTACAAACATTTGGGAAATGTCCAATATATTACCGGAGATCTAATCATTGATGGCAGCAATATTGTTTTGAAAAATTTAACATTTTTACAAAATCTAAAAGAAATAAGACATCGTAAATAACTCTCAAATTTGCAATACTTACTTACAAGTTTAGTGTTAACTCAATCGGCGTCAGCTGCCTTGAACATAATGCATACGGACCTGGAATTTCTGGGACTGCGCAAGCTCAGGCGCATATTCGGAAAATTTGAGGTTCACGACAGTCCTGGTCTATGCTATGCTGACACATTAAATTGGACGGGAAACATTTTAAAAAACAATCAGTTTGATCCGATCTATCCGCCTTGCAGTACGTGAGCATTACGTGTATACTTTATATTAATTCTATGTTGTTTAGATAAACCCTGTGACTCTAAATGTGATTCTCAAGGATGTTGGGGACCTGGTTCACACATGTGCTACAATTGTAGAGGTTTCAGAGCAGTCTATAATTGTGTTGACAGGTGTGAAGATGAGCCAGGTTTCTACACCAACACGTCTGCCATTAAAAAATATACGGATAACTATGATGATGGCATTTGTCAAAGATGTCATCCTTTATGTTTACAAAACTGTACAGGACCTCGGCCAACAAACTGCATTGGAGGTTGTCGATATTTTAAGGTAAATAAACATAAATAAATTTTACTTATGATGAAGTTCAATCCAGGAAAACGACGAATGTGTAAAAAATTGTTCCAGGAAGTACTTTTCATTCAACAAGACTTGCATTAAGTGTCATGAGACATGTATGGAAAATGATAAAAATCAGCCACTATGTACAGGTGAAAGCTCAATTTTGGGTTTGGGTGGATGCTCTTATTGTAGCAAACTGATTCATAAAAGTTAATAATTTGAAGCATTAAAGTAATTGTAAATCATATCAATGAAATTAGGAGACGAGAAATTCTATTGCTACAAGGATCCATGCCCTCGGCACTACTATTTAGATAAAATAGACATTTCAGAAGTGATGAAACGCCAGAAATCAAAGGAAATCGGGATCTGTCAACCGTGTTTAGAGCCATGTTTGGAATGCAGTGGCAACTATACTATTTATCCAACATGTGAGAAATGCAATGGATATTGGAGCGGAGATCGCTGCGTTAAGCAATGTTTTCCAAGTATGACTTCATTAATCTAAGCTCCTTTTCATTGTTAATTATAAATTCCAGTAGCCCTAAATCTGCCCCGAAATGCTTCCTGTCCATATTGTAATGGAAACTGCATAGAAAGGTGTACAGTTACTCCAAATGATCCATTCCAATGTGGAAGTTGCAATTTTAAGCGGCTTTATCTCCATAACCATAACAAATCGGTGAGATATATTTTATTTAGAATATTTTTTCATAATTTAGTTTTATTATAATTTTTAATAACTAATTAGTCATCTTTAAACTTCTTGGATTTTTACATTGGTGAATTTTAATTTCGCTTGCCAAGGTGATACAAATCAAAGAATTACGTAAAATCTTTTATCCGTCTTTCTTTTCACCAAAAATTCTTTATTCCAAAAATAAATTAACATGAACGAACAAATCCGAATTAAATCATTAATTTCCAAACCTTTCAAAACAATTCCCTTAGACGCTAATACAAAATTCCAGAAAGCGCACACAAATGTCTAATAATCTTAACACGCACACAGACGCGATAAAAACAAAACGTGCACACAGACGCGAATAATAAAATTAAATCAAAATTTAACAATATAGATAAACTTAATTTATATATACATCCCAACAGTTTGTACAGAACAAACAATGCTGTGGAAGGCTGGCATAGAAAGATGCAGCCCGCAGTTTCCTTTCATCATTCAAATATCTGGAGCTTTCTTCGGATTCTTAAACAAGAACAGAGGTTAAATAATGTCAACATAAATCAGATATTCGGTGAACATTTGCCTGAACAACCAAAGAAGAAGTACCAAGACTGTTTTTCGAGAATTGCAAACATAGTTGCCGACTTCGACAATCGTGACATCATAGAATACTTAAAAGCTATTGCTTACAACATTAACTTATAAACAACAGATTTCAATTTTGTATTTATGAAATATATTGTAATTTTTTTGTAATTGTTAAATTGTATTAATATGGTAATAATGAGTGGAATGACTGCGAGGAAAGTCCTATTTGATGGGAGAAATGTCCTGATACTATCCCACTTGAAACAGGAACAAAATATTATGGATGATTGTCATTAATTAAGTGCATTTACTATAGAAAAGCAGAAAAATAATTTCGACGATAAAAATAAAAACCAAACATGCACATGCTGAACACAAATGCATCTATAATAAAAAATAGATAGACGGAAAAAGAAGTTGCAGTTACTCTTCGGAACTTTTTAATTATAAAAATATGCAATTTGAGGATTTTTTGAGAGCTTTATTACATTTCACATTTTCATGAAAAGAAGAACGCGTGTAGGAAAGCGGAACACAATAATTACTGGAATTACATAACAATATAGAACAATTTTAAAGTTCGATATCACTTGTAAAACTTCAAAAGACATAATTTCCACCGAAATCAAGAATTCAATCAAATGAAGGTAAATAACATAAAACACACCACAAGGAACCAAATCGAACCTTCGGCACACCCAAAACACATAAAATTCCATAATAAGGTACACATAATGAAGCCGCACACAGGCATGAATATAAATTATTATTATGTGAAAGAAAGACATCCGTGTTTTACTGAAACCAGTCTAAACTCAAAATTTGACTTACTCCACCTAAAATTATCAAAATTAATTTTTTTATTTTTACAATAGTAAATAGAGAAATGTTTATTTTTAATTTAATATGACATTTTTATTATATTTTTTATCATTGAAACCAACATTGGTTTAAGTTTCAGTGCGTATCCGAGTGTCCCCCAAACTCACAAATACAAGCATAAAGATGGAAATTTAACTGATATCATTTGCATGACCCGATCTCAATGGCTGTCCTACCAAGAAAATCCTAAATTTATTTCGAAATGGTCATTGATAATTCTTTCTGTTATTACGGTCTTTTTGATTTCGTCTGTCTACATTTTTTTCCGATATGTTAATAAAATAAATCAGAAAAAATCTGTGAAATATCTCAAAGCCATATATTCGAATATTCATGAGCCAGATTCAAGAGTAAGTTAAACTTTTGTATAAGTTTTATAAACTGTGAATAATAATAAAAAATAATAATAAAATTAATAATTATAAAATTAATAATATAATAATAATAATAATAATAATATATAATATATATATATATAGCGTTGGTTTTTTAATAGCAGCCTAAATTAAAATTGTAAGCAAGTATATATTAAATGAATGAACACTTTTTCGGTAGTAAAAAAAACTATTTGAATTTCGTATTTTACAATCGACTTGTTTTTCACTCATTTAATTTATACTTTGCAGCAATGGTTTATCTTATTATTTCTTTGTTTATGATGACGATAATAATATTTATAATAATAATAATAATAATAATAATAATAATAATAATAATAATAATAATAATAATAATAATAATAATAATAATAAAAAAAAAAAAAAAAAAAAAAAAAAAAAAAAAAAAAAAAAAAAAAAAAAAAAAAAAAAAAAAAAAAAAAAAAAAAAAAAAAATAATAATAATAATAATAATAATATAATAATAATAATAATAATAATAATAATAATAATGTGTTATCAAAATAAAATTTCAAATAGGTTAAGATAAAAAGTTATTTCTGTAAACCTTTACTTCCTCCTAAACATTTCAGCAATAATAATTACACATAAGAAATGTCGTTTGTTTCGTCAAACTGTTTTAAAAATAAAAAAATATTTAAGTGATTCTGAAAAGTTTAATGTAATCAAAGTTGATTCTATGTTTAAATGGATGCGAAGGAATTTTATATTTTTAGAGATAAAAATAATTAAAAGTGCAATTGTGCTGCGGTGCCTTGTTCTGTTCGTTGAATCGACAGAAAATGGTAATTGCAAAGTTTAGTGTTCTAAATGCAACTGTATTCTTGCAAAATTGACTAGATCCGTTGATGACTGAAATCTATCCAAAACATTTAAAAATAATGATTTTATTGTACGCCTTAGCATTCATTATGGGAAAGATTCACAGAATATATATCCGTACAGGTCAAGGGTATTTGCGGCTTGCGGACATCCTGAGACTATTTAGTGTCTTTATATGAGGCACCTTTTGAAATTTTAAATAAAAAAAGTTTGAAGTTATGAAATAATGGTTTATCATTACCCAGTAACAAAGTGATTGCACCTATTCGATCCTTGCAGCGCATATTGACATGACATTTGGCCACCCTTGAAATATAATACGAGTTCAGAAATATTATCATTGATTTAGATAATTCTTCAAAATAAAAAGACCATACCAAATATGAATAGATTGCTCTTGATTCCGACTACAGACCTTATTTTCAATATCAATACCAAACCCATTGGAACTGGAGCCTTCGGTGCAGTATATCGTGGTGTATGGAAACCATCTAATAAAGATTTGGAAAAATCGGATCGAGATTCTCTAGATGTGGCCGTTAAAGTAATTCGAGCCAATAGAAATATTGACATTCAAGAAATAATGGAAGAAGCTAAAGTTTGATTTAAAATTTGTCTTTTTCAATCTATCCTTTATAGGTCATGGCTTCTGTTTGTCACAAACACTGCCTCAGGCTTATAGGTATTTGTTTGAAATACGAAATGCCATGTCTTATTACGACCTTTGTGGAACTTGGAAGTCTTGACAAATACCTTAGAAAACACAAGTCAACTCTTTGTAGCAGAACTCTGCTATCTTGGGGAGAACAAATAGCTGATGGGATGACATATTTAGAAATTAGAGGGATTATTCATAGGTGAGAGTTCTTTTCTCTCTCATATTTTACCTATTTATTTGCTAGAGATTTGGCTACGAGAAATGTCTTACTGAATGATCTAGAAATAATACAAATTACTGATTTCGGTTTGGCTCATATTGTTCAGTGCACCGAAGATAATAAAAATGAAATTGTTATATCCGGTGGACAAGTTCCAATCAGATGGCTAGCCTTAGAGACTCTGTTGAATGGTATCTATTCTCACAAAACTGATGTTTGGTCTTTTGGTACAGATTACAAGTTATCTAGAAATCTTTAACTATAGACTTTTAGGTATCACTTTATGGGAAATATTTACTTATGGAGAAAGACCTTATGATGAATTAGATGTAAGAGAAATCACTTCGTATTTGATACAGGGCAACCGATTAGCACAGCCTGAAATTTGTTCTGTTGATTTGTATCAACTGATGTGTAGATGTGAGTACCAGATTCTTTACAAGCATAAATTATAACTGAAATCTTTTATCGTTTTTACCTTTGATTTATTTTCGTTTTCTATTTCCTTGAGTTTCATTTTTTCAGACTTCAAGGATTTAGAAATTAGAAAAACTAAAAGTAGAATTTTAATTTTTAAATGTAAAAATTTGCAAAAATAATTTTTATAAAACTTATAAAGTAGAAATCTACGAAAACATATTTTAAAAATTCAAAAAGAATTTTGAAAATAATAATTGGAAAATTATCAATTTGTGTAAATTTAAAATTTATTGGCTGATTTTATAATGTCTCAAATATGGAATATTTGTTTAAATAAAAACTTACTCGTTATTTATTGGATTTTATTGAAATAAATTTTTTATTGATTTAGTTTTTTTGGATAACGAAATTTTAAATATTTTTTTTATTTAAAACGAACTTTATAAACTTTTCAAGTGTAATAAAGATAAAGGAATTTGTTTAAATTGCATATATAACTAACATTGGGATTGTTGGGTATTTGAAATTGAAATTAAAAAATAATGGAAATTATAAAAATTATAAAAATCATCATCTTACGATCGTAATTATTGGATATTTATCAATGAAAATAATTGCTTCTTATCATATATTTTTATCATGAATAAGTATCCAACAATTAGCACTAAATAAGAAATCAGTGAAATGGAATCTTAAAATAATTTTTAAAATTCTAATTGAATTTATGAAAAATTATGGAGCTTCTAGGAGTAAAAATTAAAATACTTTGTGTTAAATTTAAAAATATTTAAATAAAAATAGAAACGGCTTTGATAAATTTCAGTAATTTTAAATTTTATTTAATCAAATTTTAACCAATGAAAAATCAGGAAATTAATATAAAAAGATTAAACCAAAAGCACATTTAAACACCTTAGTTCCGAGAGATTGAAAAAATTTTTTATTTAATTTAATATCTTTTCTACAAAGGGCTATCTTCTCATTTATTTACACGTTAACCTTTAAGTGATGCTCCTAATATGAACCCATCATGTTTTAATAATAATAATAATAATAATAAAAGTCTAAAAGCCAATCATAAATTAAAACTAATCAGAATAAATTAAATGAATTAAAATAACTATTTATGTTTTGTATATATTTTAGTAAAATCAATTAAAAGTATTTATGATAAATATTCACGTTAATATCAAAAATACAGATTCCTAAATCAATAATTTATAATTGTAAGACTATATAGCAAAATAATATTTTCCTCTGTACAAAACTTTTTTTGCTAAGTGGCAGGACAAAATGTTATGCTTTTCAAATAGCTAGCTTATTGTATTTATTTAATTTATAAGTTGTTTATATTTATTCTATGTTATTTTGCCCGCTACCATTTTTCTTGAACCATCTGCAGCACGGTAGGATAAGTAAGGTTCTACGTCATAACAAACATATTACTAGAGATGAGGTGCTGTCAAAACACAAACTGTCTTGATGCATCTTGAGGCATTCTTTTAAATAAATTTAATCTTATACCGCTTTTTTGTTTTAATCTTGGTTTTTCAAATGCAAAAGATTGCCATTCCTATACGGTAAAAGGCTGTTAAACAAAAGCCTTAAGACAGTACTTTTCTTGAGATTTAAGACTATTTGGCACGTCTTCTACGTTATCTTTTTTGTGATTTGGTTAAAGTAAAGAAAGGTTCGCCACCAAGAACGAAATCTGTTATCATATTTTCACAGACAAATTTCAGTAGTAATTTTAAACTCTCTTTTTATAAATATAAATTTATATTTATATTTTTTATATTTATATTTATAAAAATATTTTCTTAAATTCAGTTTGTGTACGGATATACTCATTAACCCAGTGGTTCTCAACCTTTTTTAGATAGCGGGTTCCTAACAGAAAATTTAACAAATTGGCGGCACCATACCCCGATTATATTAAGATTTCAGATATAAAAATAACAACAATTATGAATTTGAATATTTTATTCGGAAAATTTTATTGATATATATACCGCTATTTTAAGTAATGCAAAATCTAAGCTAGTAGTCTTTTTTTAAATCAACCCTAATATGAAATTAATAAATTTTCAATAATAAAATTAGCCAAACTCGTGGTATTTTTTTCATATACCTACGGCATCCTAGGGTGCCGCGTCACCCGGTTGAGAAACACTGCCTTAAACAATTGATATCCAAATAAAACTACTTGCGAAAATTATTTTTTTTGTTATTTATTACAACGTACTGTACAAAATAAAACATAGTAATAAAATTAGAGATAAATCAGAATCATCTAGTTTTGAAATAATTATTACTTCTATATTAATCGTAGAAGAAAATACCAAATTAGCCTTCCAACAAGTGTACATAAGCATGTCCAGAGGACTTTTATTGGTTAAGCAGTATCATTATTATGGACATTATAGAAATTACGGCTTTCCTTTTTAGTTTAATACTCATGTATAACCTTTAATGCTTTCATCTTTTTCCATAAACATTCATCTCATTTTTTTGTTGTGTCTTCTATTAGTTTTGGAAATTTTATACTTTTACCCTCCATTTATAATAAAGCGAAAATTTATAATTTACAAATTTATCTTAAAATCAGTTCTTCCGTTTGTTCTTCATTATCTAATATTTTAATTTATTAGAATATTAGATAAATATAAATATAAAAATAATGGTTTCTTAAAAGTAGCATAAATTAAATGTTAAACAAGAAAATAACAAGATCAGTCATTGATGTAAAATATATTTTTTGTGAAAACGTTCAATCTCAAATTGAAAAAGATTATCGGTAATTTTCAATTAATAAAATTTTTCAATAAAGGCTTATTTTGTCATTTACTTGTTTAATAAATAATTTTATTGCATGAATATATTTTAAAAGTAAATTTTAAATTTTAAACGACTTTTATTAAATCTTTTATTTTTTAAATGAAATTGGAATATTAAATGAAATTCTAAAAATAATTTTAATTTAATTTTTTAATTGCAAACAAAATTTGATAAAATTTGTATTTGAAGGCAAATTTACTAAATTGAAAAAGCTATTATAAGGTTTCATTAAAACAAATAGTATTTAGAATATCATAAAACTAAAACAAAAGCAAATTACTAAATTAATTAAAATTTTATAAAAAGAAAAATAATCGAATATTTATTGTATAATACATGTTGGGGTGATGATATTTTTGCAAAACTTTAATAAATCGAAAAAATAAAAATCATTAATTAAAAATAATAAAAAAATCCAAATCCATATTTTCCGGAGGAAATGGGTATGTGCCGACGCCAACTGACGAGCCAAGTACGAAAACAATAATTTTAAATTAATTTGGGATCCCTAGAAAAGTTATTAAGAAAATACAAATTAATTAATTAATTAAAATGACGAAAACAAATAGATTAAATTAGCGAGTAATTCTGAAATTTTAGTAAATTTAATTATCTAAGGAAACAAATTATTCTCTAATATCATTTACTCTGAAGTTTTCTCCCCGGGAACGGCCGAAGCGGCCAATAGATAAAAGCAAATTATTCCACTAATTCCCCGGGAGTTTAATCAAAATTGTGCTAAAACTAATTAGTTGTTGAGAGAAGATTCTTATATAAAGGAGTCTCTATTCAACAACTGGGACACAATTTTTACAAATAAAACTGAGCAAGTAGAAGCATAACAATTTATTGAAAAGTTGTGAAAATTTAAAAAGAAAGTAGTTAGTTTCGAATCAGACTCGCACCAGGAGGATTTTGAGATCTAGAATATTATAAATTTAAAAGGCAGCTTAATTTGGGGATTCCTGCCGGCTTGAAAAATTGAAAATTGTGAATCGTTGTGAAATTGTTGGTATAATATAACGTTTTCCTGTGTTGAGTTATTTCAGTATTATTTAAGGAGCACGTGGAGTCAGAGCAAACAATTTCTGCCGAACTCAAATAAAATATTAACTCAACATACACCTTGTTGCTATTTACTTTGTTTTTATTATGTTATATTACTTGTCATATGACAGATGGTGTTTGATTATATCCGGAAGTTACTGTATTATAATATTATAATTATAAATTTTTGTTTAAAATTAATCTTACTTACATTTCTAGAAATAAATCCAGAAAATCTTATTTATATATTACTAAAAAGATAAATAATTATTAAAATGGCAGATGCATAAATTTATGTAAATTTTCATTATTTTTATTTATTCTAATTGTAATCAAGTGGATTTAAGCGTCAACTTATATTATAAAAGTTGTATTCAGTTGAAAAAAATGCAATTTGTTATGTTATATTCATTCATCTTACAGGTTGGTATGAGAATGCAAATGATCGGCCATCGTTCGAAACATTAATGTCAACACTGTCATGTTTTCATCAATTTCCAACATGCTATCTAAATATTCCGGTAAACATTTTCTACCATTAAATTCAACGAAAGTTTTTATTTAGAATGACAGTTGTTTAAGACCCATGAAAAAAGATAAGCATCGCTTACTTTCTCAAATCAGTTACGACTTCCAAGTATATCCCAAACTCAATAACATATACAAACAGCACAGCTTGGATGGAACAATTTCAACTTTTGTTGGGGATTATCAAGATGATATTGAAGGTGAACCGTCTTTGAAACGTCAAAGTTCCGGTTTCAGTTGGAGTTCAAAACAAACCAGAAGCTCCCAAGAAATTGGTGATAATACTATTATAAAATAATATAAAATATCTTTTTATTATAGATAAAAGGCTATTTTATTTTCGTCAACATTCCGCAGTTTCAGAGGACTTGGAAGAAAATGATAACTTTTGCAGATCAGGTAATGATTATAACCAAATTCACTTATGTGAGTGCAATTATTAACATCGGCTGCCATAAATTCTGTGCTTCAAGGTCTCATATTATGAGCAGCTAATAATTTAAAAGTTATATTTTTCATTAAATCTACATTTTATTAAAGTTTCTTTTAAATATTTTAAATGATATTAAAATATCATTTTAGTCGGCATTATATTCAAAAAAGTAAAAGTTATTAAATTTTAACTTTTTGAAATAAGTATAACTAGAAATATAATTGATTATTTAAATAAAATACACACACAAAATTTTCTTGCCGTGAATGTTTGCTTTAGGATCCGGTAAAGGAAGTCTTTTACGGAATATGTTTTCATATGTGATCCATTTTACATCACCGGTTATAATCTTGACCAAAAAGGATTCAATTTTTTCTCATAGGCGGAAACATGTTGCAATTGAAATTATCCTTTTTTGCTATTACTGATCTCAGGAGTACCCATACTCTCAATTTACTGACTTTCACCAGTTTTTCGATATGGTGGAAATCAGTTGATTGCGTCGTATTGAGCTTCTCTGTTAACTCTCTTGTTGTTATACGGGGATTTTGTTACAGTATGGCCTTCAAAATGTCATCATCGAAGTTTGAAGATCTTCTCACTACTGGTTCATCTTTCAATATCACATCTTCATATAAAAACTTGATAAACCAATTTCTAACTGCGCGATTGGTTATCACTCCTTCACCGTAAAGACTCACATGAAGAACGTAAAGGTTTTAATTCTTCATTTTTAAGGGAAGAAAAATAATTACACGCAATGTTCACAACACTCAACTGCTGTTTAAAGACAAACCAAATTTCTACATGTACAACAAAAACAAAGATCCTTTACCCGGAAACCCGTTGTGTTCGTAAACAACATCTACTTCATATAATGTAAGTATCAGCATCGAAGTAATGCAACTTAATATGTTGATAAATCTGATAAACATCTATATAAATAGAATAAGAGAGCACCAATTAAGGAAGTCCCCCAAAAAACTAAGCAACTTTTGATCCCATTCCCCTTTGTCATTTTGACATATTGTCCTCATTTGTCCCTTTTGCGAAGACTCCCCCCTCTTATGGAACGTCCTTAATGGATGCTCCCTAAGGAACAATTCGCATTAAAATTTTAGATATCTGACAATTAATAATATTATAATAAAGTTAAAAATAAGCAAAATCATGATTTTGTTTAAAAATCGTTTTCATATCAAGAACACATTAAAACAAATTTTCCGAGTGATTATATCGGAGTTGAAGAGTGGAAAACATTAATTATAGTAATAAAATAATTGTTAATTAAAAAAATATTAAATTATTTTATTTATATTATTGATTGAGACTTATTCAGATGAACAGGAAGAATCCGATTCTGAATATCTGGAACCAAAAAAAATTGAAAATTTCAAGTTATAAAGTGAATTCCATTTTCTGTCCATTTTTTTTTCTCCATTTTTTCCATAACTGTCATGTTTCATAGCATCCAGATTTATATTTATTTGCATGTAAGTATATAAAAATGCATATATTAATTAGTTTTGTTCTTTGAATTTCACCACTTTGACAACAATGACAAATGGCAGTATTTTGCCGCCTTGAGCCAACTATTTTAAAAACCACTTCAATTTTTAAAATCAACAAAAATTTTAAACCATACATTTTTAATAAAAAAATATACTTTTTCCTTTCAGTGATAGTACGAAGTTAATTAAATAATGGCACCGTTCGGACCTTAAGTTCCAAAATGTGTTTTATTAAGTCATCATAATCCAAAGAATGACCGAAGGCACTTTCAACGGACATCAATGATAATTTCACTAACCTTTCTTGCCCCATTGATGATAATTTTTAATTATTTTGAATTTGGAGTAAATGCGTTTTACAGAAGCAAGATCCTAAAAGAAATTCGTAAATATTAATAGTCATATTCTAAGACATTGTATTTTCTACAAAACTTGACTATGAATCAGATTTATTTACGGTATTCATGAATTTTCGGCAGAGCCTTTTTCAAGTGAAATCACTCCTAAACCATTAATACCAACCATTGACATTCTCAACTAGTTCAATTCAAAAATACACTAACAAAACGCGAACCAAACACAGACAACATTTATTTCTACAGATAAATATGATAAATCAGTCTTAGCCATCGATATCAGTAGGAAAATAACGACGCTTGCATCTTTTAATCAGCGATCTCACTTGAGTGACGCAATGTGTCACTGGGCTATCCGGCAACGGAATTTTGAGAGCCTTCTGTACTATCGATGAGAAGGGAACTGTCACTTTTAACTAGTTTATTGAGACAAATCTTGAGAAGTGAAGAGAGAAATAAAGGCGGGTAATAAGGTGACTGGCAGGCTTGAATAACGATGCACTATATATTAGCCATGAGCCTTTTGTGGTTTTCGATTTTATATTTATTTAGCCATGTTCTATCACATTTTAGGGAGTTTAGTTGATGTTGTATGTTGTACTTTAAGTTATCTTGGTGCTTGGTTTTTACCATGTGGTTGTTACGCAGACGACACCATACAAATATTTTTCTCTTACCACTCGGAACCCGTTGCTAAGCAACGTTGGATCTGTGTTCGAGTGGGTGGATCATCCGCAAAACGTGAGCGCTATTACTAATCCTATAATTGATCGGACGATCCATGGGTCCAACGAGTTACCGATGGAAGTGATTTTATTTGAAAAACGCTGTGCCAAAAATTGGTAAATACCATAAATAGATCTGATTCATAGTCAAATTTTGTAAAAAATACAATCTCTTTAATAAATAAAAAGCAATCAGAGGTGAAAAACAAAAAATGTCCTAATAGTAGTCATATTGTTCTTGGCAAAATAATCTAATATTTCAAAAAATCTAAATTTGATTCCACACCGACAAAGAACCAGTAAAACATTTTTTGAGTTCTCTAATATTTTCCAAACAAAGAAAAATTTAAACTATTAAAAAAATTAACATTGAAGTATATGTGTAAAAGAAAAACTGGCATACTGCATAAAAATTTTGTTAGGAATAATTTTTCCAATTTCAGAAACAGAGCCTTTTTGTATTATGATTCTGGCCCCCAGATCAGTCACTTCCTCGATCCACCCACAGATCCGGACCTACGTATACTGAGAAAATCTTATATTATAAATAACGTAATCCAATAAAAGTCATACTTGTATAGATTTACTTTTTTTAAATTATTAAGATACCAAGATTTGACATCATTAAGGTGGTACACTAAATGAGTTAAATTTAAAAATATTTAAAATGATGGAAATCGCATGATTTAGGAATTTAAATTTACAATTTTTAAATATTTCTCATAAAAATTCTTTAAAATTTCATAAGTAAAAATGTAAAAACCTTAATATAATAACTTGACAATTAAAAGCATTTCAAAATAAAAATTTTAAACCTTAAAATATTTACATAAAAAATAATTTATTCCATATTTAAAATACAAATGAAATACTGACGTCCCTTAATAGTTGCAAAGTGGTGCATATTTTTATACATAGTGTTGGACCAAGACACGATTTTGTTTTAATGAATCGGTAACAGCACGCAAACACAGCCCGTAGATTTAAAATCAGACCCATAAAACATCAATTAACCATGTAAAAATATGAAAAAGAAACAATTAAATAAAAAATCGAAAAAACACAAAAGTAAATTAAAATAATAACAAAGTGCAACAAGATCCGCACTAAATAAACACAAAAATAACACGAAAAATTTGACCGAAATTTGACAATTTACCAAAAAAGCGAAAGTCCATGAAAATGGAATTAAAATTAAATAATTTGAATTGGAAACAATTCAATTAAAAAGTTAAAAATAAAATTGTTAAATTAAATCACGAAAATAATTAAATTAAGATTAGAATATACCAGAAAATCACAAGGTCAAATTTTGTTTTACTACATCAAATTTAACACGCAAGGTTAGGGTCGTACAAAAGGTATATATACCGATTCATTTTCACAGAATTTTAATCCAGTCTTAATCAGTTTTGATTATTCTCAACCAGGAACCAGTTTAAAGTAGAACCAATTTTCAAATGTGAGTGGAGGATGCTTGAAAACTTTCTCCACATTGCGTCCATACAACCTCATATGAGCTCTGTTTGGGCATCGGCGTGGGGAAAGATTTGTAAAGACGCTTGAAGAATGATGTACATTAATTACGGATACCATATGCTATTTTATTCAAATAAAAGCTCTAACTGAATTGTCGATGTCGAAATTTTTCCGGCCCACAGCCGGCACATCACCGCAAGACAATAAACTATACATACCCCAACCGAATTGTGTAAGTGCGGTGTAAGTCCGCCAATAATTCGTGCCCGTGAAGGCTACGGCGTGAGAACGCAGTAGCTGAAACGTAAATTTTCATTCCGTATAGGGGAAGTTGGGTTGAAGAGGGAACAGTCTTTTGGCTATTCCATCATCACTCAATTCCTAAAAATTCGACCTTAAATTATAATAACAAAATCGGCTCAAAATCAAAACACTGAGTAGCCCAGTGGGCACTCATAAATTCGTAACATCAACATAAATTCGTCTAGGATCAATTAAGGGAAGGTGACGGGAAATTTAATGACAAAAATCGTTGCTATGATTCCTAAATCAGCCAATTTATTAGGATATCTAGTTTAAATTATTTAATATGACTTTAAATTCGATAGGATATCTAAATTATTTAAATTTGACATGACCGCCAAATCAAAGTGTTGTTTATGACTCTAAATTAATATGACTTCTAGATCATCATGACGTTTAATTTAAATTGTGGGCCATGATCCTAAATTCGTTAAGATTCTCCAAATTATTTCAGTTGCCACGTCTGTGAAAGACTAAAAATATAAGATTTTGAGTAAAACTTGAACGAAACCCGGATCTCAACACCTGAATAATTTCCCTAGTAAAATAATTTGACTCCATAATTGATAATTACAAAGAAAAAATGAATTGATTGTAAAGAAATAAACCCAGCTCCATACTATAACTCCGTTATTTCGATCCACAAAAATCATTGTGTATAATGCCCACAGTTTAGTACTACCCTAAAGAAGAGTTCATACTTTTAGTAATTCCCATCATTCGGTAATCACCAAATAATTAAATGAACCACAGAACCCGATATTTAGATTCCCGTATAAAATCCATGCGAAGTCGAAGTATCCCTTTACCCATACAGTTGTGTCCAGAATAAGATAAAGGAACGACTCGACATCTGTAGTCATACTGTTTCATTAGACTATTCCGAATACTAAGGCGAAGATATTCAAGTACAAATACTTTCTCTAGACTTAAAGTATATTGAGGATTTGAACCCGCATTGGGCTGATTGTGCCAGATAATATATGATACCGAAATATGAACTCATAGATATCAATTAAAATCCACTAACGCATAATACATGAGAAAAAAACTCCCGTCAATAGGTTGATAAATAAATATACGATAATAAAAGAAAAAAAACCGAACGATCAAAATGAATCATAGTACACAAAATTCCAATATAACGAAATCATTCTGCTGGTCGACTGAATTTGCTCTAAGAGGAGTCAACGGGGAACACGCAGTGCGAGCTATTCATAAAGGAATCCAACCACGGACACGAGTAGAGTACGCCAACCTGAAAATTGTAAAACCTAAATGTCAATAATAGTAACCACAGTAAGAAATAGATACTCACCAAATCCAAAAATGGACGACTCGATTTAGATCGATACCGAGAATCCCATGGGAAAATGATAATAATAATAATCCGCGAGGTATCCGACGAATCGATAGTAGATGGCGATATTGCTGGCAAACCACCGAAAGAAAAAATCCGGAATGACGAAATTCGAAAAGTAAGAATAATGCTTGACCATCTAAAATCAGTTGCCTACACATTCCGGTGGCAGGGGATTTGCACACCACTCCCGACCTGACATTTATCGATAGAGAATCCACGAACTGACATTTCCAACCAACAATCGATAGTAGGCCTGCCGACCAACATAACAGGATAGAATTTCGCCTACGCAATTCTCGTGAGGGTGAAACAACAACCTAGCTGCAACAGAGATAGCCTGCGACATCAAGTTGATGCACACGCCCTACCCAGACCGACACAGAGAAACACCCATGCAAGTATAAATGCTATCAATCGTCTGATTACCGTCAATTTTCGTGGCAACTTCTACCGACAAAATGCAATTTAATTATGAACATCCAACTCGTAGAGATTCAACCCGAGCACGAGGAACCATAGATGATGAAGATACAATGGGACGAAGGATCCCTGATCGATATGGTAATTTTCCAAACTATTAATTAAACATTAATTATTCTTATGAGACTTAGCTATGTGAATGCCACTCAGACGAATGCACCCGAACTCCGAAGGCAAAGTTGACCTAGAACCTGATGAAACTTATGTGTTGTTAAATATAAATTATACTTTTCCCATGTATTCCAGTAAACTGCAAATGATCTCTCAATTAAATTTGAATGTTGATTTCAAACCAAACAGCGTAGATAGTAAATCATTTAAGGAATTTTCGCATGCAGCCTATGATCCAATTCCATTTAGACCTATTCGTAGGAAGAAGACGTAAATTCCAGCTCTCACAGATCTTCAGTATCCGCGATACCGACTAAATTAGAAAATAAGTTAAATTATTTGCCTAATTTCTTAGTACTAGTTATTCATATTGTACAGTAATGCATAATTGTCATAATCCATTTTTTTTCTAAATTATAAATGTTACTTATCATAATGTAGAATTGAAGTAATTTAAAGTTATTGTATAGTTCCTAAATTTACCTGTTCACTCTTTACGGCGGTGACAATTTCATAATTCAACATTTTTAGTTTATTTTGATTTTGATTCTTAAACAGTAGCATTTGATAATTGAACAATGTATGATTTAAACGATCCGCTTAAACAATAATTTCGATTTTATATTTTATGTAAATTTTTCTGGGTAATCTTCTTTAATATAGCATCAAACAAGAACGAACAGTAAATTCTAGATAATCTTAATTGGAGTAATTCTAGTTGGTAACTATTCGAAATTCTAGTAGGATAACATGGGGTTATTTATCTTCACCAAAAATCAGGCGCCTTTATCCGCGAATAGCTGATGCCGATAAAAATTTCTGTTAGATGTGAGAGCTGGAAGGACATGAAGCCTTTAATACCTTGTCGACGTAAGCGAATTAGCTTTCAATAAGGATGCCATGAGGAAGATAGATCCCGTCGGATAACTCAGGATAGGTACACATACTTCAGACGACTCAACCACACTGCTAGTGCCACAGAAGTAGACTACCCTGTAATTTATATATATATATATATATATATACATGTTTCTAATTATGACATGCGAACAATCAACTTCCGTGAACCCACCAGACCACCTACGACCGATCCACGAACCCTCCCCCAAAATAAATTAACATATTTGATTGTTACAGAGGCAAGATCTAGCATTAATATCCACCTATTGGTTTTAGACAATTCATGGATCGACGCGTCCCGGGTCACGCTGCGATTCCCGGCACAATCGGCTGTCCAGTGTCGGCAAGCGATGTGGGACGCGGGATTCTCGATATCACGGGTCAGAGAGTCCCGGGTGGGAGGCCGAACCAGCAGCGACGACACCAACCTCCCATTCGTCGCAATCGAACGGGAACCCGGCAGCAACCCGGCATGGGAAATCAGAGGCCAAGCCAAATTTCTGCTCGCTCGATTAGAAGAACATCAGCGGCAGACGAACCGGCAAGTGGAGAGAGCCCGGAGATACTTGGAGGAAGTAAATCAGGACATAGCCGCCGGTCGGATCCGTATAATACCTCGTTTGACCTAAACGATCCAAGATTAGATGTGACAACAAGGGCGATAAACGTGGTCGTCCCACAAAAGGTGCTGCCCCGAGTAACGCGAAGAGGAGAACGACCGCCGAGTGGCCACCACGAGCACTCCTATGCCCGGAATTATCCAACCCGAAATAACATTCATCATTGCTCGTAGAACGATTAAGCAATATTGTAATACAAATATATTTCTCCTCTTTGATTTTTTCACCAAACAAGGGCGATAAACGTGGTCGTCCCACAAAAGGTGCTGCCTTGAGTAACGCGAAGAGGAGAACGACCTCCGAGTGGCCACCACGAGCACTTGTATGCCCGGAATTATCCAAGCCGAAATAACATTCATCATCGCTCGTAGAACGATAAGGCAATATTTTAATACAAATATATTTCTCCTCTTTGATTTTTTCACCGAACTTATTAAAATTAGAAAATAATAAACATACATAGTTCAATGAAAATAAGATAAACTCCGTGACCCAGGAATACATAAGTGAATAAATATATTAATTATGAATGAACAGAAACTTTTATACTATGTTCCCATTTTAGATATGGAGCCCTACCAAATTCTACAGCGAGAATTGGTTTATGCACAAAAAACAAACGCAGGACTCCACCAGCAGATCATATAGATAACAAAGGAGATCCAACAAATCAAGGCTACCTGGGTGGAGCCTGGTAAAGTAAAGCGAATCTACCAGAAAATGACGGAGGCACAGAAGAGTTGGGCTGAGGAGAAGCAGCTCAACCAAAATCGGAGAATGCAAATCAGAGGGCTTAAGGTAGCGTTGTTGGCGTGCCAAGAGGGCGCGGCGGTGACTTACCCCCTGGTATTCGCCCCATCGCAATTGGCCTACCGAGATGCCATGACCGTTGCGAAGCCAGCCACCAAGCCACCCCGACATCAGCCAAGGAGATCTGAGCGTGCCAAGCGTCGCACCGCTCTGGCGAACAATGAATGACTCTATAAAATGATTTGCTTGTTACTTAATAAAGAATGATGATTAGTTTCCGAGATTTATATGACTTAGACTGACAAAAATAACGAATTTGAATCATAAATAAATTGAATAATAAGTTTAATATTACAAGACACATCAGTGAGGGACCGGGAAAAGAAAAGCGCACATGAACCTTCTAACGGTAGTGTGTTGAACCCACATTGAGGTCGGGCCAGAGTAGCTCCTGTGTGGCGCTAACCTTTGGCGATCTCAAAACCAATGGTTGCATTATCAACGTTGCTTAGCGACGGGTAACCATTGGGGCGAAGAAAAGTTATATCTGGGGTCAAGGTTATCAAAACCATAAACTACACATTAGTTTCGGTCAGCAAAAATATCTGTAATAGGCAGCACAACCAGCTTATCTGGTTGTTGAAAATCTTGTTATGTACGGTATAATTTTATTATAGCTTTCTAAATGTTGAATAAATATGACTGAGCACAGATCACATGGTTTTTATACGCCTGGTTTCATAAATAACATAAGAAAATCAATGAGATTATATTATAGAAACACTGTGAGTTGATTATTAATGTTACATGAAATAATATCATTTAATATCGAAATTGGTAGAAAAAATAAATTTAACAAACAAATATGACTTATAATAATAAATTCATATAAACTTTTGATATGTGTAATTGTAGTATGGAATAATTTGTTTTTAAAAATCCTTGGCAGATAAAAATTTATTGGTTTGCACACCAACCTTTATTATAAACGAGTATTTTATTAAGGTTTATTAAAAAATACTCGTAAACGTCATAAAAACATGTTTAATCATTTACCGAGGTACATTAAATTGGACCAAAATGGTAAATTCAATAAATCAAAAACTAACCTATAATAAATTTGTGTGTGTTTTATAGCCAAAATTCATTTTAGATAAGACCTGAACATAATAGAACCTTCTACTATAGAATCTATAGTATAGACGAATATAAACGTTTTAGGTGAGAATTACAAAAAATACTGCACACAATCTTGGTTCACAAAATTTCAATACTAAACGATATTAATAATTTGTTGGGCCAGAACATAGACGGCCTTGAGAAATGTTTAAATGGATCGGTAACACACATGCAAATATAACATGCAAATTTAAATAAACCTATTGAAACATCAATTAAAACCTATCAAATATGAGGAAAAAGAGAATTAAAAATAAAATAATAAACATAAAAATAAATTAAAATAATAACAAAATGCACCAAGATCCGCACGATACCAACACAAATATAACACGAAAACCCAACAAATTCGACAAAAATTGATAAATTAATAAAAGTTCATGAAAATGAAACTTAAATCAAAAGATTTGAATTAGTAATAATTCAATAAAAATTCTAAATAAAAAATTATTAAAATAAATCGAAAAATAATAAAATTAAAGATTAGAATACACTAGAAAATAACAAGGTCGAATTTTGTTTTACTACATCAAATTTAACATGCGAGGTTAGGGACAGAAAATAGGTATAAATACTGATTCATTTTCACATTAAATTTAACCGTTTTTCGAAACAAACATTTTGAATCACAATTTGATTTTTGAATTATTGATTAAAAATCTATTACGAAATTCTTAGGTGAGAATTAATTTTATTTGGAACTCTCTCTCCACGTCACATCCTCGCAACCTCGGTAGAGCTCTGCTTGGATGTCGGCGTGGGGAGAGATGTATTTTTATGAAATTTTTGATTGAATGGATCAAGTAATTCTGTATTTTGCTTTTAATCTATATTAATACATATTTATGATGTTTAAAATTTGTTTTTCTTAAAATTAATTAAACATTTGTCGAAGTTTTTCCGGCCCACAGCCAACACATATTGCAAGATAGTAAAATATACATAGTACAGATTTGTGTAAGTGCGTGGAAAATCGCCAATGATATGTACCCGTGAAGACTCAGCGTGCGGAACGCAGGGGTCGTAACGTCAATATTATCCATATAGAAGAAACGAGAAATAAGGAAGAGGTCATTTGGCTGCTTCCTCGTTTCTCATTTCTATAAAATCGATCTAAAATTATATTACACACAGCTCAAAATCATTAAACCGAGTAGTCCAGTGGGCACTCATTAAATATAATATAAACATAAAATGCGCCTAAGGCCTATTAAAGGGAAAGGGTACGGGAATAAGTTAGATTGAAATCGTTGATCTAGCTAAATTGGATCAATATTTTGAAATAAATTAGATAAAAATCATTTAGTATAACTAAATTGAATTTACATTTCGAAATAAATTAGTAGAAATCATTAAAAAGTAATTCATTGATTCAATTAAACTAAATTATTGATTAAAAATTAACGTAGCTATTGATTCTAAATAAAGTAAAAATTAAAGTATTTCATTGAGTAAAAGTAAAGTGATTATGGAGAAAAGTATTTCATGAATTAAATTATTATAATTTAGTGATTAAAGTTAGAGTAATGACAAATAATCTCATTGATTAAATTAGTATAATTCCTTTTAATAAAATTAAAGTAATCATGGAATATGAGCAAGTAATGCGTTGATTTAATCAAATTAATTCATGGATTAAAATTAAAGTCATTTCTCAATTAAAAGTAAAGTAATTCGTTGAATTAAAAGCGAAGTAACTCATCAATTAAAAGTAGAATAATCCCTTAATTGAAACTAAAGTGTTGTAACGATTAAACAAAGTACTCTTGGATTAGAATAGAACAATTTATCGAATAAATCAACTAGATGATTAAAAGAAAAATAAACGAATTACGCTATCAATGAAAAATAGGTACAAATAAATTAACAATTCGCTAAAATGCATTAATAAGAGAATCATCGTTATACGAATAAAAATCATGGTCGTAAAAAAGATAATATCAAATCAATGCAAATTAAAATAAAAAAAATTCAGACTAACAAATAAGTTAAATTAACGATCTAAAACTTTAAATTACACAAAGGAGTAACCAAAAATATACATTAAAGTTAAAACATAGGTAAGGCTTACTGCCAATTTCCGATAGTAAATAATAAAATAATTCCAAACATCCCCGAGAAAGTAGCAAATAAAACATCCCAAATGATAAATTCCAGATGCAGGAGATTGCACAGAGGTGCCGAGAAGTAGTTCATTGAAGTCCGCGGTAAATGCAAGTATTTTACCCTAAAATGTCGGTAAAGGTGTCCAAATAACGAAAATATAAAATTACCAAAATCGATCCACTGAACTTCGACGAATCCATATACTGTAATGTTCGACAATCAAAATATACGTAAGTAATATAAACAGGATGTAACATTAGAAATAGCCGATTAATGACTAAAGTTTATCCGAGATATTAGGCGAATCGACCGGAAACCGTGAATCCAAATTGAATGAATTCGCGTGATCAGAGAGTTGTACCTACCTATGGACATAGATCAAATGCCCTTAACATAAACACAAACATATCCATAGCGGATGCGGATACCTCCACACTAATTAAATGCGTT
This sequence comes from Schmidtea mediterranea, assembly GCA_022537955.1. Taxonomy (NCBI): domain Eukaryota; kingdom Metazoa; phylum Platyhelminthes; order Tricladida; family Dugesiidae; genus Schmidtea; species Schmidtea mediterranea. The sequence continues at coordinate 11,839,508 of CM039679.1, forward strand.
CATCTTGATGAAGGTGGATATCATATTTAGTAAATTTTGAAATTTAATTCAATCAAGGTCAATATCATATAATAGTAAATTTTAAGGTTGAGTTAACAAATATCTATATTATATATTAGTAAATTTTTAAAATTCGTGTTGATCAATGTCAATCTCATATAGATAGCAACTTTGAATTAATTTTAATCAACATTATGTGTTTAGCAAATTTTAAATACACTTCAAATAAATGATAACACTTTGTATCCATTAGATTTTAAAATTGATTTTTAATAAATACTATCGCTAGGCGTTTAACAAACGATAACTTAATTTTGATAAAGGTCAATACTAGACAGTTAGTAACTTCTAAATGAGTTCTAATAAATATTGATACTATACACTTAACAATCGCTAACTTAACAGACGTTAATACCTAGTAGATCGTAGATTTCGACTCACCTCATTAGCCTAGTATTAGAGTAACACTTAACGTCTTATAATTAGTACAACCACTAAAAAGGGACATATAGGAGTGCCGTGATATAAGATTGTCAACCGAAGATATTCCAAGAACTCATAGATGAACAGCCCTATTCAATTTGCAGAAGGTAGTAGTAATAATTAACGCTAACCGCATTTGATAAGTTGCAAATTTCGATAAGTCCAATAGCAACAACATAGTCATTATTTAGTCGATCATTAAAATCAAGCGGACGATTTAAATAAATTGCTTTTCACTCGTTATACGCAAGTAGCTGACCCTGATGAATTTTTAGAAAAGGACATGCCGCTCGAATGGACCGATATCCAAGTACCCGATGAACAGTGTCGGAAGGAAACACCGCAAAGGACCGAAATTTTCGATGAATTTCGACAACAGTGGCCGTATCCCACCACTTGGCGGCTACAGGGCTTCAAAAAGGACCCTTGTGGACTCGCCGGGCAGCAATATCCAGCTGCGGAAACATACACATACGCACGGAACCTCCTCACCCAGTGGGAAAGGGTGCAGGAACAGGTAGACCTACAGGTGGTTAAGGCGAGGATGTATCTCGAAACGCGGAAGAAGACATCCTCGCCGGGCGGATTGCGGAAGCCTACCCACCTCGCCAGTCCGCGATACCCGACGTCCATATCCGGTAGTTACTCCGAAGAAGAACCTAAAGAGGCCGTTCACCGGAAAACATTGATTCCTTGAAAAACACGAACCATAGACGTGATTAAGTTTTGTTTGAAAAAGAAAATTTTGTTAATTTGTTATTTCGTTTTAATTGTTTGTATGGACAGACCCGTTTTTAATAATTATGTTTACGATAATCATAAATACTAATTATGTAAATCAGTAAAGAAATTTAAAGATTTTGTTCATTATAGCGACGACAACCAACCAAATCTTGCAGGCCGAACTAAATCGCGCAAGGGACGCTAATGCGGATCTCCTCAATCAAATCATCCAGATGACCAGAGAGGTACAACAGATCAAGGCTACTTGGTCGGATCCGAGAAAAGTGAAAACATTATATCTCAGGCTAACCGCAGCACAAAAAGGTTGGGCGGAAGAGCGACAGCTCAATCAGAGCCTGCGCACCCAAATCAGAGGATTGGAAGTCGCCCTAGCAGTCTGTCGGGAGGGGGAAGCGGTAACCTACCCGCTCGTCTTCGCCCCGTCCCAGATGCCGCAGAGGAATCCTCAATCAGCAGACCAGTCCGTCGTTCCATCCAATAATCGTCGGCCGGGACGCAAAGAGCGTGCCCGACGTCGAGCAATGCAACCTCCAAGCCTATCCCATTAACTCACGAATACCTCACGTTTTGTTGATTTGAATAGAATAGTTGCCTCTATAGTTAATTTATCACCTAGATACATTTGTATGCAAACATTATCATGAACACTCGTACCACGTTTTCACATCTTCGTCCCATCTCCCACAACCAGTAAAGATCTGATCTTGAACTTTTATACGAGGGACAGAGCAAAGCGAGCATAGGTCTTCTATCGACAGCTCGTGAACCCGAGGGTTGTCCGAGCAATTACAGTACTAGCGATAATACTCAATTTTTGCGGACAATCCACCACTTGAACACATTTCCAACGTTGCCTAGCAACGGGTGCCAAGTGGCAGTTAGAATCATTTTGTATGGCGTTACTGGGGCAACAATAAAGATAAACAAATAGCGAAACCCTGTAACCCACCATACAAATTTGGGCTCTCAGCCGGGATTGAATGATTTTCGTGTACAAACAAACGAGAGGGGACAGGTTACAGAACTATCTGTTCAAATAGAAATGTCGGGACGACATTTTGCCAAACCCCGGAGAGATGAAATATAGAGTTTAAAAATTGTAAAAATCGATGAGAAAATTGTAAAGATCGATGAAAAACGAACGACCTGACTACAAATTAAGACGCAAAGACATTCAACATCTACCAATGCTTGACGACACCATATAACAACGACACTTACAAGACGCATAAGTAAACAACATATAATTAAAAGGGCAAAATTCGGGATAAAATGAAATGGGGTAAGTAAGGGAAGTGACGATAAACTGGAGAAAGCAACAGAACCAAGTAGAGGAAGTCAACGATAACAGAATAAAGCACAACGAACAATGATTAAAATAGTAGTTTATAAAATGAATCAAAACATTAAACTAAGAGTTGAATGAATGAATTTAAACATACAATTTAGCTAATTAGTATTTAAATAAAATTAATGGGCAATTAAAAAGATTTAATATTTTAGAGATGGAACCAGCAAAAATAATAGAAAAACTAAAGGGCATCCTAAACATCGAAAACGATAATCTTGAGGAACTAATTAATAAACAAAAATTAATCAAACGAGCTAAAGAAGATATAGCAACGATTGCAAACCTGTACTCCGACGAACTCTGCATATTAATAAAATTGATTGATGATGGTAAAGACGTAACAACCGAAAGAATATATGAAATTCTATTCATGAGATTGGAGATAACCGAATTTGGAAAAAATTGGAACAAGTTGATGAAAAAGGTCGAAAATATTGAGGACGAGATTGCAACAACAATGAAAGAGCAAACCAAGGCTTATTTGGAATGTTATGCGTGCAAAACAGAAGAAGCACGAGTACTGGTGATACCTTGCGGACACCTGAGTTACTGTCATGGATGCGCACAAGAGTCGCACTGTATGTTATGCCAGCGAAAGATAAAAGAAAGATTAACTGTTTACTTTCCATGAATCGAAATTGTTATGATAATATAAAATAAATATGTATTGTTCATTATTTGAATTATTATCAGATGACGAGATAAATGATTATGTGTAAAACAGCGTAAAAGTAAATATGCAGCGTTCGTGGATAATAAATAAAATAACCTGACAATGATAAATAAAAATAATAACTCAAACACATGAAAGCCGAATTAAGGAAATAATTAAAACACATCCACAGAGACACAAAATATTGGACGGAAAAATTTCGACAACCGAGTTTCCTAGTGTATAATTCTTTTTGTTTTATTGATATTATATTGAGATAAGATAAGGAAAAATGGTAACCGGAGCTATCAAATGATAGTACGCTCACCCGACGGAAACCTTGATCAACCCTACTGAGAAAGGAACAAGTAGGCCAAGTCGCGTATGTCAGCAAGCAACCGGCGAGAGATTGATCACCTCTTTTGGGGAGCTTGTTGATGCGATTACCACAAATTTTGAAGGGGGGAGTGAAGAGATAGACCGAGAGGTGAGAGAAAGTGTACACGAGATAGAGAATTAATAGTTTTGTTTAATAGTTGTTTAAAGGTACCTAGAGATGATTTTTTTCCCTAGCTGGTGGTGAGACACCAGAGGACAGCTACGGACTGTCGTGCTCAGGTTGTTATCAGCCAAGGGACTGGTGGCGCTGAGCCGTTCGATACAAAACCCGGATACCACACCGAGTATCGAATGAACATTTTTATTGCTGGGCGGAACTCGATACACAACCCGGATCCCACACCGAGTATCGAGGACCAAACGGTGGGTGAGATGTGAACTAACCGGTAAATGGTTCATATTCAAAAGGACCTACTAAGGTCAGATAAGGGCGGCCGAATTGTGCCGGGAAATCTGACGAGAGAAGCGGGCAGATATTAGATAGTTTTATTGAGAAAATTTTCCGCGCCCATATTTAATCGCTTCCTTTTCTTTTCACTATTCGGGAAGTCAGGTAAACCGTTTTTGGAACTTGATTGAACGTCTAGGCATTTCCATACTTTTATATTCTCCGAGGTACACAACCCGGATCCCACACCGAGTACTGAGGGAATGTTTTTTTTAGTTTTCCCAGCAAGGAGTTTGGTACAAGAACCCGGATCCCACACCGAGTATCAAATATCCGAGTGGCGGTGAGTAAAGCGTAACCGGAAAAATGCGCTGACAAAAGACGCCATGGATTGAGAGTCAGTGTGAGGCCTCAAACATACCCAAAAGTCACTGATGAAACTCAACTCCGATGATTAGAATTAGATGAATATAATGAAAGATAAAATGAATAAGATAGAGTAGATTAAAGTTAATAGGAATATGAGTAAAGATAAAAATAATAGAATATGATTATGATTAGATTAAATGGTAAAGATGAGAAACAGTTAGGAAATAGGATATAGAAATGAGATAAGATTATGATGAAATATTATAGATAGGATTTGATATGATTGAATACTAAAGATGATATGAGACATGATTAAAGATGAAATATGATTATAATAGATGTTAAAGGTCACAGATGGCCAGTTAAAAGAGTAAAAGCCGAAGGCCGAAGAGCCAACGGAAAAGATAGAGGGCATAGAGCGCCAGCGACTAAGGATTAAGTAAATGAATTTTTGGGAGACATAGGAAAAATAATTAATGGAATGAATGAGGTTATGAGTATGATGATTTCATATTATTATTATGACATAGATAATTGATACGACCATATAGATGATTAATAAGACCATATAGATAATTGATACGAGATTAATAGATAATTATTACGAGGTATAGATAATTAAAAATAGACTTAAAATGAGGGGGGGTGAGTCAGATAAAGAAGACCACCACGGTAAATGCGAACAAGGGATGATAACGTAAATAGTATGGTAAACGGAGGAGAAATTAGTATAGAGTATAAAATATTGGAGTGTCATTTATTTTTAGGGAATCAATATCCAGACAAAGCAAGCCAAGCCAATTTCAAATCAAACCAAAGCAGACAATATTTCAAAGCAAACGACGAAGCAGAGTGATAATAAAGAAATTTGAATAATCAAGCAGAAAAGAATTTAGAATAAACGTCGAAGATGTTACGAGCCAATACTCAACTAGAAATTTCAAAGCAGCCAAAGCAAGAGAAGACAAACCAATAGATCCAAAGAAACAACGATAAAAATAGTCAAGCAAACGTATAACCGTAAACATTGATAGCATCAGCAACCGTACAAGAAGCAAAAGCAAAGAGAATAGAGAAAAAAAGTTTGTTAAAAGTAGAAGAAAAGAAAAAAGCCCTCAACAGTAGAAGTGCCAATACCGGAATATCAACTGCAGCAGCAACAGGAGATTATTGCAAAATATCTATCGCCGATGAAAAATGAATAATAAAAGTTAATAATTAAAGAATAAGTCTTCTCTTTTCAATGTCATTCGATATTCGACATGCTACTATCTGTCAACATTTATATGAAGAGCTCAAGAAGTCAGATTATAGTAATTCAAGAAATTATTACCACCATATGAAAAGACTCTTTACAAAATATCTAGTAAAAAAGTAATTTTGGCTGAATTGTAGATATTTTATATTTAAATAAATGAATTTACCTTGATTTTTGTATAAATTCAGAAGTTTTGAAATTATTTTACAAAAAGAATAATGAATTAATAGAATTTATATTTAAATTAATTTTCATTATAATTTTACAGAAACAAAAAGAAATTCTTAGTTTAAAAGCATATTAATAATTTCAGGGTGCAATTTAAAGTCTTCACGGGACGTATTAAATGTCCCTTGGTGTTTAAATAAATAAAAAAACACGAGTAATAAAACACGAAAATGGAACAAATAAAAGACTTATATAATTATTTTAAGGAAAAAAGAAAACGCTTTAGAAAAACAAGATGATGACACAAATAAATCTTAATGGTGATAAAACTGAAAGCTATTTAAGAAATAACTATAGGATTATTGAAAAACACAATATACCGATAAAAGGACATTGGTGGGTTACAGGGTTTCGCCGTTTGTTTATCTTTATTGTTGCCCCAGTAACGCCATACAAAATGATTCTAGATGCCACTTGGCACCCGTTGCTAGGCAACGTTGGTAATGTGTTCAAGTGGTGGGTTGTCCGCAAAAATTGAGTATCATTGCTAGTACTGTAATTGCTCGGACAACCCTCGGGTTCACGAGCTGTCGATAGAAGACCTGTGCTCGCTTTTAATCATTTGGTCCCCTTGCGTTTAAATTTCCATCGTCTCTCTAACTGTTTACTGACGTTAGTTTGGAAGCAAAAATGGGTGGTGTTTCTTATTTAAACCCTTCTACAATGGTATTTCAAAACCCTAAGATGGTATCAATACAATAAGAGGTATACAGGAACTACAATATATATAAACGATGCTTTATTTATCTATTAAATACATGGATCATAAGGTTCCAGACTGATTGGAAGATCTAGCGGCTCGGCGCTTAGCCCGCTCCTTGCGTCCAGGTCGACGACTGGTTGTTGATGGAGTGATTGGGGTAGTGGTCGCAGTAATAGTTGACGTTGTAGATGGAGTAGTGTTCGTTTCGCGATAGGCCAATTGAGCAGGGGCAAAGACTAAAGGGTAGGTCACCGCTGCTCCCTCCTGACAGGCAGATAACGCTACATCTACCCCCCTGATTTGAGTTTTTAGACCTTGTACTAACTGTTTTTCGTCTGCCCATCCCTTCTGGGCCGCGGCTAGTTTTTGGTACAGTCGTTTGACTCTCATGGGCTCTACCCATGTCGCTTTAATTTGTTGTGTTTCCCGGACTAGTTGAACGAGTTGGTCATGGAGTTTCTTATTGGCCTGTCTCGCATGGGTTAATTCATTTTGGAGCAACTTCACGGGGTCCATTTCTAGAAAAATAAGGGTTGAATCTTATGATGACTGTTATAATGATAAGTGTATTTGAACTTAAACATATTTATGAAATGAAAACTACAATAATAAAAGAAGAGAAAGAATTTTTAGATCGATAATACTAATATTATGCCAAATAACAAAATGTTCAAATCATTCATTGACATTGTTTCGATGATCACTCGTCTGCGAGGAATCGCCTGATCCTTCTTCTGGGGAATAACCAGGGATCACAAACACTGGTCTCTTGAGATTCCGGATTGGTCTCGGTGAAGGTGGGTAACTACTTGCCAGACGTCCTGCCGCCAAGTCATCTTTGACGTTGGCCAGATATTCCGTGGCTCGTGCTACAGCTGCCTCGATTTGGCGCTGGTGTTGTAGGAGGCCCTCCAGGAGCTCTTGGGCCTGAGCTAGGATGTCCTGGGATGGGTTTGGTTCATCGGACAGTTTCCGGAACCGCCGCATGAAATCTTCTGGCGATATATCCTCTTGCTTGTCTTCTTCGGGCACGTCAGGGTATCGCTCTTGATACACCCGATTCCATGCCTGCCTCCATTGCTCCACAACATGAGCAGGGTGTTCAACTATAGCTCCAGTTTGTTCTAAATGGAAAATTAGTGAGATTAGCGTTTTTACTCAGTATTTCTCTTGGCATTTTAGATGGGGACGGTGATCTGGGGGTTTGCAATTGTATAAAATTTCTCGTCGTTTAAAGAAAAAAGCTGGATTAACTCAATTTCAAATGCGTTAAAACTCACGGAACTCGAAGTTGAACGTGTTTTACTGGCTGGTCTGGCAATGTATTTGGAAAAGGGGGAGGAGGATACTTCAAAGCTACTGGGTTACGCGTTCTCATGCCGTAAGGGTCCGTTCGAGAAAACCTGTATGGATGCTAAAAAATGAAAAATGCAATTCGTTTATGGCCGTATCTTATTTTGCGTACAAATGGTTTATTCGTTGTATATGTTCATAATATTCGGTTAGATATATATTTAAGTATTAATATAAAATAAAATCAATATATAATACTGTAAGAAAACCTTTCAAAATGTCATTTGAGCATTTATTAATTTTTTGAATAGAACTGAATTAAGTGAGTTAACTTTTACGAAACAATGACTTGATAATTAAACATTAAAATAAAGTGATTTTAACAATTACCATTTAATTATTTGAAAAAACAAAACAGTTACAAAGTTACAAATTCATACTTAATGTCTGATCCATTGATCAATTAAAGTACCTGGGTCGAATGATAATGATAAAATGGTCTAATGATTCGGCTGAGGAATTTACAAGAAAGTATTGGAACGATCGTCAGGTCAGTATCTTTGTTTCCGCGAGATAAATATCCGAGAAATTCGTTTCTCCCGAAATGAATCGTTGACAATTTTCTAATGCGATCAGGACGGAATTTTTTGCCTAGTAATTTCTAAGTAAAATATTTGCGACACCTTGGCCTAAGGGGGTTGACGAGGGTGGGTAGCCAAAATTTGATTTGTCGTGCTTAGTGGTGGAATGAGAGGATTTTGGGGTTTGTCGGATGCAAGAACACTAAGATACGTTAACAGGTATGGCTTATTGATTCACGGCCTTCAATCCGGGGAGTTTACTCATTAATGATATGGTGTTGATTCTGGGTCGTTCCTGTGGCTCGAATATGATTATAAATTTGTTATAGAAATTAATTAAAATTTACTTAAGGGGGTTTCTGTAACATTTGGAGATTGAAACTCAAAGTCCTCGTCTGAGATGTTTGGCGAATGCATAACTTGATAAAGAAAAATGATATATGGTCTATTATTGACGATAGATATAATGAAGAATATACAATTGAAAATCAGACGGGCAGGAAGTGAATGCCACTTGTAATTCGACTACGATAGAGAATGTTTATATCGCCGGAAATGTCAACGAGTAAGATTGTTTATTTTTCAACTTGTAATTTACGAAATTTATTTTAGGCGAATGAACTTTTAAGGTCGCGCGTTCGTGGATTATTTGGTGAGTTACACGTTTTCATTGTATTTAAACATTTTCTAGCAATGTTTTTTAAGGAAAGCACCTGTATCATGCCTTCGGATTTTTCTCGGTTGGGGATTTTATTATTTGGTGTTTTACCTGTTGGAAATTTTTTTCTTATCGTCTCTCGAAGAATTCAGATCACCTCACCAGTGTTGTCGAAAATTAGCGGTAAGCCTTTCGATATTTAATGTGATATTAATATAAATTTTGGATGTCGTCTTGATTGTTCTATCGTATTAAATTTTTTTGTGTACTCTTGATTTTCTATCGATTAGGTACTGGTTTTCGTATTTTATGGTCTATATTTGGGTTTTTCATTCGTAATTTACGCCTTGGATAATTTTAAATGAAACATTATCATCAATTAAGTCACTTTTATTTTAAGCTATGATGAATTGGTCAACAATTTCCTATTAACGCTTTTCCCTATTTCTTAATAATAATATTGATTTTTTGTTAAAAGAATGATGTAACGTTTTAGCAATGATTTCTCGTACAATTTATTTTAGCTGATTGTGAAGTTGAGCGACGGGTTTGTACTTATTTTCCATTTATTTATTTTTGCCTTTGATCCATTAATTAATTCATTTAATCAATAAAATCTCTTTATTTTTTAACATATTACTTTCGATTAATAAATTATTTGACTTCAAATCGATGAGTTGCCCTACTTTTAAATCGAGGAATATTTAATTAATAAATTATTTACTTTTACTTTAAAATTTGTTTGGTCAATATATTACTTTAATAAGTACACTACTTTATTTTAATCAATGAATCAAAGCTTTACTTTCTTCTTACTCAAAGATTTACTGGATTTTTATCAGAGCATTGCTTTACTTTTATTCAAATCAATTTAATGTTAATTGAGGAATTACCTGGTTTACCCCATGACTTTCTTTAATTTACTCAACGAATTAGATTACTGTTAATTAACGAATGTACATCATTTAACTTTAATCATTAAATTAATTTAGAGAAAATGAATTATATCAATTTAGCTCAATAATTATTCTAGTCAATTTAATTTAATCAATGAGTTATTTATCTTGAACCTATAATCAATAATTTACTCGAATCAATGAATTTCTGATTTAATAACGTTTATTATTTTATTCCGAGAAGTAAATTCGATTTAATTACGCCAATGATTTTTATCTAATTTATTTCAAATTATTAATCCAAATTAGCTATATCAACGACTCCAATTTGATTTATTCCCGTACCCTTTCCCTTTAATAGGCCTTAGGCGCATATTGTGTTTATATTATATTTAATGAGTGCCCACTGGACTACTCGGTGTGATGATTTTGAGCCGTGTGTGAGATAATTTAGGTCGATTTTACAGAAAGGAGAAACGAGAAAGCAGCCAAGAGTTTCTTCCTTATTTCTCGTTTCATCTATACGGATAGTATTGACGTTCCAACCCTGCGTTCCGCACGCCGGGTCTTCACGGGCACAGATCATTGGCGATATTCCACGCACTTACACGAATCTGAATTGTATGTAGATTTTATTTACTTGCGATAGGTGTTGGCTGTGGGCCGGAAAAATTTCGACAGATTAATTAATATTATTAAATGCATGAAAAACAATTTTTATATTATAAATATTTATTAACATATTAAATAATCAACATACAAAATTAATTGTCCAATAAAACCATAAAAGCATAAAAAATGCATCTCCCCTCACGCCGACATCCAGGCAGAGCTCTACCGAGGTTGCGAGGATGTGACGTGGAGAGAGAGCTCCAATTAAAACTATTTCTCACCTAAAATTGATCTAATAATAGATTTAAAATAACTAATGTTCAAAATCAAATTTTGATTCAAAATGGTTTTCATTTGAAAAACGGTTTGAAAAATGGTTAAATTTAATGTGAAAATGGATCAGTATTTATACCTATTTTCTGTCCCTAACCTCGCATGTTAAATTTGATGCAGTAAAACAAAATTCGACCTTGTTATTTTCTAGTGAATTCTATTCTTTAATTTTATTATTTTTCGATTTATTTTAATAATTTTTCATTTAGAATTTTTATCGAATTATTACTAATTCAAATCTTTTGATTTAAGTTTCATTTTCATGAACTTTTATTACTTTATCAATTTTGTCGAATTTGTTGTGTTTTCTTGTTATATTTGTGTTGGTATCGTGCGGATCTTGGTGCGTTTTGTTATTATTTTAATTTATTTTAATGTTTATTATTTTATATTTAATTCTCTTTTTCCTCATATTTGGTAGGGTTTAATTGGTGTTTAATAGGTTTATTTTAAATTTGCATGTTATATTTGCATGTGTGTTACCGATCCATTTAAACATTTTCCAAGGTCGTTTGTGTTCTGGCCCAACAACATTTAAAAGTGAACTAAATTATTGAAAATATACCAAAAAGCATAGGGAAAAGTAGGGCTCAACGGAAATGTAAGGGTGTCTACTGAAACTGTCTTTATCAACTCTCGTATTAATATAATTAAGTCGAACTTGGTGTAATTTTGTCTTCTTTGGTTTTACTTTTGAATAGGTGTCTTTTTATCCCTCGGGTTCAAAATAATCATTCAAAATATGAGTATGGAAGACCGGTTTCTAACCTTGAACTGACCAATTCTTGGACTAGCTTCAGGGCCAAGGTTTGCTCAATGGTTTCGACGCAGATAGTGGTAAATCGGGCTTAGCGTAAAACTTGATATGATCGATACGTTCCGTGATATTGCGAAACGATTTCGATTTTAAAGTTTATGCTTTGAGTTGAGATTTGATGAAATAATTTAAGAAACAAAGATATATTCGATTTTTCTACCTGCTGGTACAGTAAAAATAAAGTATGAAAACCGCTAATATAATGCACGTCTATCATAGATGCTTCTAAGAAAAATCTAAGAAAATCCAATTTAAAAATCAATTAAAAATAATTATTACTTTACTTTTAGAAATTATTTATTTGAAGTTATAAATTAAAAGTCAGGTGATTAAAAGCAGAGCATAATTCATTATTATCGATCTACAGTCATGTGAAAAGGAAGAGAAAAGAAATTGAAAGCAGTCGATCAATGGTGAAATATATAAGTCTAAAAACGTTCTTGTCAATTTTATTTCCTGCATAATTTAATTTACTTCTATCTCGCTTCATAAGCACAATTACCAGAAAGCGATATTTTTTACTTATTGTCAAACTGAAAAATAGTGCTTGCAAAACATGAATGAAATTGAAAAAAACACAAATTAATTAGATAATTGCTAATAATGAAATGGCTCATTAAATGTCACCCGCCACCAAATTGGTAAATATGTTAACAATAGTTCAATTCTCGAGTCAGTTCAGCCTTTAATACTGCCATTACTACTGCCATTGTTACTGAAATTTCACTTATTGTTATTGGTTTCTGTCTTATCAAGTGAATAATTTATTATTCTTTACTATTATTTGTATCATTTATTGGAATATATATACATCTCATCTCTGCTGTTTTCATTGCTTTTTCTTTATATAATGCAAGATTTTGAAATTGAGCCCTATACCAGCTTGAGCTTTTCACAAAACCTTCAACGGAATGGCCGGTTTCAGTTGCCTCTGGACATACGAAAATTGGAAAGTAAATTTTATTTGAATTATGTAAAATAAAGGATTTCGTAAAAAGAAATGACTCCTTCCGAATACTTGTGTCAGTACAGTGTCGTTTTGCTGCGCAGGGAGGCCCTTTATCAGACTGTGTTCAAAAAGCATAAGACCAATGAGAATTTTATTCCTTTTCGCGTAATTTATTTTTTATACAATACCAGTGCAAAATCTTTAATATTTCTAGAGATTCGAATTGGCCATTAATGATGTGTCCATTTGTGCAGTAGGTCACGAAGATATTTCAATGTTGCTAGAAGTTTCACAAATCAAGGAGGGAACAGATTTCAGTGAATCTTTGTTTCGAGGAGTTTGCGCACTTGCTGATAGATTAATCTTTTCAAAATTTGTGTAAAATTTTATCTATCCTCTATTAAACAGAAATACTTTTATAATTTCAGGCCCGAAGACGAAAAGATATTAGATCAAAAGGAAGGAGTAGAAAAGGCTGACTTTCATTCCTTAAAATTTAAACTAAAGAACGTTAACATTTCCTCCCAGCTAAAATTGCTTCTCGAAAAATTATAATAGAAAGGAATAATTTTTATTTATGTAATTATTTCTGGGGATGAGGTTTGAGTATTCTGAGCGGTACTTTATCTGTATTGATTTATAAATTGCTATGAATCTATGCCTCTCAGGAAGGGTATGAAGATATATCGTACTCACCCAAGAAATAAAAAATCCAAAAAGATTACTCTTTGAAGTTCAACTTACGCTAAAATGAGTTTCATATTTTCAAAAATATTCATGAGTCTTTGTTTTGAATTAGGCCGACGATCACTATAAAACATTTTTGATGGCCCACTTTGAATATCGAAAAGATTAGCTTATTCTCAACAAACGATAAAACTTTCGACATGCGAAATTCTTAACATGATTATGCAAATTTACCTTTTCTCCCTCTAAATATGGAAAAGTTTTCTGATTGAGGCTAAATCATGATTTAGCAGGTAGCGGTTGATCGGGCAGAAAGGTGACGGTTTTTGAATTTTTCTTGGGATTTGAGTTTCAAGTTACTTTACTTATTTACGTGGTTCACTTTGACAATTCCATGTAACAATGAATCTCGTCCGTCTAGAGCAGGGCTTCTTAAACCATGGGTCGTGACCCCATTTGGGGTCGCGTAGCAAAATTCTGGGGTCGCGAAAGATAAAAATACAATTTAACAGAAAATGTTTTTTATCTTGTAAAATTATTGTTATAAAGATAAAATAACAATTATCGTAGATAAATATATCATAAAATCTTCTAGTTCGGAAAGATTGTTTGTACCTGCATTTTTATTAAGAGTATTGTAATAACTTGAATAACATTTACTATGAATTAGAAGACGTTATAGGAATTTTAAAAATATATAAATTTATTTTTCTTTTATATTTGTATGGGGTCGTCAAGAAACTCGCAATCATAATTGGAGTCGTGAATTACAAAAGTTTAAGAAGCTCTGGTCTAGAGGAAAAGAATGACTAGAAAAAGATTCAATCATAAAGGCTATTACTTACCCATTGTTTGTTGTGACACTTTGTTCATTAGTCGAAGGTTTGATGTAGAGCAATTAAGTGTAGTAATGTAAAAATATCGTTATTTCTAGAATTAGGTAAAACTATAATAAATTATAGCATTAAAACATTAGAAACTAGAAGACAAAAAACAACTGATATATTTATGACATTTAGAAATTTTTATTAAAAATACTAGAAGACCTAGAATTGAAGATATTCGCCACAATTTGTTGGATACCCTTCCAATCTACCTAACATCATTTCAAAGAATCCAAAATATATCCACAGTATTACTGGAGCAAATAATCGAAGGTATAAATTCTTTCGTAGACCAAACAATTTTGTGTTCTTTTCGTTTGATTGAATTGTTACTTTAAAATGGATATTCTAAATTTGTTCTTGAGCGAATGACAATGAGCTGTAATGAGCGTGTTGAATTTTCATGATTGTAACACCGATTTGTCTGGAGGTAATATTCTTATTTACTCTGAATTAAGTAAGTTGTCAAATTTGATCTAAACACATTGAACTAAGATGTATGTTGGTATTCCCTTATTCCGAGGATTTCAGAGAATTTAAGCATAAGATCCTCAAACATGTAGATACAACTCTGTTTAGGATCGTCTCATTGTCTTACAAAGTTAGTAGTATGTTAACTAATAAGTCTTCAACTCCAGTTGGTTTTTTCTTTGAGCTCATTTATCAATTTTCATGTAATGTGTGCAATGCCACATATATTGAAGAGACTGCCCGTCATCTCTGCACTCGGTTTCTTGAGGACTGTCGACTGAATGGATTAACTCAAATTAGTGATCATTTTAGGAAATGTACAAGTAAGAAAATAGGTATATCTGATTTCAAAATAATTGCAAATATTTGATTTATTATTGGAAACCAATAACCTGTGAGGCGTTGTTGGTAAAATATTTAAATCTTATATTTAATGTTCAAAATGTTCAGTTTATTGGTATTTTGAAGGATTTAAGTAATTGAATGTGAATTGTGAATATGATGTATTTTATGTAATTGTTTGGGAGATTAAAATGTTTTTATTATGTAAAAATTATTTTAGATTTTGAATTTAATTTTTAAAATTTTATTTAAAAGGAAAAATAATTATTATTTTTTTTAGTAATTAATTTAAATGTTTAATTTTTTTAATATTTTTTATAAATTATAATAATTTTATATTTTATAATATGATTTGATTACGACTGTTATTGGTTAATGTGTTTAAATTTTCTTGTTTTCATTTAGATTTAAATTTTTGATTTCTCTGTGCTAGTCTTTATTAATTTTTATTGAAAAAAGGTACCACAGCTTGCAACAAAAGTATCGACTACGGATTACAACGTATAGCTCATCAAACTGAAATTTGGAGTGTCAAATATAATGTTTTTTAGTTAGACGAGTCTTTGTCACTTAAGAGGGTAATTGTTTGTATGTTTAATTGCATACGTGCTAGTGTATTTTAGGCTTATGTCTATTTTCCTTTTTCTACTTCTGTTGGCGAACTGGGTGGGGTTTATGTTGTCTCATCCGGACACCACACAATTTTAAATTCTACGACTATATACCACTATTTATGAAACTACTCCTCTTGATATTTTCTATTACGTTGAAATTTTAATCAATCTTTAAGAAAACTATCAGGTACTATTTCTATTTGCACTTGTCAGAACTACCGCTGACGGAATGTAAACATAGAAATTCTTTCAAACGAGAAAACATGTTATTCGAAGAAAATCTTATTATAAATCTATGAAGATTAACAGACTGATAGCTCTTTCTTTATTCAGTGGGTGCTGGTGCAAAGCTGTTCTTAGTTGGCGAAGCGATTTTTCTGGTTAATTCCGTTAACGAACGAGACTCTAACCTGCTAAATAGTACATTTGTGTTCTAACGCAAATGCTAACTTTTTATATGAATGAATTAGCGTTTAGGTATGTTGGGCTCAGAGCCAAAATTAAAACAAAATTACAAAACCAATTTAAACAAAAAGGTGAAAATTGTATAAGTTAAAACAAAATAATTAATGTGTTTTGGAAATTGTCAATATGGCTGCTGTAACATAAGCACGCACCGCAAGAAGAGTTCAAAAATAAAATAAAACATATTAATTAAAACAAATTAAAAATATACAAAAATTAAATAAAACAAATAATTAATTAAAATCCGGAAAAAACCTACAGATGCAAAAAGAAATATACGAAAAATAAAATAAACTGCCAAAACCTTGCAAAATAAGGTTTAGATAAAACACAGGCAGAAGAGGCGACCAGAAAACAAAATATTGGGGTTTAAAAAAAAATAATATTGTAAGAAAATAATAATAAAAATAAAATCCAACAGTAAAATATTTATATACCAAAAAATAAAAAAAATATATAAAAAATTACAAAAATATTTCGAAATAAATAAAATAATTAAAAATCCCATCGCGAAAAATCGCCCATTGGTCGCACACAGGCACAAAAATACTATATATACAGCAGTCATTTTCACAATTTTTAGACTTAGAAAATTTTAGTCAGGCAGCAAATTTTTAGAAATTTTTAGACATTCTTAAGACAAACAGTGAATCACTTGTAGTCAAAATTTTTATGCTAATTTATGCCAATTTTTCAAATCTAGTTGCATGACTGTGGATTGTAAGTACTGTTATTTTTTGTATAAATATATATTTTGGAGTTAAAGTTTTGATTTTATTCTGGATGGTCGTGGAATCTTTTGGTGCCACTGACAAATCCCCTAAAATCTTATTTATAATACTTATTTCAATAGTAGTCCATGGGACAGATCTCGTGCCGGCTGGTGGGTTAAGTCCCCTAGTTGAGCTCGCGGGTCATGCCTCGTGGACACCTCGGTAGTCCGCAGTAGGGTCTGGCAATATGCACAGGACCTCCACGCAGGGAATCGTTGTATAACTCGTAGCGACTGCTGAAAAGTGGCCGGGCGAGTAAAAATTAAAATCATGGAAAGTGCGACTATAGTTAAACGGGAATAAAGTTTTGTAGGGAAAATTTAAAACATCGTCAGGAAATTAATTGGAAAATCAAGTAGGAAAGGATAGGATAGTATAGGAATGTAAATTTGAAAGAATTTTTCCAAAAGTTGAATGATATAATCTGACAGAAGAGAGAAATGTTTAATGAAGTGACCATAGAGGGTTGTAATTACTTAAAATCATGGAAACGCACCGGGAATTAAGGAATTGTTAATCAAATTTTTAAATATAGGGAAAGATAAAAGTAAATTAGGACAAATGTAGTCGATACCGTGATGAAATAAATGAAACAGGAAGTTTACCAAAAAATAAGGGAGGAACGCTGCCCAAATTTTTGAAGGATACATTTATAAATAATGGGTAAAGTTGATAAATAAGTACGGAAATTGTAGGAATAGACGAGTAAGGACCAGGATATAGAAAGAAAGACGTAAGACCTTCCATCGGCAGTCCAGAACCCGAAAGTGAAAATACCATGAGGAGTAGTTCTAGCAATGGAGCTCACCTGCTCATGAATTTTCAACCTCTATGTACAGTACCAACATGGCACTCACCATGGGTACATAGGAGGGAAAGAATAATAATCTTGATGGCGTTTAGGGGGTAGATGCACAAAAACCCTAGAGAAAAAAAAATAAAAATCAACCCTATTCGCCAACAGGTAAATGAAATTGAGTAAAAACAAGTCTGTGATGCTTTTAGAAGCCTAAGCCGCACGCGCGCTACAATGGCAGTAACATTAAGAAATCGAAAACCGTAATCCCTTACGATTCATTTATAATCATTAATTAACAAACATTCCATTGTTATTGCCGGTCTTGATTATTTCTAACATCCTCCACATACTAGCAGCACACATCTATTCATTCATTCGAATCAGTGTCACAGTATAGTCGTTTTTGGTCAAGTGATCTAAACTATGTGAATTCCTTACACCTATACTCCATTGACATTCTCAACTAGTTCAATTCAAAAATACACTTACAAAACTCGAACCAAACACAGACAACATTTATTTCTACAGATAAATATGATAAAGCAGTCTTAGCTATCGATGTCAGTAGGAAAATAACGACGCTTGCATCTTTAAATGAGCGATCTCACTTGAGTGACGCAATGCGTCACTGGGCTATCCGGCAACGGAATTTCGAGAGCCTTCTGTACTATCGGTGAAGAGGGAACTGTGACTTCCTTTTAGTTTATTGAGACAAGTCTTGAGAAGTGAAGAGAGAAATCGAGGCAGGTGATAAGGTGACTGACAGGCTTGAGTAACGATGCACTCTACATTAGCCATGAGCCTTTTGTGTTTTTCGATTTTATATTTATTTAGCTTTGTTCTATCACATTTTAGGGAGTTTAGTTGATGTTGTATGTTGTACTTTAAGTTATCTTGGTGCTGGGTTTTCTGTTTGTGTAACTGATACATTTAAAAATATTTCAAGGCCTTTTGTACTCTGGCCCAACAAATGTAAAGAAATATTAAATTAATTGTTTTGGCCAAATAATTAATTCATTTTATAATTCGACTATTGGAAATCTTCGTTTGTTTTATTGAATTAATTGTGTATCTTTTTTGTTTAATTTTGTATTGTTTTTTCCATTTGTTTATTGAATATGTGAGATTATTTATTTACTTTATTGGTTTTGGAATTTTAGGTTATGAAATTTTGAAAAAATTTTGAATTTTTATTTAAATAAATAAATGTTTAGTGAAAATGGAGTTTATACTTTCTGTTGTTATTGATTATGCTCAAGAAGCTACTCTTTATGATCCAGAGGATATATGCAATTTAGTTAATAATCTCCTTCAAATTCCAATAATTGAAAGACCTTATCGTTTAACCTTTAATTTTAAAAGTGGTACTCAGAAAGGAATAAATTCAAATTCAAGCGATGCTTTAGTCAAGATCTGCTACAAATGCTTAACAGATCCATCAGTTCTGATATCGCCAAAGAATTAATGATCAAAATTATTCCTGGTAAAGATGCTGGAACATTAACTATAGCCGACACCGATATTGGCATGACAAAAGTAGAGTTAATTAACAACGTGAGAACAATTGCAAGATCATATGAAATAGATGTTGGCTTAAATCCATCGTTTCAATAATAAATATAAGATTTGTGAAAATAACTTTTTATGTATAACCCGCACTTATTGCATAATCCGCACCACTAAATTTCCGAAAAAAACCACTTTTTTCATATAACTCACGGGTTATAAGTAGGAAATTAGGGTATTTATTCCAAAATATCCATCATAGTTTAGTATTGTAATATTTTTTCATGTGATGAACAGCGTAAAATACTTTTATATTGGCAAAATTTTCATCTAAAGCAATAATTTTAATCGTCAAATTTTCTTTTATGGATATGGCCTTTATTTCTATCCCAGCGTTATCGTATAGCTCACTTAAGTATTTATGAGCTTCAAAAATAATTTTCAATAATGCTTTTTGTGATATTTTATATAGAAATAAAAACGCTGAACATAGACAATTTTTTTAGATGTTTATGAATTTCCTTCAAATAAAGGAACCGGTTCTTATATTTGGTAGAGGACAGAATTACGCCTCGAATCACAGAAGAAACAAAAATAATATTCAATATAATTTTCATATATAAGTCTTAGGTTTGTGTTAGATCATGAAGTTGAATTACAATATCCAAATATAACGTGACACCGACAAATCGAACGATTAAATAGATAGCATCATTCATAAGAAAGGGATAGTACTGATATTGGATTTAAAGTCCAAGACCAAATTTTAATCCGTAAGTGTATATTACGTAATCGATCGATGTTATGCTGATAAATCTTTAGATGGAATCTAGTGTTATAACTTTAATAATAAATTTATATATTGTTTGGACTTCAAATTTGAATAGATTGAACAATGTTCCTATGAAACCTAACAAAAAAGATCTATGATTCCAATTTCATACATTCAAATTCGGTCAAATTCTTTTAAAATAAAACATTGCCAAATTTTGAAACATTTTTGTATTTTTAAGTTTTCATGATTTAAATTCTCACATTTTCCATTTGAAATATTAAATTTCCTCAATATTTCTGATTATCATTTTGTCTTTTCTAACCTTTATTGTTTAATTTCTTTAATATCATACGGTCATTTATACCTTTCTTGAACTACATTTCGAATTTATCGAATTTCCTTTCATGTTTTATATTGGTGGGTTTCTGGGTGTTGATATTTTGAAACTATATGGTTGTTACCCAGACAACCCCATACAAATATCTTTCGCTTACCACTCGGCACCCGTTGCTAAGCAATGTTGGAACTGCGTTCGAGTGGTTGGATCGTCCGCAAGAAGTGAGCGCTATTGCTAATGCTATAATTGACCGAATGATCCCTGGGTCCAACGAGCTGCCGATAGAAGGCCTGTGCTCGATTTCGATTTTCAGGTCCCATTATTCTCCTATCTCCTTCAAATGTCAACCTATACTGTTATATCATTTATCATTACGTCTATTCCCAATGTCTTTCTTATCGTTTTTCGTATCATCGACTTTTACCATGGCCTGTACAACCTTTGTTGTGTTAAATATCCCCCGCAGTATCTCTCTTACCTATATGCTTTAAAACCAAACAAAGGACGCGTCATGACTGCAAAATAGACACGGAATTACAATGTTGCATACGGCCCGCTTTAGCCTTAGTTCACCACTGCTTATAGGTGATTTGATCATTGAATAAATTAGAATTATAAATCAAAAAGAGCACGCAAATTATTTCTCGATACTCCGAAACTTTTATAATATGTCATAAAGTCTAGGTTATATAAGATAATAGTAGGTCAAGTGATAAATCTTGTCTTTACTGACTACCATACTATTGTGAAATAATACCAATATATCTACATGCTATATGCCTTAAAACCAAACAACTACTGAATTTTAAAAATCATATAATTTGAAAGCAACGAGTCAAAACAAATAAATACTAAAATTATTAATCACCAAATATCCAGTAATAAGTTATTAATTCCCACCAAAAACCGAGCACGTTGGATAACTTGATGTTGATTGTGCAGGGCACTGATGAGTAATCAAAAATGTCAATCCTGCCTAAGGGTAACTACTTCCCATCCAGCCCTTGCTAAATAACTTTTTACTGTTAATTGTAAACTGTTAATTACAAAGCACCCTTGCAACTTTAATTTTTCGAACGAATTTCAGAATTTCAACAAAGTAAGGAAGTTTTTTGTTTTTATGATGTTGTCGTAAATTTACTTGTCATTTAATTAAATTTTCAATGTTCGTAATGTTTCCTATTTTCATAATTCTTATGTTTGCATATAAATTATCTATATCGAGGTCCCGATAAAATTCTATATTATACGTATTGAATTAGTTATCGGGAAGGCAGGTCGGTGATCTGGCTGGCGGATTAAGTTCCGTTAGTTGAGATCGCGGGCCGAGCTTTCCTGAAATCTCGATCTGTCCGCGACGAGGTCTGGTCGAAAGGCACATGACTCTACCCGCAGGGCATCGTTAAACAACTCGCAACGGTTGATGGAAACTTCGGTCGAGGCGAGCAGGAAAACTAAACTCATGGGAAGAGCGTTATCACTTAGGATTATTAGGAATGATCGCTGGATGATCATTAGGCGAAATTTGTTAGATGTAAACGTCGATATCGTGTACGACTGAGCATCAAGGTTAGGTTATCGACGTCATAATGATTATAAATCAGACAATGTCGAACCTGAGAATTTTCTTACTTTTGGGGAAGTGTCAGAATTAAAACGAGACTCTCTTGGTAGTTCCAGAACCATCATGAATCTACACGCAACTCAACATTAGAACGACCCCATCTAATTAACGACCATTTCTAAGTGAATAAACCAAGACAATGCCAACCTGAAGACGACCCGATTAAATTACCCTAAGCCTTCGTGATGATCAAAATATTCTAATATAATTCACATGACAAGACGTGTAGAAAACGACCCGTATATAAAATCACAAAAATTGCATTTTATCAACTGTGACGACCATACTTACGAATGTACTACGTGTAAGTTCACGATCCATCACATAGTCATAACTAATAGGTAGGAGGACGGTACCAATTATCGATTTTTATCGCAAGCGAAAAATTTTTATGCAAGTGGATTGTCTACAAACACGTGAGTAGGCATTTATATATATTTTCTTTAATAGTAATATTAATCTGATTATTAAAAATTTCATACAATCTATATTTTTCATTCGTCATAGCCCTATAAATCAACCACGACCTGGAAAATATTTCGTCGAGATTTCGCAATAATATTGTAAATTAATTTCGATCCGTGACACCTAATCGAGTAAGACCTCTCTGTTGTAGCCCAGATTAATGACGAACGCAGAGAAGCGTCGAGTGAAGGATATAGGAAGGAAACCCTTCACACCTCCATGATGCAGCAAAGTTTTTCTATGATGAGGGTCGCAACCGATGTTTATTCAAAAACAATTTTTGATTGCCTATCATAAATGTTATCAATTAATATCATTCACTACTATTAAAATTGAGGTATGAATGAAGTTCCTCACCACTAGAATAACGTAAGGATGTTACTAGACGTACCGCGTTTTCATAGGGAAAGCGAGATTTTTTACCACCGAGAATGATAGCGTTAATGATCTGGGTAGAACGTAGAGTTAGGTCCTGATAAGACTATCCCGGCCAATAGTACCCTACTACTAATTGTTATAAAATAATTATAATTCATATTATAAATCCTTCATTTTTTTTCTAGTAAAATAATCTGATACAAGCTTTTTCATCTCTATCTCCGTAGTCGCACTCCGAACCAAATTCATCAAAAACTGAGAGTCGTCGTCGGAAAAAATATTGAATTTAATCCGGTCAAAAAACTCGTCCGTGTACTCATTAACCAAAATTCATCTCCGTAATGTCCGCATTATCACAATTGCCCCGCATCCCGAGGCTGTCACCATCTGTAGTAGCCATGTGTCAACTGCTAGAAAAACTTGAGAGGGACTTCGTCACCATTCAAACGAAATACCGAAAGGTAAAGGGCACATGGAGTTCGCCCGAGACCACCTATGGAATCCATCAGAAGATCTCTCGCCTCTCTCGGGCCAGAGACGACCTCATAATCGAAACCTGGAGCCAGCGGATAACGATCTCTGAGCAAAGCGCTGCGCTCCGGCAGATATTCACGGAAAATGAGCTCAGGACTCGCAAGAAATCGACATTCTTCACGCCCAACATCTCCCTCTCCACCAAATGTCTCAACAGTCAAACGGACCTCCGCCGAGCGGGACAATCGAACACAGATCCGGAACACAAAGGCGACGGCCAAATCGGAACCGCCGTCGTCGCGAGAGACGACGGGCCGAAGCAAATCTCATACGGGCGAATGTGAGGACGTGAGAACAAGCCGAAATAGCTGACCCGCCTCCAGCCTATGAAGAAATACAGTTTCCCGAACTAGATCCTGATGTGGTTTACGCGCCGACGCAACCGTCTTTCAGCCCGCCGACAACAATAAACATCAATCTAAATGTAGAAGATGGTGAACCGCCTAATCTGACTCGCACCCTGGAAAGGCTGGATCTCTCTCCAGTTGAAATAGCAATCCTGAGTGGGCGTGCACCACCCAGCATCCCCTCTGCGGTCGAGCCAACCACTTCATCTCAGGAGGGGCCGAGTCGATCAACCCCAGCTCCCGCTCACCGTTATCCAAAACGTCGATGTTTGCCTGTCGGCATCGACGCAGAAGATTGACTCACAACCAAGTACGAAAAACCGCAGTTCCAAGTCAATTAAGCGTAGAACTAGTGATATACATGTTTTCCGTAGATTATCTGTCATCTCGTATCCCTTATGTTTACTTTTTGACTGTAATTCTCATCTTGTAGTTTTATTATAATATTTCCGGTATTATTAGTAATTATAGTTAAGAATTAAATGATTCAATTTTTGTTTTGCCTTCAAATTTTTTTTTCACCCTTAATAATCCTTATAAAAGTAAATCGATTATGGTATATTTATATTAATAAACTAATGATTAATATTTAATTCAATGGCGGACAACAAAGCAATGTAGAACCAAAGTGATGATAGGAGATAACTTCATCGGTAACTCATGAAGTGCAGTAACGATAACTAGTGTTGCCTCAATCGAATATTTTAGAATCCTGCGATCAATATTATCACAGTTCTTCCGAATTAATAAGCGCGATAAATCAGGTTCATCATAAAGATCACGAGGTTAGGACGGAAAGCATAAGACCTTCCAACGGCCGCAATGAACTGGGAACTAAGGTCGTTCGAGGAGTAGTATTGAAGACAATGCTCACCTGCTCGAATGGCATTCGGCTGTTACGTACAGTACCACAATGATTTCGATCATGGGTGCGTGACAGTAAGCTAAAATCGTGGGGTGTATGCAGATAATGAACCCTAGAGTAGGAAGAGGAAGGTTATTGATAAGGAGTACCCATTTTCACTGATGAAGTTTTTCCGTACATCAACAATAATAATAGTAATACCATTGACAATAGTAATAATATCAATACTGATGATAATAATAATAATAGTAATAATAATAACTTTTATGAAAATTTAAGGTAACGCTTTAATGCTGGTATAAAATTAAAATAAGAGGGGTCTAATTGATACGGTTTATATTTCGACCCCCGTTTCAAAGGTAAATATGAAATTTTCGAATGTAACATTTATTTCGGTCATTTAGGGTAATAATGGCAAAAATTTATAATAGCAAAAATAATGATAATAAAAAATCTGAATATGTCTGAACGAACATGCATTCTAAGTCTTACTTTAAGCTGATCTTTATCCGATATTGTTGTTAGTGGTCAGTCGTGAGGTGCTAATCAGAAATATCTATTCGGTTATTTATTTAACTTAAATTTATGTAGACTGGTGAGTTGTTTTTCGTTCGTAATTCATCCTATAGTTGGTTTTTGATTTATTTCGTCTAAATAAACTTCTGTATATGTTTTTCATCCACATTTGTTAGCCTTTATATTTAGACCTTTCCCAGGACCTCAACACTACTCTTTCGAGGGTTGGGCGATAGGACTTAGAAAAGGAGAATACTGAGCGGTTCCAGCTACTGCCTTCACCACGGGTTCCCCGCTAACCATCGGTTTTATCCGGGGTAACAAAATTTCATTTTATTGACTTGTGTGCTTGTAGTTTATGGTGTGTGAAAAATTGGATTTTAGATGAAACTTTCATTTTAAACCACTATATGGGAGTTCGACAGTTAAATGCATATTCTTTAGAACATCTATAATTATGCCTTGATAAATCTATAAACTAAATAAAAGGAAAATAAAGAACTTCCTAAATTGCATTTAATATTTTTATCAATTATATAACAATATATACATCGCAAATGGTAATAAAGAAATGATAAAAAACAACAAATATTACTTTTGTGAGTCTTTTTATCAGAATTTTTCGCAAATTAAATAAAATTCGCAAATTCAGTAATAAATAATACACTTTCGAAAGAGAACGTAAAAATAATAAGATGTAATGAAATTTGTCTGCCCAGCACTGCCTTATATACCACGATTTTTAGTCTGTGTGTTTTGATACGGTAAAACAAGGAATTTTCTAGAATATTCCAAAATTATAATTTTTTAATTCCCTTTGATTTAAAATTAAAATTTTATATTTTTGTGTACAAAAATTTTATTTAATTTTTATTTATTTTTTTTTTTTACTTTTTCCATTTTTTTCTAAATTTAAGTTTTCCGCTCAAAAACACACAGGCGTTATCGTGCTGGTCAAACAAATATGGGCTTAATCAGTTTTTGCCCAACATAACCACCGGGTTCGATCCGGGTTAACAAAATGCTCATTTTACTCACTTGCGTACGGGTGGGCTATAGTGTGTGGGAAATTTCAGTTTTTAGATTGAACATTCATTTTAAACCTCATGATGGAGGTTCGAAAATAAAAACATCATAAATAGAATTACCGTAACATAAAATAAAATTAAAAAAACATATTTTACGCTAAACTTTATTTTTCAAAATAAAACTCTGTTATATAAAAATCAAATAAGATTCCCCATAATAACAAATAAAAATAATAACATTATAATAATAAAGAAAAATTTTAACTTTGTTTCCTTTCGTTCCAAAAATGCAAAAATGTAAAATAGTTTTCAAATTCAAGTAAATAGAGAGTAAAAATAGTTTTTAAAGAGAGTGTCAAAAAGTGATTTTTGCTCGAACAGCATCGCCTTATATACTACGATTGTTCGTGTGTGTGTTTTAATACGGTAAAACAAGGAATTTTCCAGAATATTCCAAAATCATAATTTTTTAATTCCTTTTGATTTAAAATTACATTTTTTTGTATAAAAATTTTATTTAATTTTTATTTATTTTACATTTTCCATTTTTTTCTAAATTTAAGTTTTACGCTCAAAAACACACAGGTGTTATCGTGCTGGTCAAACAAATATGGGCTTAATCAGTTTTTACCCATCAATTGTATAATTTTAATCCAAGCTTGCCGCCTTTGTTTGCGTTATCATTTGATTAAACAAGCCATGAATGTCATTTGCTATGGACCAACAGAAACCAAGACGAAGCAGCAACTCATCATTACAAATATTGATAACGGATAGTTTCCATATTTGAGATGAGATTTTTTTAACAACTGTCGCTCTAGATACCATACCATCAATGTCAAACACTTGGATATAATAACTAATTAAGTGAAGTAGTTATTTAAAATTTCCAATTTTTCTTTCATATTTAGTAGTTAAAAGCTTTTAGTTTACAGGATCATAATACTAAATACTTAACATTGAATTTAATTTTTAACAATTGTTTTATTTCGCAAATATTTGTTACATTTTCAATATCTTAAAATCGTAATCATTTTTCAATATTCTATATTAAAATTACATAATTATTCGTATTACGTAAAAACTACATTTGGATGTCAGAGTAAGATTTTTTCTTAAATGAATAAAATTTTTATTGTAATTTAGAAGAGGTTTATATTATGGATCATCATACGAACGATATAGTGATTCAACTGAAGGTTCAACCACTCATAAATTGAAAAATGCATACTGGACGACTAAGCAAGTAGTAATTAAAAAGTTTGGTCGCAAAGAAGACGAACATGTTGTTGCTTCTGATTCTGAATTAGATGCGAAACTAGAAGTAAAATAATAAATAGCGATAAATATTTATAAATAAATTTATAGCTATTTAATTCGATTCAAAAGACTTGCATGGATTTAATGAGAATTATAGATAGATACCAAGATAAAATATGCAGTAAGATATTAATTATTTAATTTCAAGAAATTTGCAAGAAAATAATTTTGAATTAATATATCCAGTAAATAAATTTAATTTCAGCATAAATTCGTTTTAGGTTAGATAATTCAGGTATCTATAATGAATTAATTTGAGCTATTTCGTTCAATTTTGGCATGAAAATGAATGAGTTACATAATGAAATGCGCATATCGTTGATTATGGTGGGTAAAACAATATAATTAATTAGGAAATTCTATTCAAACAACTTATAGTTATTCCTTACTATTAATTAATTTTTTATAGAGTTTTCTAAGTCGAATAAAAAGCTATATATACTTAAATAGTTACTATTTCCTTAAATCTCATACTTGTCTCATGTTTTGATTAACAATGAGCTTAATTTTTACTTTTATTGATTCAATTTGAACTCATCAATAAATTCTGCATGATTATCTGCATTTTTATAAGTGATTTTGCTTTGAAGCAAATGAACACATTGATTTAGCATGATTGCTTGAAATTCTTTCAATTATTGATTTTTCCCATAGTGCTTTCGCAAGCTGAAAATGAACTCGGTAGATTTTTAAAGAATCAAGGAAGTGAAGACAAAACTCGAGCGGGTAAAATGATGACTGCAGTAGGAAAAAGCTTAAGTTTCTCTGCTCAACAAAGGTTAATGTCTCTTGCGTACAAATAAAACCTTTTATAGTGTTATTTTAGACTTGCACTTCGAGTTCCTCTTAATAGGCTGCAGCAAGAGGTTGAAACGTTTCGATACCGCGCAATATCGGATACGCTACAAACAGTTACATCAATGGAGCAGCGTCGCACAGAATATCGCGCCGCTTTGCTGTGGATGCGGGATGTCAGCGAAAATCTCGATCCCGATACTTACAAGCAACTGGATAAATTTCGTAAAGTTCAAGCTCAAGTGCGTAAAACAAAGACGAAATTCGATAAATTCAAGTTAGACTCGATGCAGAAAGTGGATTTGTTGGCAGCCAGTCGATGCAACATGTTTAGCCATGTTCTCAGTTTGTATCAGAATACCCTTTTGCAGTTCTGGGAAAAAACCTGCCGGTGAGTTTGTTGCGTTTATTAAGTCGGCCGTAAAATAATAATTAATAAATACTAATAATAAATAATAATAATTAATTATAATTAATAAATAATAATAAATTATAATAATTAATAATAATAATTAATTATAATTAATAAATAATAAAAAATTATAATTAATAATAAATTATAAATAATAATTATTAATAATAAAAAATTATAAAAATAATTAATAACTAATAATCATGATGAAAAAATATTAATATTATAAATATTTTTTTCCATTTTTTAAATGTAAATATCAAATGATCGCATATTAACATTCAGAACTATGGTTGCCGTTGCTGATAGCTTCAAGGGTTACCAATACTATGAATTTTCTATGCTTAAGGATTTGACTGACGAAAGTCGGAAACTTGCGGAATTAACACGTAAGAGAATAACAAATGATGAATCAAATCTACTTGAGAATACAAGCAAGAGGTAAATTTGATTATTATATTTTATTATTATTATTATTATTATTATTATTATTATTATTATTATTATTATTATTATTATTATTATTATTTATTATTATTAATAATATTATTATTATTATTATTATTATTATTATTATTATTATTATTATTATTATTTCATTATTATTATTATTATTTATTATTAATAATATTATTATTATTATTATTATTAATATTATTATTAATATTATTTATTATTATTATTAGTATTATTATTATGATTATTTTTTATATTATTAATGTTTATTATTATTATTTATTATTTATTATTATTATTATTATTGATATTATTATTAATAATATTATTATTAATATTATTATTAATTATATTTATTATTATTATTATTATTTATATTAATAATATTTATTATTATATTATTTTTAATATTATTATTATTGATATTATTATTAATATTATTATTAATATTATTTATTATTATTATCATTATTACTATTATTATTAAACGATAACGCCAATAAAAAAACCTTTCTTACGATATATTTCGATAGCACAGCTATCATCTTCAGGTACTCAAAACCAACTAAAAATATTATGAATTAACATTTAATTTAAACAAATTATTTTTTATTAATTTAATTTTTTAATAAATAAATATTTTTAAAAATATATTTTTAAATTAATTTTAAATTTTAAATTTTTTACTTATATTCCAATTTTTAAAAATTAATGCAATTTAAAATTTTCAATTATTTTAATAATATTAAAAAAACAAACATGATTTAACATACGTAAACTATTTAAAAACATTCAAAACATTCGTAGTCACAGCACTCTGCACATTAATCTTTGGATCCAATGACCTTATCAGCAATGCTTCACATATCACGCGTTCCCAATTAACATACGTAAACTATTTATATTTTTCTTATATTTGAAAACCAGAAACATGTAGAACCGTTTTTGCATTTTATGAACAGTTTACATAAAAACATTGTATTCACATGTGAAACGGAGAGAAAGTCATCAATTGCGTTTTTGGATTTGTTAATTCAACGCAAAGATAAACAGTATGAGACAGAGATTTATAGAAAACCAACTGATACTGGTCTTTATACTTCTCCAGAAAGCTTTTGCGAATTTAAGTACAAGAGAAATATGGTGAAAGGATTGATTTATCGTTCATGGGCTTTATCTTCTACTTTTGCTAGTTCGGTAAAAAGTGTTGATAAATTGGTTGAGTTGTTGATAAAGAATGGATATTCTAAATCATTTTTATTGTTGATGATAAAAGAGACTGTTGATAAATTGATTAAAAATCCTAAGGATCCATGTTGTGGAAAGTCTGAATGTAATTTGTCGGATGGGTGTGAATTGAGTGTTGATCTGGGTGATTGTAAAAATGGATATAAAAAAATTGAGCCTAAATATGTGTTAGTATTGCCGTACTCTGAAGGCTTTACAAATTATAAGAGGAAGTTGGGTAAACTGATAAGAAATTTAAAGTATAAGATCGTCTCTAATTCGTGTAAGGTACGCAATATGTTTATTAATAAATCAAAAACTCCGGTTGGATTGTGTTCTGATCTCGTTTATCAATTTACATGTAATGGGTGTAATGCCACATACATTGGAGAGACTTCCCGTCATCTCTGTACTCGAGTTTTAGAGCATTGTCGATTGAAGGGTTTGACCAATATTAGTGAACACAATAGAGGCTGTAAAAGTGATATCGGAATGTCTGATTTTAGAATTTTGTTGAGAAGTTTTAATAGTTATTGGGAAAGCGTGATATGTGAAGTATTGCTGATAAGGTCATTGGATCCAAAGATTAATGTGCAGAGTGCTGTGACTACGAATGTTTTGAATGTTTTTAAATAGTTTACGTATGTTAAATCATGTTTGTTTTTTTAATATTATTAAAATAATTGAAAATTTTAAATTGCATTAATTTTTAAAAATTGGAATATAAGTAAAAAATTTAAAATTTAAAATTAATTTAAAATATATTTTTAAAAATATTTATTTATTAAAAAATTAAATTAATAAAAAATAATTTGTTTAAATTAAATGTTAATTCATAATATTTTTAGTTGGTTTTGAGTACCTGAAGATGACAGTTATGCTATCGAAATATATCGTACGAAAGGTTTTTTATTGGCGTTATCGTTTAATTAAATCGTTGCCAAATTTATTTAATTATTTAATTATTATTATTATTATATTATTATTGTTATTATTAATATTATTATTATTTATTATTATTATTATTAGTATTATTATTAGTATTATTATTATGATTATTTTTTATATTATTAATGTTTATTATTATTATTAATATTATTATTATTATTATTAAATATATTATTTATTATTATTATTAATTATATTATTTATTATTATTATTAATTATATTATTTATTATTATAATTATTATTATTTATTTATTAATTATTATTTATTATTATTATTATTATTATTATGATTATTTTTTATATTATTAATGTTTATTATTATTATTATTTATTATTTATTATTATTTATATTAATAATATTTATTATTATCATTATTTATATTAATAATATTTATTATTATTATTATTTTTAATTATTATTATTTATTAATTATTATTATTATTTTTATTATTATTAATATTATTATTAATATTATTATTAATATTATTATTAATATTATTTTTTATTATTATTATTAATTTTTTATTATTATTATTATTATTATTATTATTAATATTATTATTATTCATATTATTATGATTATTTTTTATATTACTAATGTTTATTATTATTATTTTTATTATTATTATTATATTATATATTATTTATTATTATAATTATTTATTATTATTTATTATTATTATTATTATTATTATTATCATTATTATTATCATTATTATTATTATGATTATTATTATTATTTAATAATTATTAATTATTATTAATTATTATTAATTTATTTATTATTATTATTATTATTATTATTATTATTATAATTATTATTATTATTATTATTATTATAATTATTATTTATTATATAGTGATGAAGTGGAAAAGGAAGAAGTTGATGATTTTGATGAGCTCAACAAAAAGCTTGATGAAATATTTACCAGTGAGTATAAAGATGATCCTGAGAATGAAATCAAAGCTGCAATGGAGAGCAATAAATCTGCGTCAAAGAAAGATGGTACGTGTTATTGATTTCTGAAAATGTTCCATATAAAAATAAATATAAATAAATATAAACCTATTGCAAATCGCCTGAATAAGTCAGACTAAATCATACATTTTGTCTACCTTGAATTGAAATTAATTGTCTATCCCATTTATTTATGTCAAATTAGAGTTGCATTGATATTTCCCAAATGTTGCCTCTAACAAAATATCCGTTGAGTAATTTTCACATTTCAATTTATATATTGATTTAACCTCAGGTAAATTTTTCTGAATTTTTATTTTATTATTAATCTTTTTTTTAAATTAAAATGTTTTATTTTAATTTTCTTAAATGTTATTTTTTAATTTAATTATTTTTTCAAATTTTTTATTTAATATTCTAAAAAAATATATATTATATTTTAATTATTAAAATCATTTTAACAAATTTTTATTTTATAAATTTTTTGTTTACTTTTATTTATTTATATTTTATATTTATTTAATTTTTTCCCAAATGTTGCCTCTAACAAAATATCCGTTGAGTAATTTTCACATTTCAATTTATATATTGATTTAACCTCAGGTAAATTTTTCTGAATTTTTATTTTATTATTAATCTTTTTTTTAAATTAAAATGTTTTATTTTAATTTTCTTAAATGTTATTTTTTAATTTAATTATTTTTTCAAATTTTTTATTTAATATTCTAAAAAAATATATATTATATTTTAATTATTAAAATCATTTTAACAAATTTTTATTTTATAAATTTTTTGTTTACTTTTATTTATTTATATTTTATATTTATTTAATTTTTTATTGATTTTTTATTT
This sequence comes from Schmidtea mediterranea, assembly GCA_022537955.1. Taxonomy (NCBI): domain Eukaryota; kingdom Metazoa; phylum Platyhelminthes; order Tricladida; family Dugesiidae; genus Schmidtea; species Schmidtea mediterranea. The sequence continues at coordinate 11,872,603 of CM039679.1, forward strand.
TTAAAAAAAATATTTATTTTAATTTAAAATTTCTTTTATTTTTATTCAATTGTTTTTTATTATTTTTTTTAATCGAACATAAATTTTATTTCTGTAATATTGGTATTTTGAAATTCTAATATTTATATTAAATTTAATTATTTTTAAAATTTAAATATTTTAATTTTATAAATTTTTTGTTTACTTTTATTTATTTATATTTTATATTTATTTAATTTTTTATTGATTTTTTATTTTTAAAAAAAATATTTATTTTAATTTAAAATTTCTTTTATTTTTATTCAATTGTTTTTTATTATTTTTTTTTAATCGAACATAAATTTTATTTCTGTAATATGTGTATTTTGAAAGTCTAATATTTATATTAAATTAACTTATTTTTTAATTTAATTTTTTTTAAATTTAAATATTTAATTTGAAAATTAAATTTTTTTTTATATTTTAATTTTATAAATTTTTTGTTAATTTATTTAAATTTTATATTTATTTAATTTTTTAAAAATTTTTATTTTCATTTACTTTCACCATCTTAAACTGAAAATACAAAAATATCGCGGTTATCTAAGTATTGAGATTCTGGATATTTTTGAAAAAGAATTATAGCAGTTCAGGAACTGAAATCTTGTACAATGTTATGAAAATAACATATCTGATATCGTACGCAATCGCTTGCGTAAGACTGGCTCAAAATCGCTATCATCACTCGAAATATTTCGTACGTCATTATCACGTTCTGATTGCGAGATTCTCGTTGTGGTGTCTTCAACAAGATAAGGATTTTCTCTTTCGGACTGGGAAACTATGTATTTGACAACATAATTGGTTATTAGCCGTTGTAATCCAATTTTGGATAGCTCTTTGTAATAATTCATTGTAACGAGCCATACAAGACTTCAAATCACATTGAAACTTTGCAGCCCTTTCGACGAAATGATTTCATAATTTATTAGCAAGTTGAAGACCTTATAGAATTAAACTTGTAGTTAGTTGAACCAGTTTATCACTATTTCTGCTTTCTGTAGAATCTACAGTCTGGTCTGATCTACAGCAATTTTTGATGGAAATTCTTTGGCAGCCTTCTCATCTCCAGAAGCAATTTCTCTTTTGATCTTTATATTATGGAGTGCGTGCCTTTCGAGAAATCCTGTTAACCATCCTGTACTTGCAGAAAATATATAGCTCTTATCTCGATTTATTTGAGAAGATGTATATGGTTCAAGTTCCTCTAGCTGCTTATAAATTCTCAATGCTTTCTGCTTGATGTTATTTCCATCAACTGGTATGCTTTTTTGTGTATTGTATTCTATCAATATTACCAGCGCTTTTTTCCTTAACAGTGTATGATGTCGACTTAGCGGATAGTTTCGTTCCAAATACTACAGATTTCCTAATAGCATTTTCATTTCGTCTAACGGTCCTTATTGTGGCTTCGTTCATACCAGAGTTGGTACCTGATGCCAGTAAACCTTCGCCATTTTTGAGGCGATCTTTAATTCCACGTCTAATTTTATTATTGAAGTATTATTAAATTTTATTAAATTTTATTATTGAAATATTATTGAATTTTATTATTAAAATATTATTGGATTTTATTATTGAAATATTATTGAATTTAATTATTAAAATATTATTGGATTTTATTATTGAAATATTATTGAATTTAATATTAAAATATTATTGAATTTTATTATTGAAAAGGAAAAAATATATACATAAGTTGCTATGAAAATAAATTAGAAAGAGGAATTTCTTAACTAAATTTTTAAAAGATTACGGTTTATAAAAATATTTTTCTTTAAAATTTCAGTCAAATAGCTATTTTTAATCGTGCTAAATCGAATGAAATCGTGTAAAAACGGAATCGTGTGTATATATTATCACCCGGAATAAGTGCGCGATTTCTTCTAATGAGTCAGTGAGCTTACCTCTACGTTTATTGAGTAATCCTTATTACTATCAATCGAATGTGAAAATTGGAAGACATTAACGAATATTATCAGTTTTCTATTTTGCTCTACATTGAAAATCATTTTTCTTTATAAGAAATTTATTTCAAGGACTAATCCGTTTTAAATATTGGAAAAATTCACAAAAATTGTTATTAGTAGTGATATAGTGGTAAATTTATGAAAAGAAATAAAAAATGACCAAATCCATTTAAAACGAGGGGATGTGATGTTATTGTATTGGGCTTATTGATTTACCTTGAATAAACATCATAATTAACCCTTTGAGTGCCTACATGATTTTAAGAGGATTAGCTAAAAATGCCACTCTGCTAAAGGAAAATAGAAATTTAAAAATATATTTCTCTGTAACTTTCTAAGCATTTTATTTACGAAAAGTATTTAAAAAACAAAAAATGATTTGAAAAAATAGTATAATTTCTACAAAATAAATGAAAAATAAAACGTTATTCGTTTACCACACAATCTATCCTTTATGTACATTTATGTTTCCCAATACATAATTCATGAAGCCCTTTTTTGCACTTACAACAAATTAGGTTTGATCTCTTTATAGGTCCCCCATCTTTACCACTACAAACAATGCATATTCTCAAATTGCGACCTGGTAATTTCTCTAAACCGAAACCGAAGTCTTCGGAAACAGCGTTACTTGTTGCTTCAGTATTCCCCTTTGCTGGTTGTGCGTCTTTCACTTCGAAAACTGGACTATTTTCAACATAAAGATATGATATATAGCATAAATAATATTTCTTCTTATAAATACACATTCGGAATAAAAAACCATAAATAAAAATCGACAAGTATGAAATAGAGATCGAATTTGTCCATGCTGGAGCAGGAGCGCGATCGCGCTCCTTGGCACTCAAAGGGTTAAAATAGCATTATGCCAATATCTCAAGTGTATTTTTTTTATTTAAAATTTTTAAACCGATCAGAAAGAATAACATTGATTTAAAAAGATCAAAAAGTATTTGAAAATTGAAAAGCCAATTTTCAAGAAAATGAAAAGGATTATTTATAATCGAAAATTTTTCCATTTATTTTAAAATATACTTTGCAGCAAGGGCTTATTTTATAATGGCTTGTTTGAATGATATTTATTATTATTATAGAAAGAAGGCAAAGTTTTAATAATTGAAAAACGCATTTCACTATATATTTCCACCGTTTATCACTCTTCTTCAGGCTAGAAATCATATTAACAAAAACTAAATTAAACTATGAAAATTTAAACAAATTACCCAATAATTATCGTGATCAAATCGCATCACAAAAGATAAAATTATTTTAATTTTTAAAAAATTTAAACATTTAAAAAAAAATAATATGATATATAAAAAAATAAAAAAAAATAAAAAAAATAATAAAGAAAATTTTTTTTTATATTATTAAAATAATTGAACTTTTAAATTACATTAATTTTTTTAAAAATTTATAATATAAATGAAATTTTAAATTAATTAAAAGTTATTTCAATATATTTTATAAATATTTATTTATTACAAAATTAAATTAATAAAAAATAATTTGTTTAAATTAAATGTTAATTCATAATATTTTTAGTTGGTTTTGAGTAACTGAAGATGATAGCTATGCTATCGAAATATATCGTAGGGAAAGTTTTTTATTGGCGTTATCTTTTAATTAAATCGTTGCCAAATTTATTAAATTATTTATTTAAATTAAATTTTAAAAACTTATTTTTACAAAACACAATAATTTTAATCTCTCAAACTATTACATCAAATACAGATTAGTATCAGTCGCTTTTCTATATATTTCTGTTTGATAGGCTTTTTTCTTTCGCTGAATAAGCTAATCCAATAAAGCAATCAACGACGTTTTTTCCTCTTCACACGTAAATTTAATATTCAACTGTAGACTATTCACAAAACCCAAGAAAGGTTTTACATGCTCACGATTCTCAAACACCAAAAATATCTCATCAACATACCTTTTGAACACAGTCGGCTTAATTAAATTGTAAGATGAAATTTTCTTTTCCAAACTAGACATAAAAATAGAAGCCATTATGTGAGCCAATGGAAAACCCATAGCAACTCCATCTATCTGTTTATACTACCCGTTATTCAAAAGAAAATTCATATTCGACGTTGCAAATTCGTGTAATTTAAAAAGGCAATTTCGTCAACTCTCTCATGTTCATCCACATTTTCATTACACATCTTACAACATAACTCGATGGTTGCCACCAATGAAATGTTCGTAAAAAGACTGAAAACGTCAAATAATTTTTAAAATTTAATTTACAAGTGTTGGGGTATTACGAAAAAGCATGGTAAAATCAATAAAACACCAAAATGGTAAAAGTTCAATATTAATTAAAAAATTTACAAAAATTCGAAAGTAGTATTGATCGGGGGAAATTGGTATGGTTGAACGCCAAATTGAGAGACGAGTCCAGAAATAATAATAAAAATTTAGTGAGGGGTCCCTAGAAAATAAAATAAGACTAAAAACAAATTAATTTAAAAAATAATTACTAATGGGAAGTCCGGGGCAATAGGAAACCAAAGAGATGAGTAAAACCTGGCGTTTAAACAAAACAATAGAAATTGGTAAATTGGTCTAAACAATATTAAATGGGCGCCACTAATCTATGGGGAGGTAATTATTTCCTAATTTGTAATTTAGTAATGTAGCAAATGTTGTTGACAATTGTCTGAAAACAGTCTGAGCAGGAGTATAAAAGGAAGAGTGAAAACACAAAATTGGCAGTGGTTGAAGCAAACGAGTAGTCTAGTCAGATCAGTAAAAGAGTCTAAACCCAAGTAAAGTCAAAAGTTATCTATCAGAAAAGGTGATTATCGATTGGATAACCTACCTTAAAATAATCAAATTTATTCGGTGGTTGAAGGGTGCAAATAAACCACAAATTGTAATTACAAAACATTGAAATAAATCGGATTGAATTGTAACTGTGGTAAAGTGCAAATAAAATTATTCTGTGTTGGGTTTGCTTATTTGATTCGAAAAGGACACGAGGAATCAAAGGGAACCGACTTTCAATAATAATAACATAACAAAAGGAATGATAATTTTTATGTTTTTTTAATAATTAATTTTAATATTAAATTTTTTTAAATTAAAATTAATTTAAATTGTGTGATATGATTTGATTATGATAATTATTGATTAATTTGTTATAATTTTCTAATTTTCATTTGGATTTATATTTTTGATTTCTAACCTGAAGAAGACTAATAAACGGTGAAATATATAGTGAATGTTATATAGAATATACAGTTGGCGTTTTTCTATTATTATTATTATTATTATTATTATTATTATTATTATTATTATTATTATTATTATTATTTATGATTATTATTATTATTTATTATTATTTATTATTATTTATTATTATTTATTATTTATTATTATTATTATTATTTATGATTATTATTATTTATTATTATTATTATTATTTATGATTATTATTATTTATTATTATTATTAGTTATGATTATTATTATTTTTTATTATTAATTATTATTATTATTTATTTATTATTATTATTATTTATGATTATTATTATTATTTATGATTATTATTATTATTTATGATTATTATTATTATTATTATTATTATTATTATTATTATTATTTATTTATTATTATTATTATTTATGATTATTATTATTTATGATTATTATTTTTTATTATTATTAGTTATGATTATTATTATTTTTATTAATGATCATTTTTATTATTTATCAACCGTTACTTACCGTTTTTATTTGCTCCCACAATGAATAGTAATTAGTTATAAATTTCGCTGTTCCCAGCTGCCTCGTGCACATTTTATTGATAATATAATGAGATTTTTTTTATCTCGTCAAAATAATAAATTTTTATAATTTGAGGTGTTAAAATTTTTCAAAATCCTGATTTTCATAAATGTTAGTCACCAATCGATTGCCTGATGAAGATGAGGCGGAAAAAGATTTTATTAAAATGTCTCAAGAATCGTTGAGGGATTTTCTCATACCGACTTGCACAACTCGAAATGATATCCGGGATTTATTTGTACAAGTATCGACATATTTAGGGAGTTATCAATTCAGTAAATATTGTGTGTGTGTGTGTGTGTTTATTAGTTCCAGTTTACAACCTTTAAATTTCTTGAATATTTTTATGATCCCCACATGATTGATTTTTATACTCTTTTCAGCTACATCAACTTCTGAAAATAAACCAGCTGCGAGTGGCTCAGGTGTGAATTTTTTCTTTGTTTTTATTCTCTTCATTGTTGATCTCGACTTTTTACAGTAGCTCAATTTCTTTTTCTTTCTTTTAAGACTACAGATTAATAATAGTAATAATAATTATTTTTTGATTTGAAAATAAAGAAAAAATAAGTTGTCGAGATCAATATTGAAAAAGATTTTATTATATATAAAAAAATATTCAGTGGGATACAATTAAATTAATATAGACCAATAATGGATTAAATCATAAGAATGTTGTATGAATAAACAGATTTAGTTAACTACAAATTTTAAAAGTAATGCAAGTGGCCAATCACAACTAAATGATAGAAATAGAGGAAGCTAGAGAAATTAATCTTACAGGTCTCAGTGTCAAGTTTGCCAAATCTAAAAATGACTGAAAGAAACTATTGAATATATTTTATAAAAAATAGAAAATAGAAAAATCAATTTTAAATTGTATTGATTTCTTATACAAACCTTTCTTTATAATTATTTAATTTACCCAAATTATTTCTATTACAATAATAATATTATTAATAAAATGAAGGGAATGATTATAAAAATAAAAAATGATAAAAATGTAAAATAACTAAAAAATAAATTAATAATAACAATTGCATAAATAAAAATAATAAAAAAATATTAATAAATAAGAGTCATAATAATATAAATAAAAATAATTATAATAAATAACAGTCAATAATATAAATAAAAATAATTAAAAAAATACGATTAATAATTAATTAAAAAAAATTAATAATAATAAATAAAGTCAATAATATAAATAAAAATATTTAAAAAAAATAATATTAATAATTAATTAAAAAAATTAATTATAATTAATAACAGTCAACAAAATTATAAATAACAATTTTTATTTTTCCATTACAATAATATAATTTTATTAATGAAAAGAAGAAAATGATTATAAAAATAAAATAATAATATAAATAAAAATAATTAAAAAAATATTAATGAATAACAATAAAATTAATAATAATAAATAACAGTCAATAATATAAATAAAAATAATTAAAAAAATAATATTAATAATTAATTTTAAAAAAAATTAATAATAATAAATAACAGTTAATAATATTAATAATAAATTTAAAAAAATTAATAATAATAAATAACAGTCAATAATATAAATAAAAATAATTAAAAAAAATAATATTAATAATAAATTTAAAAAAATTAATTATAATAAATAACAGTCAATAATAATTTTATTAATAAAAAGAAGAATAAAAAATGATAAAAATAAAATATTAATAATTTTAGTAATGAAAGATGATATTTTTTGTAATTATTTAACGCCTTCAATCAGGGCACTTTTTCACATTATTTATTTTTGTCAAATTAACTGTGAGATGTGCCTGTTGTCACGCTGGATTGAACCTGTTGAATTTGGTCAAATCATTCCCTAATAATTTATTATTACGAAGAGGCTGAATATGAAAATGAATAATTAGATATCCTGGGATTCGGATTGAATGATACGGAGGAGCAGGAGAATGATAAAGCATTCCTTGATGATTTATTGATGCCTGCTGATAAGCAAATGTCGATTTTTGATGATTTCATTGGGCAAAATCAGCAAGCCAATGACAATAAAGAACCAGATTGGGGTTCCTTATTTGGAGGCACCGGGTCGATGATGAACCAGGAGATGATGAGCCAAGCATCTCTATCTATGCTTGATTTAGATTCGGTTAGTATAGCAGAAATTGGTGATATACGGACGTTATATATTTCCAGAACTCCTCAACTCAACCTCAAGCTGCTAGCCAAATGTTAGCAGGAATTATGCCCTCCGCCTTACTTGACCACCGTTCCCAGTTGTCTGGACTTGACCCTTTCGGATCTCTTTCTGCGCCTTCCAATACTGCGACCGGTAGCAATAGCAGTAGTCAACAGCCGGTTTCTTCAATGAAAGATAAAAAGGTAGAAATAGCAGATATATTAAAAAATAACCCTATTAAAATAAATGTTGTAATCATTGACAGAGTAACACAGCTGCCTGGATCACCATGTTTGCAGACCTCGATCCATTGGCCAATCCAGATACGCTCAGCAAGAAGGAGGGCCAAATTACCGACACGTAATTTATGGATCATTGAATCCGATTTTTTGATGTTGTGTTATTTATTGCGCTTATTATTATGTGATGAATTCGTCTCATTATCACATATTAATTATTATTATTATTATTATTCATTGTCTAGCAGGGCTCTCGTCCAATCAATGTGATAATTATCCTATTGGCCCATTCTTGATTTGGTTTTGGACAATAATATAAAATGATATTTCTTTTTTCAGGTGCCACCACTGTTGTTAATGTATGTTTGTGTGTGTTTGTGACTGACTGTAATTTGATTGGTTGATTTTGTGATTATGATTTTTCGGCAAATTTAATTTTCAATTCATTTGCTTGATTTTTTTACATAAATTAAATTATAAAATGTTCAACACGATATTTAATTACAGTTACAACTCGTACAACGTGAGAAAAGGCCACATTGTAAGAGGCATTAACTTTTTATAGTGAATATATAGAAAATGATTCGAAATTTAAGCAATATTTTTTGCATTTTTTGTTATTAAACTTACGTTAACAATTTAACATGATTTCAAAAAATTTCGTTCCGAATAATTACTTAAATTCATCACTGCTACCTATATCTGGATTTAGCATTCTTGGCTTTCTAATGCACGCGATGTCTTGTTTTATTGCAACCTTTTAATTCCTTGTATTTAGTAAATGATTAATAAATAATGGTTTAGTCATCACATCGCCTGGTGCATTATACAAAAGGCAAAGTATACGATCTTTGCCGAATCAAGATATTTTTATATTTTACGTACATCGTGTTATAAGTGGTTTTACTGTATATTATATTCCAGATATAGTGGGTCGTTTCCCTTACATGTAAGCCGTAGAGCATAAATAATTGGCTAATAATTTTTTACGGTAAATATCGGATAGATTTTTAAACGCGTAAGGTACTTCGGCGTGAAATAAAATCTATTTAGAGAACTTAGCTTAATATGTAATTGCAAAATTTGAAATTCTAGTTAATCACAACTGTTCTCCTAACTAGATTTCCATGATGGATTTAGATCAGAGTTTCTTAAACTTTTGTAATTCACGACCCTATTTATGATTGCGAGTTTCTTGACAACCCCATACAAATATAAAAGAAAAATAAATTTATATTTTTTTAAAATTCCTATAACATTCTAATTCATAGTAAATGTTATTCAAGTTATTACAATACTATTAATAGAAATGCAGGTACAAACAATCTTTCCGAACTAGAAGATTTTATGATATCTTTATCTACGATAATTGTTATTTTATCTTTATAACAATAATTTTACAAGTGGTGGGTTAAAGGGTTTCGAATCTTGCTTAGCTTTACGGTTGTCCCCGTTACGCCATACAAAAAGATGCTAATTGCCACTTGGCACCCGTTGCTAGGCAACGTTGGTAATGTGTTCAAGTGGTGGATCGCCCGCAAAAAGTGAGTGCTATTGCTAATACTCTAATTGCTCTGACAATCCTCGGGTTCACGAGCTGTCGATAGAAGACCTGTGCTCGCTTTAACATTTTTTGGTCCCCTTGTGTTTTAGTTTCTATTGTTTGCCTACTGATTCTCTGACATTAGCTTAATCATGAACTAAGTGTTATCATTTATTTAACCTTCCTACAGTGTTACTTCACACGTCAAGATGTTGTAAAAACAATAAAATGCACACGAAACTACCATATATTTAAATGGGGTTTTATTCAGCTAAATATTATAGGTTGCCTGATGAATTTGAAGAGCGAGCGGCTCGGCGCTTAGCCCGCTCCTTACGCCCAGGTCGTCGACTGGCTGTGGATGGAGTGATGGAAGTGGTTGCGGATACCGATGGAGTAGAGTGAACTTCCTGATAGGTCAATTGGGCAGGGGCGAAAACTAGAGGGTAGGTTACCGCGGCTCCCTCCTGACAGGCGGATAACGCTACCTCTAACCCCTTGATTTGGGTTTTTTGGCTTTGTACTAACTGCGTTTCTTCTGCCCACCCCTTCTGGGCCGCAGCTAGCTTTTGGTATAGCCGTTTGACTCTCGATGGCTCTACCCATGTTGCTTTGATCTGCTGGGTTTCCCTGACCAGTTGAACGAGCTGTTCGTGTAGTTTCCTGTTAGTTTGCCTTGCCTGAGTCAACTCGTTTTGGAGTAGTTGCATGGGGTCCATTTCTAGAATAATAAGAGTTGAATTTTTTTTTTATGATGGCTGTCAATGATACTTTGGTTTAAACTCAAACATATTTATGAAAGAATGAAATAAAATTTTAATAATAAAAGAAAAGAATTGGATATAATACTAATATTAACATTATTAACACAAGAGTCAATCGTCTGCGAAGAATCGCTTGATCCCTTCTTCTAGTGAATAGCCAGGGATCACGAATACTGGCCGCTTGAGATTTCGAATTGGCCTTGGGGAAGGTGGGTAATTGCTGGCCAGACGTCCGTTTGCCAGGTCATCTTTGACATTATCCAGATATTCGGTGGCTCGCTCCACAGCGGCCTCGACTTGGCGCTGATGTTGTAAAAGGTCTTCTAGGAGCTTTTGGGCCTGAGCGAGTATATCTTGCGATGGGTTGGGTTCGTCCAACGGCTTCCGGAATCGCCGCATGATTTCTTCCGCCGATATGTCCACTTGTTGGTCATCTTCAGGCATGACAGGGCATCGTTCTCGATACACACGATCCCATGCCTGCCTCCATTGTTCCACGATATGAGCCGGGAGTTCGATCATAGCTCCAGTATGTCCTAAATGAAGACAAAAATTAGTGCTTTCCTCGGCGTTTCTCTAGGCAGTCGGATTATGGCGGTGCGTATTTGTTATCGTAAAAAGAGAACCCGATTTGATTAAATGCGTTAATACTCACAGGAATTGTAGTTAAACGGGCCTTGTCGACTAGTCTGGCGGTATACTTGGAAAAGAGAAAACCATTGTTTCAACGCCATTGAACTAAGAGCCTGTTCAGCAAACCTTTATGGATGATAAGAATGAATATTTCGATTCGTCCCCGGCCGTATATTCGTTATGTACACATGGATTTACGTGTGCAGATTCCCGATATTCGGTTGCATATATATATTTAAATATTACGACGAAATACAATCAATAAATAATGCACACAAAATTTATTAAACCCTTTCTCGGTGTCATTTGGACATTAAGTTTTGAATCTGATGGGATTTGGTGAATAAATCGTTTACGGAACAATAACTTGTCATTCATCATTCACAAAAAAAAATATAATGCCTTTAATGAACTCTATTCAATTATTCGAAACACAACCAGTTACAAAAATCCAAGATGAGTCCAGATCGAATGATCAATTAAAGTATTCTGTTGAATGATAATGGGAAAATTGGTCTAGGTCTTCGGGTGACGTATTTATTAGTGCCATTGGTCGTGATTGTCAGGCCAGAGTCTTTATTTTCGCGAGATAGATCTGCATCTTCGGCAAACTTCTAAGGTAATCGGCATAATTTCTAGTTTGGCAATCTCTCAAGAAAGTTTGAGATATGGTTGGCTTAAGGGGTGAACGAGGGTACGTTGCCAAGAAATCGATCTGTCGTGGTTAATATTGAGATGATTGGACGTTGGGTTTCGCCAGATACAATAATATTGTAAGGTGCTATCAGGTATATCTCATTGATTGGGTCTTGGATCGGGAGAGTTGGTTCATCACGGGCATGGCATGGATAGGGTGATTCTGTGTCTCGAATGTAATTATGAAGTTATTCTAGATTAAATTAGAATTTACCTAAAGTGTTTTCTGTGGCAGTTGAAAATCGAGATTCTAAATCCTTGTCCGCGGTATTTGATAAGTACATAATTGATAACTAAATCGATATATGGTTTACTATGGGTGATAGACCTACCTCAGACTATGTAATTGAAAATTCGGATAGCAGGAAATGAATGTCATTTATAAGTCACTACGATAGCGGATGTTTATCTTACCGGAAACGTCGACGGGTAAGATTATTTATTTTCAACTGATGTCTAACGAAATTTATCTTAGTCGAATGAACTTTTGGATTTTTCGTTGAACAGATTATCGAGTAAGTTTTATAAATTAATTCTTTCTATTTTCGTATTATGTGGTGGTTTTTCAGGGAGTCGGACTACGTTATTGTGTTATGGGACCTCGCATCATCAATTGCCGATGGATTTTAGTAAATTTTCTTTAGGTAATTTATCGGGTAATTTTAATTCATTAACTTCGGTACGTATTTCAAAGGATTCAACCAAAATTTAAATTCTCGTTGGAGCTAGCTACCTGATTTAGTGGTATGATCAAAAATTGGTTCGACTTCTCGATGTTGATGTCAAACTGTCCTACCGATTGTCTGGATTTTATTTTCAATATTTTATGTCAATTTTAGCAGGCGAGAATTCATATGATTTTTTTCTTTCGAATTTAATATATTAACGTGGTTTCTTTCTGATGCTTATGTGGATTTTAATAAAGATTTTTGGTGAGTTTCAAGGGCTTATTATGACTTGTATTTACATCTCGTTAGTCGATTTAATTCATTGATTCTTTACATTCAACCAACCGATTGATTTAATCAATAAGTAAACTTATTTTTAACATGATTTCTTTCAATCCGTAATTATTTTATTCATAATTATTGAGTTATTATACCTTCAAATCCCTGAATTTTTCAATCAATATATCGCTGTATTTTAAGCCATAGTTCCTTTAATTTTTAATCCGTGAATCACATTAATTTAATTAATAAATTACTCAACTTTAAGATCGATAGTTGCTCTTAACTAACGAATTAATCGATTAACTACTCATTTTTATCACTAATCAGCCAGTTCTAATCAGTAATTCAATGCAATTGAATCAATGAATTATTCGTTTAATGATGTTAATATTTTATATTTGAAAGACGAATTCGATTCAGTATACTCACGGTTACTTTACTTTAAATAGTAATTCCCTTTAGTTACATCAACGATTTCGATTTAATTTATCCCCGTACCCTTTCCCTTTAATAGACCTTAGGCGCGTCTTGTGTTTATATTATATTTACTGAGTGCCCACTGGACTACTCGGTGTGATGATTTTTAGCCGTGTGTAGTAAGATTTTAGGTCGATTTTATAGAAAGGAGAAACGAGGAAGCAGCCAGAGACTTCTTCCTTATTTCTCATTTCATCTATAGGGATAGTATTGACGTTCCAACCCTGCGTTCCGCACGCCGGATCTTCACGGGCACAGATCATTGGCGATATTCCACGCACTTACACGAATCTGACTTGTATGTAGATTTTATTTACTTGCGTTATGTGTCGGCTGTGGGCCAGAAAAATTTCGACAGTTAATTTATGAAATATATATATAAAACAATTTATGTATAATAATATTTATTAATTATAAGACAAAAATAACATGTTACCATTCCAATCCATAAAATATCGTAAATTCACATATCATAACATAAAACCAAAATACCTCTCTCCCCACGTCGACGCCGAGCAGAGCTCTATTGAGATGCAATGAACGTGACGTGGAAAGAGGGTTCCACCATAAATATTTCTCACCTAAATAATAATTGAAAATAGCTGTAAATTCGAAAATAGTTTCAAAAAACGATTAAGATTTTCAAAAATAGTTAAAACAATTCTCAAAATGGTTTTCAAGATTTGAAAATATGGTTAAGTTAAATGTGAAAATGGATCAGTATATATACTTAATTTTCTCGTATGTGAAATTTGATGCAGTAAAACAAAATTCGACCTTGTTATTTTCTAGCAAATTCTATTATTTAGTTTTATTATTTCTTGATTTATTTTTATAATTTTTTATTTAGAATTTTTATTGAATTATTACTAATTCAAATTTTCCGATTTAAATTTCATTTTAATGAACTTTTATTAATTTTTTCCATTTTGTCGAATTTGTTGTGTTTTCTTGTTGTTTTTGTGTAGGTATCGTGCGAATCTTGGTGCGTTTTGTTATTATTTAATTTATTTTTATGTTTATTAATTTATATTTAATTCTCTTATTTTCTCATATTTTATATGGTTTAATTGGTGTTTCCGGGTTTATTTAAATCTGCATGTTATGTTTGCATGTGTGTTTCTGATCCATTTAAACATTTCTCAAGGCCGTTTACGTTCTGGCCCAACACAATTTAAAAAACATTTTCTGTAAAATTGTATTTTTATCTCTCGCAACCCATGGTTTAAGAAGTCCTGATTTAGATGATCCTTGTTCGAAACCTTAAATTATTTTGGCTGCCTTTATTACACGAAACCGACCTGTATATGGAGATTCTAGAGATTTCCGTAAACTTTTCTTATATACACAAATTCACAGTCGAGAATAGATTTTGCGATCGTAATGTTGTCTAGCAATGGTTTTTGAGTAATCTGAAGATGTCAATAATTTTTTTGATAGTAATGGCTATCGTTCTTTAGGATGATTGAGCATAATTCCTGGTACAATAAGATCATAGCCAAATGCTTTCTGTACTGAAGAATAATCTGTTGAATCTGGGCTGTTCCTTACCGCGATTAGTACTTGAGGCAAAGCGCCAATCTATCTTTTATTTGTTTGTCCATTGAAGCCATGACTTGAGATTTTAATGTCCGATAGAATCTTTCTACCTTTTCATTTGCATGGGGTGATACGCACATGTACTGTTAGACGCAATTAAATTCAAATTTTCTTCTAACATTAATTATTTTATTTTAAAATATAAATTTATACATCCTAAATAAATAAAATTCTACCCAACAATGTTAAATAAATAAAAATAATCATCCAATTTATAGGGAATCCTTAAAATAACCGTCATATAGTAATCAATTTAATATTAATTATTATGTTTAAATATGTGATATATAGCACATTTCCTTTATTTGAATTTTAGTGAATCAAACCCTTAAATCGGTTATCTTATTTATCATAATTTTATTTACTAAAATACAAGTTTAAGGAGATGAATGACAAAATATTACAAAAGGAACTCCTGGACAACCCAACGGAAAATGAGTTTAGACAGTAAACGAGTATAGTTCAAATTTATATCTCGAAATATAAACTATCAACCTAAGAGAGCTTAGATATTATTCTATCTCTAGTTCCTCTAAATATATTTATGATTATCGAATGTTTCACGGATTTTGATGAGCCTATACAGAAGCTGGAAATAAAATTCATCCAACACAGTTTGTCTACATCAAAACGCTTTAGTTTTCATCAAACGAGACAAGAATCTAGCGAATCTATCGATGAATTCATCTCAAGACTCAGAATTGCAGCGTAAAAATGCATTAAAAAGTCTTAAATATTTGTTGGGCAAAACAAATATTTTTGAATTGTTGTTTATCTGGCACGACATCCGATAAAATCAGGCGTGAATATGCAAATGGACGAAAAATCAGCAAAAATAGTCTACATAGCATTAAATAATACAAAAGTAGAAAAAAAGAGTAAAAAAATACAAAAAATAAATAAAATCATTTAAAAAAATCAAAAAACATTAAATTTTAGCATAGTTGACCTATTTCATCAAATTGGCTCCAAATTCATAGAAAACGCTTATATTCTAGAAAATTGGTGGGTTACAGGGTTTCATTGTTTGTTTGAACTAATCGGTGGTTGCCCTCGTAACGCCATACAAAATGATACTAATCGCCACTTGGCACCCGTTGCTAGGCAACGTTGGTAATGTGTTCAAGTGGTGGATTGCCCGCAAAAATTGAGTACCATGTGCTAGTACTATAGTTGCTCGGACAATCCTCGGGTTCACGAGCTGTCGATAGAAGACCTGTGCTCGCTTAGCTCTGTCCCTCATACTATTCAGGATTCGTTCTTAATTGACTGTAGAAAACTGAGACGTAATAAGGTTACTTGTGACAATACTGACATGCAATTTCAAGGGAACGACTCAACTAAGACTAAAACTACTCTATTTGAATCAATCACATGTGGAATATTTACTGTTTGGCGCTCTGCAGCTGCGTTGCTCGACGTCGGGCACGTTCCTTGCGTCCCGGTCGACGATTATTGATGGGTTGTTCTGTTGGCTTGGTGGTAGTCTGCGGCATTTGGGTCGGGGCGAAGATGAGCGGGTAAGTTACCGCTTCACCTTCTCGGCATACCGCTAGGGCGACTTCGAGTCCCCGAATCTGCGTGCGCAGACTCTGATTGAGCTGCCGTTCTTCCTCCCAGCCTTTCTGAGCCGCTGTGAGTCGGTGATATACAGCTCTCATCTTTGCTGGATCAACCCAGGTTGCTTTTAACTGTTGAGTCTCTCGAGTTAATTGAAGTATTTGGGCGAGTAACTCTGCGTTCGATTGTCTTGCCCGTTCCAGTTCCGCTTGTAGAAGTTGTAGGGATGACATCACTATAATAGGAGAGCATTTAAATTCTGTTTTGTCTTCATTAAATCAAAGTTTTGTTATTTAATTAAACAAATTGTATGAAGTTAGTTTATCTAAGAGATATAATAACGAATAAGAAAAACAATAACACTTAATATTTAAATCAATTTCTACAACACTTCGTCATTACTATAGTACATCTTCCGGGGATTCTCTCTCTAAACTCCTCTTCAGAGCCGCCACTGTATAGGGCCGTCGGGTGTCGCGGACTGGGTGAGGTGGGTATGCCTCCGCGATGAGCCCGACGCGGATGTCCTCCTCCACGTTCGTGAGGTACATCCGGGCTTTGACCACATTGAGGTCCACTTGCTCTTGTACTTGTTCCCAGAAGGTGAGGAGATTTCTGGCGTGATCATATATTTCTTCGGCCGGGTATTGTTGTCCGGCGAGTCCACAAGGATCGGATTCGAGACCCAACAATCGCCAAATAGTCGGGTGTGGCCACCGGGGTGGAAGTTGTTCGGTAGTCGCGGCAACTGTTGGTACCTCTCCTGGGTGTGGTTCCTCAGCTACTTGCATGGTAATTTGGTCGATAGGCATATCTAAACTGTTATCGTTATCAAATTCGATTAAGTCGTCGGCTTATAATAATACTAGACTAAACGTTGATTATATTATTACTCCTAGACCGATTAAACTCTACCAGCTTGATTAGTATTACATCTCGAAACGACTAAGGTTATTTATCTGTGCGTTCCTGGTGTGATGTATTCTGTTGGCTAACTCCTCATAACTCTTGCTAATGATGGTAATAATTAGAACATGTTAGATAATATTTTTAGTGTTGGGCAGATGGGTGAGTCGCAAATCCACGGTCTATCAGGCATTAGCGTTTGTTAAGTTAGCATTTGTCTGGTGGATGGAGTTACTACTAATTAAGATTCATTTAAAATTTACGAAGTACTTAGGGATACTATCTGTTACAAATCAGTTTCAAAATTCAAAGGATCCGCGATGTTATCAGGTATTGAGGTTGATTTACGGTTTACCAACTACCTACTGCTGTTTGAGATTAATTCTGAAATTTATTAAATATATAAACGTCATATTAATTAACATGAAGTTACAATTTACTAATACCTAACATCGATATTGATTAAACTAATTCTAAAATCCGCTGTTCTATGATGCTAATGTTTATTCGAAACAGAGTTAAAGTTTACCGGTTGTACTTAATTCGACGATATTCAAGTTAGTCACATCCTGTCAGGACGATGTTGGCGGAAACGTCAATCCCTTCGATCGAGCGGATGTTAGATTCATTCAAGGTAGGTTTCCGGTTTCCGGTTGATTCTCTCAAGTTAATTTAGTTATCGATCGGCGACTTCTGTTATCGACTTAGTGCAATTTTCGGTTGCGGGGTGCGCGTAGACTTTCTAATGATGGGACTCCTTATCAAGCATCACTTTGATATTCATCATTTGATATGTTTATTCGTCTAAGTTGGACTATATCGGATTTTACGCGCGTCGTAAGTTAATTTCTTGTGATTTTGTTGGTGTATTTATTAACTTTATAGTTATTCGTTTGGCGTCAGGATATTCGTCAGATATCGAGAAAATCTTTCTAAACTGAATGACTATCATCAAGTTGAATCTAACATTATTAATCGGTTCGCGTTTCTAATTCGGATCCGTTTCGATTTTACCCCTGCCTTTTTACCATAGTGTTAACTTGGGTTTTTGTCAATTTTATTCAATAACGGATTGGTATTCATTTGTTGATTCATTCATTTTGGTTCTTTTAATCACGATTTCTTTATGTTAATCAGACTTTATTTTATTTTGGTCAGTGAATAATATTTTATACCCATTTTATTCTGAATTGCTAAGTTTTTAAGTGAGGAATTTATATATTTTAATCCATCTAATTAAATCAAAGGAAAAGCTCTGTTTACTACACAATGAGTTTGTACTATTAATCAACGAATTATTTTATTATTATCGATCGTTTTCGACATTTAACTAAATGAGTGCTTTATTTTTAATTCGTAATTTTCCTTTTATTTACTCAGTGAATAATTTTTAGCGATTAACTAAACGATTACGTTATAATAAATCTTTAATTCCTAACGTTTCTCCTTATATTCAATCGATGAAGTTTTGGATTGTTAATCAACAGATTATTTTATTTTTATCAATAGTTTTCAACATTTAACTAAATGATTACTTTGTTTTAAGACTTTTCCTTTGCTTTAATCAATGAAGATTTGGATCTTTAATCAGCAATTTAATTAAGGGATTTCATACTGTTATTCGAAAATCGTTTCACCTTTAATTGATACGTTTCTTTATTTGAAATCAATGAATTCGATTCTTAGTTGCTTTCATTTTTATCGGGGGTTGATTTGGTTTAGATCAATACATTACTCGTTCTTACTCCAAGATCAGATTACTTTTATTGAAATGAATTATAATAATTTAATTGATGAAATCATTTGTCATTACCCTAACCAATAATTTACGAGCATTTAAATTATCTTTACCCAACATTCACTTAGATTTTTAGCTATAAAACACTTTACTTCTACAATCAATGGTTGCTTTAATTTTTAACAATAATTTCAATTTAATCGAATTCGATGATTCCCAATGAATTTTATTTATTTCAAAATGTTAATCCCAATAAACACTTTACTTTTACAATCAATGGTTATTTTTAATAATTTCAATTTAATCGAATTCAATGATTCCCAATAAATTTTATTTATTTCAAAATGTTAATCAAAATAGTTATAACAACGATTTCAGTTAATTTAACCCGAGTACCCTTTCCCTTTAATAGGCCTTAGACGCATATTGTGTTCATATTATATTTATTGAGTGCCCACTGGACTACTCGGTGTGATGATTTTAAGCCGTATGTAATATAATTTTAGGTCGATTTTACAGAATTGAGAAACGAGGAAGCAGCCAGAGACTTCTTCCTTATTTCTCGCTTCAGCTATAGGGATAATATTGACGTTACGACCGCTGCGTTGCGCACGCTGAGTCTTCACGGGTACATATCATTGGCGATTTTCCACGCACTTACATGCCTCTGTACTATGTAGATTTTAATTACTTGCGTTATGTGTCGGCTGTGGGCCGGAAAAATTTCGACATTAAAATTTATAAAAGCATATAAAATAAGTTAGATATATGTAGAATAATTTAAATATATTAATAATATTTATTAATTAGGACAAAATAACAGAAATTACCCTCCATGACCATTCCAAAATTTTCATACAAAACATAAAATGTCATAATAGAAAACATAAATGCCTCTCTCCCCACACCGCCGTCAAGCAGAGCTCTACAGAGATGCTATGAACGTGGTGTGGAAAGATGGCTCCAACATAAATATTTCTCACCTAGAATAATAAAACAAATTCTCGAAATGGTTCTAAACTGATCTGAAAAATGGTTTACAAATAGTTTTAACAACGATTCACAATTTTCAAAATGGTTAAAGTCCAAAATTGGAATCTGAAACTGGTTTCTAAAAATGGTTAAAGTTCAAACTTGGTTTGAAAAAATGGTTAATTAAATGTGAAAATGGATCAGTATATATACCTATTTGTGTGACGTGTGAAATTTGATGCAGTAAAACAAAATTCGACCTTGTTATTTTCTAGCAAATTCTATTATTTATTTTTATTATTTTTCGATTTATTTTTATAATTTTTTATTTAATATTTTTATTGAATTATTACTAATTCAATTTTTCGATTTAAATTTCACTTTAATGAACTTTAATTGATTTTTTCAATTTCGTCGAATTTGTTGTGTTTTCTTGTTATATTTGTATAGGTATCGTGCGAATCTTGGTGCATTTGTTAATATTTTAATTTATTTTTATGTTTATTATTTTATATTTAATTCTTTTATTTTCTCAGATTTTATCGGGTTTACTTGATGTTTCAGTGGGTTTATTTAAATTGCGTGTTATTTTTGCGTGTGTGTTTCTGATCCATTTAAACATTTTCCAAGGCCGTTTACGTTCTGACCCAACAAAATAAATACGAGAATTAAGCTCAAAATGTAATTAGAATCTCTAACAAAAAAGAATCAAGAAAATCTGACAACTAGGGGAAAAGTGATGAAATATGGTAAAACGTGTAGGCGTTTTGTTTTATCGCATCAAAAAACATGCGTGTAAAACCCCATTATATAAGTCGATTCCAGATCGACATAATTTAATGCTTATTTTCAAAAAAATTTTTATTGAACTTTAGGAGAACCTTTATAAAAATATTAAAGTAAGGGAGAACTATTGTTAATTTTTATTTTATTTATGTTATTATTATTAATATATTGGACCTAAAGAAATTTTAAGATTCTATTAGTTGAAATGATGTTATATTTTCGTCTATTTTTGTTAAATAGGTTATATGTACCAACATGTTTTATTTTTTAAAAATAAATTGTTTTTGAATTATATGATTTGATTATTTTTAACTTGTTGAATTTCGATCAGTTTACTAACCAGAAGTAATATAACCAAAAGATAATTCAGAATAATTTTCCTCGCATCGACCAAGTCCCAGGGAAGCTTCACTTAGATGGTACTTGACATATATGAGATTCCTCATAATCTAATCTCTATTATGACAAATAATGTAAAATCATCAACTCACCCAATATTACCTTTGACCATTTATTCATTATTTTAATTATCGTTTTTGACTATTATTGTATATAAATTTATTGATATTATTATTATTATTATTATTATTATTATTATTATTATTATTGCATACAAGAAAATAAAATGAAGAATTTCACCAACTAGTTTAATCTAGTACTTCAGTGTGGGAGGTACCCATAGTGAATGGTAGTTTGCCGGGTCAGATCTCCTCTCCAAGAATCCCAACACCAGACCCTCAGTGTAGTGTGGCTGATCATGGGAAAGGATTAACTATGATACAAATTCGAAAAATTAAACATATTAGGAAAAATCAGAAAGAAGATCATGCCAATTATTTTTCATGCAATAAAAATAAGGTCAAATTTAATGACTATGACTATTAAAAGTCTATGAGACGAAAATTCATTCTTAAAGATTTTGTTAAAAGAAAAAAGAAGGTATCCATTATGAAAGGGAAGAAAAGTAAAGGAAAGAAAAATAAAATAAATAAACGAAAAATGCAAGCAGGTTATTCTGATTTCAATAAATATAATTATATAATTAAATATCTTGAAAATACGGAGATAAAGAGAGGAAAAGAGAGTTTGATTTAGAACTCAAAAGAAATTATTATATTACATAAATGTTCAATTTTAATTTTTGTCTTATGCTTATTTAATCATAATTATCGTTATTAATATTCAGCATATTGCCTTAGGAGTCAAGAGGAATTATTATGCTACATAATTTTAATTTTAATATTTTTTTTATTTTATTCAATATTAATTATTATTATTAATGCTCATTCGCTGGAGTATGAGACAATAGGGGAGAGCAGGCGGGCAATTACCTTACGAGAACGAAGAAAGTGAAAGAAATCTCCAATAAAAGAATCTGTTAATAAATTTTCCATAAACAAATTTTTATATAAATGATCAATGAAAAAAAAATTTTTGCTTTTATATTTTTATTAATTATTCAAAAGAAAAAATGCTAGAAAAAATAAGGAAATCGCGTTCTCATAAAAAATTACCGTTCGAGAAATTTCATTTTACCTATTAATATGATATAAAGAGGTTAATTAAATAAAAAAAGAAATTAACAAAACATTTCTTTACAAAATACAAACATCAACAACCTGTTTTTATCGCAATCTAGGATACCTTCACTAAAAATTCCAAACAAAAAGGCAAAATTTCGTAAATCCGGGAAATCCTGAAATTAAAAAAATTAATAATCTATCTAAAGAAATTTATTTCAAATCACTCACCCCGAGATAGTGTGCAGAATTTCTTGTTTTAATCGATAATTTTTAATAAGCTTAAGTAGTTTTTCATCTTTATGGCCATAAGATTATTTCGAACTCAACTCCAACTCAATCTAGAATTTGCTCCCTTATTTTAGTGCAATCTAACCAAACCAAAACAATAGACGCAGAAAAATTCAGACGGGACGTAGCCCGCTATCACAACGAAGCCCTAAAACAGAGCCAAAGAGCTGAGTCGATGATCCGAAGATGTCGCAGGATGAAGAAGACATGGACTCGGCCGGAGCAGGCGACAAATTGAAATAGCAAAATGAATTACTAAAAAACTAACACACGGAGATGATGGCCGAACTCGACAAGTTAAAGAAAGAAAATTGCCAACTAAAGTTGAAAGAAACAATCAGGGCAGAGATCGGACATCATCCCAGCACAGTTTTAAACGTTGATCCAAGTGTCGCCTGACCCATTTCATGTTTTATCTCAACCAATACCCAAATGAATAGTAATCCATCATCGAAAACAAATCACAAAAAATGTCACCCCAGCAAAGCGGAAAGGGAAAGAAGACGCCGATTGAAGACCGCTCGTCTACTCGGCAGATAAAGAAATTTAGACCCTCATCTGATGACATTCTTTCATAATTTTATTTTGTAGTGATCAATCAAATGTTTTGGGATTTGAGTCAATGGTCGTTTGTAATCATTTAAAGATTTCTATAAACAACACTTTTAAAACAAAATATAGCGATCAAGGAGTCGATATTATTTCAATTAAATTAATAACAGAGGGACCTGTAATTAAAATGAGCATGAATACCTTCTATGGTAGCTCTTGAACCCAAGGGTTTTCTAGATTATTAGCAGTCATGGTAATATGGCTCACCTTTTACTAGAAACCACCCATTGAAATGCATTTCCAACGTCATTTTGACGGGTATTCAATGGTAATATTTCTTTTGCGTGCATCTAGTGGGAACCCCTTGCAAATGACCACGAAAATCTTATATCTTTTACCCATCAGGTGTCCAGCATATTGAAAAGCATCAAAATCTTTTTAATATACGATACTCTGGTTTCTAGAATTTTATCTAACGAAATGCGTCAACGTTTTCTTGAGGACTCGAACATCGAAACAATGATTAATACGGCTCTCTCATTGGAATTGTCTATCAGAGACTCTGGAACTATCAATAAATCTCCACATTACAATCAAAACCACTCTGCTGCCTCCACGAACATAAAATCTAAAGTTTGTCAATGTTATAGGGGTGATAAGCAACCCGCCAAATCTGCCCTGTGAGAAACTATATATTAACAGTAGCTGTTACAAAAAAGGTCATTGGTCTGTAGCCTGTCAATCAGAAAAATTATTCGCAGTAACCCACTTAAAAAAGCCGGAGGATTATTCTTGCACTTCACTGATCGATACAGGTTCCGATTTATATTTTATATCAGAAAATTTTATGAAATCAAACAATCTTATTTTCGATCGCAACAATACATTTACAATCATGCTGGCCAACAAATCAAGATCCCAAACAAGGGGTTTATATCGTGGTGCCTCGTATTAAATGATAAATCATATGAAACAAATTTCCAAGTCTCAAAGAATCTTGTTATGCCACTAATTATTGGAATGGACATCAACAGACGACACTCTTGTGTCAACCCAATATTGGGAGGGAACCTTAATCCAATATCGCTATCTCTTGCTATCAAGCCAATCGAATGCCAACTTTTCTCACTCATATCAGGTATTGACAATAAGACACTGAAACCTGTATCAATGCCTTTTCAATACTCCACCAAAAAGTCAGTCATCATCAAAACAGATATTCAGAGAATCTTAAAGGAAGGAATAATTCGAGTCAAAGCCCTTGAAGAACTCAATGCTTTGTTGTCAAACGAAGTTCAAAACAACGCCTAGTAGTCGATTACTCCAATGCAATCAATCTTTTTACTTCTTTAGATGACTATCCTATGCCAAGAATCGAAGATATACTTAAGAAAATATCTATCAACTCCATATTTGTTAAAGCAGCTTATCACCAAATCTCGATCAAACCTGAAAACTATGTTCTGATCATAACTCCAACCCGGCTCCTGTCTTAGTAATGAAGAATGTTATATAATAATCAATTTAATATTGATTATATGTATTATAAAGCACATTTCATTTATTTGAATTTTAGCAAATAAAAACCTTAAAATCAGTTATCTTATTTATCATAATAACATTTAAATAAAAATAATATTTGAAAAAAAAATACATAGAAAATTTGGTGTAAATAGAGCCCCAAAATTTAGTTAATTAGCCCTAAAATAAATCTTTTATCGAGATCTTGCAAGGTTAAACTTCACAAGATCTGAAAATAAAATCTAGAGAAACGTTTGAAACTTTTGTTTATTTGCAACCAAACATAACACCCACTTACAAACAATAAAACACTTACAGAGCGCGCACCCTAAAGGAAACTTGTAATCTAGTAGTTATATATTCGAGTTGATTATTATTGTTATTAAAGTTTATATTTGAGTAAAGCATAATTGTGTTGGGCCAGAACACAAACGGCCTTGGAAAATGTTTAAATGGATCGGTAACACACACGCAAACATAACAAGCAAATTTAAAATAAACCTATTAAACACCAATTAAACCCTACCAAATATGAGAAAAAAGAGAATTAAAAATAAAATAATAAACATAAAAATAAATTAAAATAATAACAAAAATGCAACAAGATTCGCACGATACAAATACAAATGTAACATGAAAACCCAACAAATTCGACCGAGAATTAATAAATCAATAAAAGTTCATGAAAATGAAACTTAAATCAAAAAACTTGAATTAGAAATAATTCAATAAAAATTCTAAATAAAAAATTATTAAAATAAATGGAAAAAAATAATAAAATTAAAGATTAGAATACACTAGAAAATAACAAGGTCGAATTTTGTTTTACTACATCAAATTTAACACGCAAGGTTAGGGACAGAAAATAGGTATAAATACCGATTCATTTTCACATTAAATTTAACCGTTTTAACCGTTTTTCAAACGAAAACCATTTGAATCATTTTAATTGATTTTGAATCTTAGTTATTTTAAATCTATTGTCAAAGCAATTCTTTAGATTTTAGGTGAGAAATAGTTTATTTTGGAGCTCTCTCTCCACGTCACATCCTCGCAACCTCGGTAGAGCTCTGCTTGGATGTCGGCGTGGGGGAGAGATGCAATTTTATGCCTTTGTGATTTACTTTTGGTCAAGTAATTTTGTATTTTGGTTCTTTAATATGTTAATAAATATTTATAATATTTATGAATTGTTTTATATATTTAATAAACTAAATTAAACTGTCGAAATATTTCCGGCCCACAGCCAAGACATATTGCAAGTTAGTAAAATATATATAGTGCAGATTCGTGTAAGGAAGAAGTCATTTGGCTGCTTCGTCGTTTCTCATTTCTGCAAAATCAACCTAAATTATTTCACACACGGCTCAAAATCATCACACCGAGTAGTCCAGTGGTCACTCATTAACTGTAATATAAACATAATATGCGCCTAAGGCTTATTAAAAGGAAAGGGTACGGGGAATAAATTAATATGAAATCGTTGATGTGGATAAATTAATTCGTTGTTATGAAACAAAATAAAATTGACTTAATAAATTCAACTTGACTATAATGTGTTAATTAAAGATCGCCATAGTATAAACTACTGATAAAAACCCCCAAAAACAGTTTGAAAACCGAGAGTCACCGTGACTATTGCCCTGTAAAACCGACGAAAATCAAAACAAAAGACTATAAATTTATATTAAAATTACATAAATCAGTTAAAAATCATAAGAGTAGGCTTACTACTAATGTAGAATCTGAACAACTTCAGTTTCATATAATAGGTGCATTTCAAATATATACTTTAGTTGACGGCGGATTAATAATTTAACCATTGTAAAAAATCCAATAGCAGGAATAGAAATACTACGCTCTAATTCACGAACATTTCGAGGAAAAATTATATTCCAACAAGTCGGTAGCAGAGGTTGCAAGCATTTCTAAAATTTCGATATAAATCATGCGAAATAATTAAAGTTCCAACCCGCTCAAAACTAATCTTAGGTATAAATTCCATGGCATGGATATGCATCCGATCGAATCATCCAGTCAGCATAATGCTCCGAATAATAAATCTCGAATTCCGTCGAAAATTTCGTAACCAGCTAAGTTCAACCAAATCTCATCGTCCCCTGAAATAACTAGAAGTAATACCAACCAGGAAAATAGACTACTTGAATTTGCCATCTTTCCACCATCTTGTGCATATGGGAAACCTCGTAAAATCCTGACTAAATTAGAAATATTAATTATCGCCAAGTGAAAAATTAAATCTAACCTAAAATCGATAAAAGTTCCATCCAACCGGAAATCATTCAGATCGTTGATATTGACTTTCGAATAAACAAATTCGTCTAACGGAAGCGCACACACTATTATTATATATTCCACCCAGACCATTATCGATTTTCGGAAATTATTATCGCATCGAAGTATGAATCCAACACTAGGAGGGAATTTAACAGAAAAATCAAGTTCGCAAACTCAAGGTACTTTGCAAGATTTTTTTTAAATAATTTATTTTGGATTTAAATCTACAAATCTTTGCTAAATAATGGTCTCCCATAAATTAGTCTGTAAACAAAAACTAATTATTTAATTAACTGTAATCGCCAATATTATCATAGCATCAAAATCCAGTATTAGCTTCCCCGAAAAATACGCCAAATTACTATTTAATTCTGCCTTCCCCGAATCTTCGAAATAGGAATACTCGTTAATATCGAAATCGAGAATTATGTTATCCCCTTCGCGCTTCTAGATTCTATTTTTATGAACTAGAATAAGGGTTTGAACGCATTTACATTGAATGATTTCTAAATACACCGTCATATTTCGTCCTTTGAACACTTTACTAATTAAAAAATTAATTAGGTACAATATGAATTTGATATCCTAATTGCGATATGATATGTATTGTTTAATCTATGAGCCCAAAATGTTACCCTGAAATATCCCGTAGGTTCCAGCGTGTTAATTGCCATGATTGCTTGATAAAGATTTTAATCCGCGATTGCTAACATTTTCGGAACGACCAACAACAATTACACCAGTTTTCACGAATTCAGATAGGTATTTTTCCTTCACTAACCTTCCATTAGGAGTTATTCTACATGAACCTAGCATGAACTTAGCAAAGAACCTATAAAGTAATCAATGTCTGTCATGTCAAAACGATAACTAAACCTCTATTTTTTTTGTGAACCCTACGCAATCAGTTAGTAATTTACACAGCCGACTTGGATAATTTGAGGAACATCCGTGCAAGACGCAAATTCGCTTCAATGACACTAAAAAGTAGATTAAATTGATCGCCACAATAGTTAGCCGATGGTCGATATCATTTGGCGTTAAAACGCCAAGTTACGATTAAGATAGATTTAATTTTTTTTTATTTTTATATCCGATCGATCAACCGTGATGATATTTTAGAAGAACCAATGCCTCTCGAATGGCTACCCGCCCCTGTAGCAGATGAATGGCGTCGGGCCTGGAAGAGAGCACGGCCGACAACAACAATCATCGAGGAACCCCAATCCAAAAGGCCTTACCCGACCTCCTGGCAAATACTGGGCCTGAAAAATGATCCTTGCTGGCCTAATGAGCAGCGATATCCGGCCGAAGAAATTCGCGACCACGTGCGGAACCTTCTCGCCCAGTGGGAGAAGATACAGGAGCAAGTTGATCTCAACGTGGTCAAAGCCCGGATGTACCTCGCCAATGTCGAGGAGGACATCCGCGTCGGGCGCATTGCGGATACCTATCCGACTCGACCGGTAGCCATCATTCCAGGTTTCTCCCCGGAGGAAAGGGTTAGAAAGTTCTTCGAGGAACCCTGACTCATCGGACAAGGGACAAAGACAATAGTGTGCATTATTAATGTTATAAAAAATTTTAAAATTCCAATGTCGCTCGCCTTATTTCTCTTTGTAAATATATTCATTTTGTAACTGTGTTTATAATGATTAAATTTTGATTTAATTAAGTCAATAAAGGAATTTAAAGGTTTTCTTTTATTCTAGCGATGTCGGCCCTACAATTAATACAAACCCAACTAGATCACGCTAGGCGGGCAAACGCGGATCTACTCACCCAGATAATCCAAATGACTCGGGAAGTGCAACAAATAAAGGCAACCTGGTCAGATCCGACAAAAATGAAAACTATTTACCACAGGCTCACGGCGGCACAAAAGGGTTGGGCGGAAGAGCGACAGCTTAATCAGAGCTTGCGCACCCAAATCAGGGGATTGGAGGTCGCCCTAGCAGCCTGTCGGAAGGGGGAAGCAGTAACATACCCGCTTGTCTTCGCCCCGTCCCAGATGCCGCATAAAAGTCCTCAATCTACGAACCAGTCCACCACTCCATCGAATAATCGTCGGCCGGGACGCAAGGAGCGTGCCCGACGCCGAGCAGCACAACCCCCAAGTCCATCCCCTTAGCTCACGAATGCTATGTGTTTTTTTGTTGATTTGAATAAAGGAGTTGCATTCATAGTTAATTTATCCCCTAGATACACTCGCATACAAGCGTTATTATGAATACTCGTATCACGTTTTCAAACCATCGTTCCATCTCCAACAGTCAACATAAATCTGATCTTGAACTTTTTACACAAGGGACAGAGCAAAGCGAGCATAGAACTTCTACCGACCGCTCGTGAACCCGAGGGTTGTCCGAGCAATTACAGTATTAGTAATAATGCTCACTTTTTGCGGACAATCCACCCACTCGAACACATTTCCAACGTTGCCTAGCAACGGGTGCCGGGTGGTAGATAGAAATCATTTTGTATGGCGTTACTGGGTAACAAGAAGACAATTTAAACAAATAGCGAAACCCTGTAACCCACCAATTGTAATTTAATAAAGTTTTATTAGCAAGACAAGTGAACGTCGAGACCTCACTAAAACTCGATACCTCAACAAATATAATGGAGATTTTTCCATTGCTTGTTGATTGCATCTTTTGGTTAAGCAATCGGTTTGTGATCAGTATATACCACGAATTCAGTGACTTCAATGAAATGACGGAAGTTCTTCCAATTTTTGTATATTGTGAGTAATTCTCTGTCGTGAGTACTATATCTAGATTCTGTTCCGGTTAACGATCTGCTAAATTCAAAACAATTCAAGCTTTCTTTCGTCCAAATTATCTTTTTCGATTTAGAATTAATATGGTTATATAATAATTCTAGTTTATTTGCAACCTCACTTTAAATGAGTAAAATGACAAACAAATCTGCATAAGTGGCAAATTGGACCATTTCTGTTTATCTTTATTACGACAGCATTAGCATGGCAAAAATACTAAATGTAAGATTATGGCATAAATAACAAATTGCGGTAAAATAAAACAACCAATTAATAAACAACACAATAGATATTCTATATTATAGTATATTCTCATCTAATGTAGAAAATTGTAGGAAATAATTTGTCTATGGGGTAAGATAAATTAAAGCTGAATGTTTAATATATATTGACCACCAGATCAAACGACAGGTTAAGATATAGGGCGACGTAAGACCTCTTATGGACCCGTAAACGGAAGTTGCACACCCATAAAATGACTGCTATTTGAAGTGGAAATAATTGCTTAATCTCAGAGTCTCATTTTGGACTTGAAAAATTAAGAGTAACATGAATATCTTTACTCAGTTTTTGAATCTCTACTTGTTTTTTAAATTTTAGATTTTAATTTTGATTAGATTAAAATAGTTTTGTCTTATTTCGTATTTCACGCTAAGCCCGTAAGGTCGAAATCATGCTATATCAACCCGGTAAGATTACTTGATAACTTCAACAGGAACAATCTGAAATTGAAGAATTCAAGATTAAATTCATAAATTATTGGACACAGATTCCAGCGATAACCAAAACTCAGCAATGATTTATCAACTGCTGCCGTATCTTGTGACTGGTTTTCATCGGAAGCGTAAAATTAATTGACCAGCTGACTGAGTATCAAACTTAAGGAAATTTTTATGGCAGGTTCTTTTAATAAGAACATTTAAGATGGATTGTGAGAGAATAAATATTTCTGAATAGGCCAGTCTCAGTTTTTAGCAAAAATCTCGATATTATAAAAATCAAGTAATTATCATTAAATTGAATAAAAAGATTTGGGAAAAGGTATGAAACAAGAGAAATTGCAGTGACAAAATCAAACAATCAAGAGTCAATTCATAAATTACTGGACACAGATTCCAGAAGAACTGTAAATTAGTCGGTGATAAGCGAAATTCCGGAAGACCCTTCACGATTTTACATATATTAATTATTGTGAATTACGAGTGATTTTATTTGATTTCTTCTTTGATTTTTCAAATGAACACGAGGAACCAGATTCAGAGCTAATACCTACAGAAAGATTACTATCCGAATAGATACCAACCAGTACTTCTGGATCCAAATGATATGGCAGTGGAACATGAATTTGGATTCCTGAGAACTAATAGATATTGACATCAGTCCTTGGAAATGATTTCTCGATGTCCCGTCGGAGGCAATCCCGAGCGCGTACATCCTGCATGCTAACCAATAGGACATCTGCATTTGTCCGACGAACCAATAACATTACACACTAAATTCTGATAACAATAAATAATTGAAAATAAATCCAACAATCAGAAAAAAGACGCTCATAAGTATATTTCACTACAAACACAAATGATTTCGAAGCGGATGATCATGGAGACAGCTCGTCCATGAAATCCTTCGACACGGCAACTGGAAGTTTCGATCGATCCACTTTCCTTAATAATGCTCGACCGGCCTACAAAATGCAACCGAATAACTATATTTTGCCAGGCAACCAATCAAACATTTACATTGATACTGTTGCCAAGCAACCCAACAGTTGACAAATCATCATCTTCCGTCCAATCATCGCTGATCTCTGCAATGCTCGATTCATTGCTGTCACCTATCATTCGGAACTGATTGAATCTCTCTCGTAGTGCTGAAGCAATAACAGACTCGTTCCGACTAACCGGCCGCAGGGGAATACGAGGAACAAATGATAATTCGCTGCTATATGCTTGATCGATATTAATCGGTTTGACTGGGCGCAATTTCACCGAGCTGATTTCCTTCAATATTTCTGTCATGTCGGGCATTCCGTCCTTCCTGGAATCTAGCATCGGGTTTGCCTAATTACACAACTCAATCGATTTCTTTCAAGTTAGAAATGTTTTACTTCTTTTCTCGTCAATCCAGTTTTCCATGAAATAGGATTTGATGGAGTTGGCGGAGGCGGAGGTAAGCAAGGAGGAGGAGGGGGAGGAGGGGGCATAACAAATTCCAACCGAGATTTGATTGCGGGAGATGATGACATTATCGGAGTAAATGAAGATACAATTTCTAACGTACGATTAGAGTCGTGAAAGCTATGTAATTGTACGAGATTAGCAATATCTATTTGCATTTTGGCAAATTGCCCTTGTAACTCTTCAAGTTTTTTAAAAGTATTAGTATTTACACTTGAATCTAGATATCAACTCGTAATTTGCATTGGATTTCAAGAATAACTAATGACCTGATTGGAATCCTGGATCATTTTCACTTTCTGCTAAACCTGAAAACAATTTTAAAAAACCACTATCGAAACAAAGAAAATTAATTTTTAAAAATTCATATTCAAATATTGATAATTACTTCTAAATGAATCTGATTTATATAACTTGCTTCCATAATTTTTAGCAATTGTACGAACTATATCAGGGGTTATTCTATTACCCTCATGATTTATATTCAAATTACGTAAATCATCATCACAACTTAGTGAACTATCTGAACATAATGAACCTTCGTAAAGAACATCAATTTCATCAATAGAAGAAGGAGTCAATTCAGAGTCTACGGATAAAGGATGAATCAAAATACCGTTATTTTTTACAATAGGCACAGAAATATAAATTCTAGGAGTAAATGGAATATCTAAATTAATTTGTTTAACTATTCCTCTGATAGTAAACCATTTGTAAAAGAAAATTTTCTAAATTAAAAATGAGAATGATCAGAAAATATTTTGACCCTACAAAGTTATCATAATCCATAGCAAAATGATAACAAAATGCTTCCCAGAAGGAGTGTTCCATCAATATTATTGTACTATAAAAAATTAATTAACAATTATTACAAAATAATTAATAGAAATCTTTTTTTTAAATTACAAGTATTAAAACAATTGTGCTTTTGCTTTGATATATTTTATAAACAAATTTTTATTGAATTATGTTTTAAATTATATAAAGAACAGTAAATCAAATTCAGTCTTGTATATTTTATAAAATTTATAATTAAAAACAAAATATTTTTTTTGAAATGGTTGGATAAAATTTTCTACATATTAAATACCCATGGCATTATATTCGAATAAACTTTCCAAAATACTTTTTTATACAGTCAACAGAAGATTTGATAATTTATTTATTTGGAAATTTTTGAAATTTTGTTTCACTTACTTTTACCGAAAGCAAAATAATATTAAATTTCATAATAAACATCCACAGAATAATTTTGTTTTCTGTTATTAAAAAAAGTTTGCTAAATATTCATTTTTAGTTCGAGAAAAACATATATTAGTTTTTGTCCATTGTGATTTATGAATGTAAGCTATCTTGTAGACTTAGACGACAAAGACAATATCAAAAGACACGTGGGTATTAGACACCACCTGTTGTAATCTCATTCAACAAATGTTGATTTAACTCTAGTTCAACAGTTTAATCGCAGTGGGTTACTGGATTTCGCTGTTTGTTTAAAACATCCTATTGTTGCCCCGGTAACGCCATATAAATATTACTTCAACTACCACTCGGCACCCGTTGCTAGGCAACGTTGGAAATGTGTTCGAGTGGGTGGATTGCCCGCAAAAAGTGAGCATTATTACTAATACTGTAATTGCTCGGACAACCCTCGGGTTCAACGAGCTGTCGACAGAAGACCTATGCTCGCTTTACTATGTCCCTTGTGTAAGAAATTCAAAATTCATGCTGACCAGTAGGAGAGGAACCTATTTCGACGACACCGTGAGGGTATTCACGACTTTCCGACGACCATTCCATTTATAATCATATCGGGAACATACTATTTTAGATCTACTCACAATTACGATTCTATTTATTAAGATAAAAAAATAATTAATATGTCAGGTCAGTCATTTAATTCGCGTTGTTCAGTAGACGTGCGGCTCTGCGGCGGGCACGTTCTTTGCGTCCCGGCCGGTGACCACTTCGTCTTTTTCGGGTCCGACCTGGTAGACTTGATCTGCTGAGCTTCTCGGGTTATTTGAACTATTTGGTCAAAAAGATTCGCGTTTGCACGTCTCACATGAGTAAGTTCAGTTTGCAATATCTGGGCAGATGTCATATCTGTAATAAAAATCCTTAATTTCATCATTAACTTAGATAAATTAAAATTCTGATTAACGTAAAACATAAGATGCAAGAATGAGTTTACTAATTTAGCAAATAAATGAACAACATTTTTTAAGATTTTTAATTTAACTAAAATAACACAGATTGTTGTTCTCGTTTCCTCTTGTCCGGGGAGTTAGGGTTCCTCCAAGAACTACTAGTTGAGTTTAAACCTAGTAATCAATTTGACATTCAAGGGATAAAAACGATTATCAACTTTAAATGTATGGTAAAACGTTCGTTGGATTAAGATTTAAGACAGTGCACATAATCGTCAACTGAGTGTTCACGGAATACTAGTTCGTTTAGGTTCTAAACTTCATGAAATGGAAATACTTATCGGTCAGAAACTTAAGGAGTGGCATTACTGTCAGATGGTATTCTATGGGACCATGCGAACTATCAGTTTGTAATAGAGGACAACTATCGGTAGCATACTCCGCGAAGCAACAACACTGGCAGATTTCACAAACCTATAAAACCATGAAATTAATTAATCCTACCGTTCCTGAAATCATAGAATCATCAATGTTGAAGTTGTGGGGAAAATTCAATAGTAATTATTCAGAACATAAACCTTGATTTTAAACAATGATAATTATCGAGCTCGAAATTCCTGAATTCTTAAAACATCAATTTCTAAAATTTGTAAGGTAACAATAATGACTATCAACGAAATATAATAACCTGAAATTTATAAATAATAAGTTGAATTTATTGATTTATAGCAGCAATTTCATTTTAATTTAATCCCCGTACCCTTTCCCTTTAATAGGCCTTAAAACGTAATTTGTGTTTATATTATAGTTAATGAGTGCCCACTGGACTACTCGGTGTGATGATTTTGAGCCGTGTGTAGAATAATTTAGGTCGAATTTACAGAAATCGAGAGACGAGGAAGTAGCCAAAAGACCCCTTCCTTATTTCTCCTTTCTTCTATACGGAATAGATTTGACGTTCCAACCCCTGCGTTCCGCACGCCGGGTCTTCACGGGCACAGATCATTGGCGATATTCCACGCGCTTACACGAGTCTGAGTTGTATATCGATTTTACTAACTTGCGATGTGTTTTGGCTGTGGGCCGGAAAAATTTCGACAAATAGATTAATTAATTTTATGAAAACGAATTTTAACATTATAAATATTTATTGATATATATAAAAAAGCAAAATACAAAATTACTTGATCATGGCAATCCATTCCATAAACAAAAATTCATAAAAATCCATCTCCCCCCACGCCGACATCCAAGCAGAGCTCTACCGAGGTTGCGAGGATGTGACGTGGAGAGAGAGTTCCAAATAAAACTACTTCTTACCTAAAAATTCAAAAGAACTCGAAATTGGCTTGAAAATGGTTTTAAAATAGCTAAGATTCTATTTTTCACAATTGGTTAAATTTTATGTGAAAATGCATCGGTATTTATACCTATTTTCTGTCCCTAACCTCGCACGTTAATTTTGATGTAGTAAAACAAAATTCGACCTTGTTATTTTCTAGTGTATTCTATTCTTTATTTTTATTATTTTTTAAATTTATTTTAATAATTTTTTTTTATAATTTTTATTGAATTATTTCTAATTCAAATTCTTTGATTTAAATTTCATTTTCATGAACTTTTATTAATTTATCAAATTTTGGTCGAATTTGTTGGGTTTTCATGTTATGTTTGTGTTTGTATCGTGCGAATTTTGTTGCATTTTGTTATTATTTTAATTTATTTTTATGTTTATTATTTTATATTTAATTCTCTTTTTCCTCATACTTGGTAGGGTTTAATTGATGTTTTAATAGGTTTATTTTAAATTTGCTTGTTATGTTTGCATGTGTGTTACCGATCCATTTAAACATTTTCCAAGGCCGTTTGTGTTCTGGCCCAACAGCAGTTTGATTTTTTACTGCCAATGAGAACAGTGTCGTTAGTTGGAATTATTCTCGTTAGAATCACTAAGATTATTCCTTCTGATGCACTTAGGAGTCGCAACATACCTACGTTTTTCTCCTCGGTGCTTATGGTTATATCCATCTCCGATTTTCATCAATCTAGTAGTCGATTGGATTCATTGTGTTGGGCCAGGACTGG
The DNA here is from genome assembly GCA_022537955.1 of Schmidtea mediterranea. Lineage (NCBI taxonomy): Eukaryota > Metazoa > Platyhelminthes > Tricladida > Dugesiidae > Schmidtea > Schmidtea mediterranea. The sequence continues at coordinate 11,908,790 of CM039679.1, forward strand.
ATTTTGTTTAAATGAATTGAAAATTGCACTCAAACATAACATGCAGATTTAAAATCAGACCCATAAAACATCAAATAAACCACTTTAAAATGTGAGAAAGATAAAATTAAAGTATAAAATCAAAAACATAAAAATAAATTAAAATAATAACAAAATGCATCAAGAACCGCACGAAATTAACATAAAATAACAGAATAACATAAAGATTTGACCGAAAGATGACAATTTATGTGAAAGCAAAAAAATTAATGAATAAAAATGAGTTAAAATAAAATATTTTTGGTTGAATAAATCTAATTAAAAATTTAAGAAATAAATTGTCAAAATAAATTAAGAAAATAATAAAGATTAAAGTTAAATAGCACAAATAATTTCAAGGTCAAAATTTTTTATCGCACTAAAATTAACACTCAAGGTTAGGGTCACAAAACAGGTATATATACCAATTCATTTTTGCAGAATTTTAACACTTGTGAGAGATTATTTTTTATATCAAAAAACTATTAAGTTTTTTATCTGAAAAAACAGTATTGTATCACAAGCGTCTGGAACGGTCTCGAAGTATTAATAGCAGGAACTATCCAAAACTATCAAAGTGAGCATGAGTTATGAGTATTTATATGAGTTCGAGAATATCAATTTATTGATTAAATGACTTGTGATGAAGCTAGTGGACAATGTTTATGCAGATGAACTTCCGATTACTATGTGAAATGCCAAATAAACAATTTTATGCATCGAAGCTTTTACCCAATTTGTATGGTAACATTTATTTTTTTATTTTTCAGCCCACAGCCAAAATTACACATAACTATCGAGCTGTATAAGTGAGGTTTATTCGCAAATAGCTCGTGCCCGTGAAAGACCTCACCGTGCGTAACGACGGGCTCGAACGTCAAATCATTGAACTAAATAGCGAAAGGGGGTAGCTCGAGGGTGGGTCTTTTGGCTCAACTTTCTTGCACTCAATCTCGATAAAATCAACATATAAATTTGAACAACAATCGGCTCAAAATCACTAACACCGAGTAGTCCAGAGAGCACCCATTAAACATAATATGAACATAAATAGATCACAAGGACAAAGAAAGGGAAAGGGTAGCGGGGAAATTTTCAAGATCGTTGCAACATTTAAAATGATTAACCATCGGAAAAATATTTATCCAAACGACTTAAATCATGAAAAGGAATATTTTAAATAATATGTAAGAATTAAATAAATTATGTTGAGTTGAGACGGAAAATATGGGCGGAACGCTGCGCAAATTTTCGGAAATAATTAAAACATTTATCATAAAACTTTAAAATAAGAGCGGAACGCTGCTAAAAATTTCCGATAATAATAATAATAATAATAATAATAATAATAATAATAATAATAATAATAATAATAATAATAATAATAATAATAATAATAATAATAATTACAATAATAATAAAAGTAAATATAAATATAATGGTAACGGTAGTAATAAGAATAATAGTAATAGCAATAGTAGTGATAATGGATTAAATAATATATATAATAGTAACAATGATAATGCTAGTAACAATAATAGGGAACATATTAGTTATAATTGGGATAAGGGTAAGAGAGATACTGTGTGGACATTTAACATAACAAAAGGTGTACAGGCCATGGTAAAAGTCTATAATACAAACAACGATAGAAGGACTATGGAAATAGACATAATGATAAATGATATAACAGTATGTATTAAAATTTGAAGAAGATAGGAGAACAATGGGATCAAAAAATCGAAATCGAGCGCAGCCTTTTATCGGCAGCTTGTTGGACACATTGATCGTTTGGTCAATTATAGCATTAGTAATAGCGCTCACTTTTTGCGGACGATCCACCCACTTGAACACAGTTCCAACGTTGCTTAGCAACGGGTGCCGAGTGGTAAGCGAAAATATTTGTATGAAGTTGTCTGGGTAACAACCATATAGTTTCAAAATCTCAAAACCCAGAAACTTACCAATTGCTTCATATAACCTGAATTCCGCAATGGGTATTTAGTCGATTCGGTTCGTGGATCTCTAGTCACAGTGCCGATGTTTACATTGTGGATACTACTTCTCGGCTGAATGAATTTGGTTCGGAAACTATAGAGTGAGTTCACTTTCTTGGTATGGTTAATTTATTTTTATTTACGAAATTATAGCTTATGCAGAGGTGGTCAGACGTAATTTCGAAGATTGATACAAATTATATTTCCCTATATTTATTGGTGTTAATTCCTTTCTTATTTTTTTCTGAATTTGATGTATTACATTGTTTTTGTCATCGACATTTTTATTTTTATAATTACTTACGATTAATGAAGGGTTAGGGATATTTTTATCATTGTCGCTGCATTTGATTTCATTCTTTTTATTATCATTGCTTATATTATTAGAAGTAAGACTTTGATCATTAAATCCTTATTATTATCGTTAGAGTTAGAGCCTAATCGCTATGGTTGTACGAATTATGATATTATTAAGGTTAAAATCCAACTACTACCTTTATATTATTTTTTGGGGTATTACGAAAAAGCACAGTAAAATCGATAAAACACCAAAATGATAAAAGTGCAATATTAATTAAAAATTTATAAAAATTCGAAAGTAATATTGATCGGGGGGAATTGGTATGGTTGAACGCCAAATTGAGAGACGAGTCCAGAAATAATAATAAAAATTTAGTGAGGGGTCCCTAGAAAATAATATAAGATAAAAAAAGAACTTAATTAAGAAAAATTAAATACTAATGGGAAGCCCGAGTCAATGGGAAGTCCGAGGCAATGGGAAACCCGAGAGATGTGGAAAATCCGAGAGATGAAGAAAACCCGAGAGATGAGGAAAACCCGGCGTATAGACGGAATAATATTGCAGGGTAAATTGGCCTAAACAACATTAAATGAGCGCCACTGAGTTACGGAGAGGTAATTATTTCGTAATTAGTAATTTAGTAATGGACCAAACGTTGTTGACAAATGTCGATCTGGAAAGTAATTATGGTTAATAATTTAAAATTGTAGAAAATGTTGTTGACAAGCGTCGGAAAACAGTCTGAGAAGGAGTATAAAAGAAAAAGGGAAAAACACGAAAGGGCAGACATTATTAACCAGAGTGGATCGACGTGAACGAGCAGTAACTAGGTTAGTGGAGGAATCTAAATCCAAGTAAAGTCAAATTTATCTATCAGAAAAGGTGGTTTTCCATTGGACAACCTACCCTAAGATAATCAAAGTCATACGGTGGTTGAGAAGTGCAAATAAATTAGTGAAATTGTGATTAAAAACACTAAAATAAAACGGATTGAGTTGTAACTGCGATAAAGTGCAAATAAAATTATTCTGTGTTGGGTTTGCTTATTTGATTCGAAAATTACACTAGGAGTCAGAGGGAACCGACTTTCAATAATAATAACCCAACAAATGTATGACATTGTTAAAACCTAAGACTTTCAATCGAACCTTTGACGTGATGTATGATATCATCAGGGTTTTGAATACAGTCGTCATTTTATATAATTTAAGATCCTCTTAGGGCCTCACGGTTAATACTGCCAGAGTCATTATTCTTACTATTCTTAGTCTGAATGCCCGCTTCATTATCATATATTGCTAGCTTATTATCAGTATTATTTATATTACATATCACTTTGTTTATAATCCCGTAGTCTGATATTGTGGGTGTTCACTTGTGATGAGCTTCCTAACACCAGAAACCGTTGTTACGACGTCTATAATCTTAATAAACATGCCAATGGTCTAAATTGTGACATATTTTATTGAGTTTAGCTGAGTTTAGTCTTAGAAAATATTTTATAATCATTCATTTTTTCTTTAAAATTAAGTTTAAAAAAATTATTGATTTTAAATAGTTGCATCAATTTCGAATTTCCGCTTCCTTTTCCCTCTGAATTGACCTTATGTAATATATGTTGATATTAGATTTTATGAGTGCCCACTGGACTACTCAGTGTAATAAATTTAGCTGTTATGTTGTTTGGATTTTAGGTCGAAATACTAATCCCCAATCTTCCCACTGCCTCAATAGGATTAGATTATTTGAGGTTCGAGCGCGTTATTACACTCGACTGTACCCTTACGGCACAAGCTATAGTCGGAGAAACCGCACTTACACAGCTCGATAGTTATGTCATATTTTAATAACTTGCAGTTTGTTTGGCTGTGGGCCGGAAAATTTCGACATGTATATCTCTTTGCATAAATTATAATTAGATAATAAATGTATTTCCACATCAAAAAGATTCTCAGTCATTGCATACTACAAAATTTCAGTGGATACGACCAAGCAGAGACTTACTTGTAAATGTACTTGAGTTTGTATCTTAGAAAATTGTCGATTATTGTCGTTCCAAAAATGATTGTTCACAAAAAATAGTTTCTAAAAGTTCTCAGTGATTTCTCACAAAAGTTATTTCACTAGGAAAAGTGGATGTTTTTTACTGTAAAAATGAATCAGTATATATATCTATTCTATGACCCTAACCTTGAGTGTTCTTTTTGATGCATTAAAACAAAATTTGACCTTGACTTTACTTGTAATATCGAATTCTTTTTTTTAAATTTTCTTACATTAAATAGTTAATTTATTTTTAATATTTTTTAATTGAATATTTCTAACCAGAAATATTTTATTTTTACCAGTTTTATTAGTTAAATGCTGGTTTTATAAATTAGTCTATTTTCGGTCAAATTTTAATGTTATCGTGTTATTTCTACGTTAATCTCGTGCGGTTCTTGGTGCATTTGGTATATAATTTTATTTACTTTTATATTTTTTGATTTTATATTTAATTACATCTTCTCTCATATTTTAGGGTGCTTAATTGATGTTAATAGGTTAGATTTAAAATATGCATTGCTGTATTTGCATGTTATTTTCCATTCATTCAAACAAAATTCAGTCTTGGCTCAACATCAGTAGTTAAAATTCTTCGGTAGCTAATTGACATTGATAGTGTTTTATGATTTCCCAACAAATGTTTATTAAAAAGTTCTGACTGTACTTAAAATTACTATAAACATAACTGAGTCGGGGTAAAACATGGGTTACCTACGTTCTGGGCCACTGGCTGGTTCATCATTTAATTGTTCCATGTTAGATGTGTGGTGGTGTGGGGCTGAGAGGGCGCTAAAATGTATGCTTTGCTTGGGGCGCCATTTGAGTTAGGGCCGGGCCTGATTCAAATTCAAATTTATCATCATACGATAGCTAAGAATTAATAAGATTTAAATTAATAAAATTACCAAAAATAAATAATATTACTTTGAATATTCAGATCGTTTTCTTTGCTTCCATTTGTGAGTCTTGTTTCTATTCACTCCAATTCTGACCATACTTTTTTTGGCTAACTTTATTCTTTTACTGATGTTCAGTAATTACTGTAATCGTAAAGATGTTTGTTGAATATTGGTGTTTTATTTCTGACACTTTAGTTAGTTGTATATTCTTTCTATATGTTTCATTTAAACCTTCTTCATAGTCAACCACAATCTACATACACCAAGCAAAGTTGAGATAAATCACCTATAATATAAACAAAAATCAATAAATTTATAGCATATAAACACACCAACTCACCTTGAAGTTGCTTGTAAAATAGTTACTGAGACAAACCCTACGCTATAGAAACACAAAAAGTGAGAGAGAAATAAAATAATGCACATTAACACAACCCATAATAAAACATGCATGTAAACTTTTAACATGTAGCCATCCGAAATTGAAAAAACCCCTATAATAAATTAATTTATAGACATTTTTGAGATAATTTTAGAAAGAAAAATGGCGGAAAAAATTTTTTAATTTAAATTTTGAGGTTTTTGCTAGGAAATTTCGAGTAAATGAGAATGTATTTTCATAAGATTTACCCTTAAAACTAAAATTAATTTAATATTTCAGATATTTCTGTCGAAAAAAAACAAAACCTGAAATCCGAAAAAAAGCATAAATTTTTAAATTATATTGGTAATGTTTTAAAAAATAATCATAAACCAAATTATTTTGTGTACATATACAGATTTGTTTCAAAATATGTATAAAAAATATAATTATTTAATGCAATTAATAATTTTTATAACTTCAAAAATAATTTAACTCACTTTTTTTGAATAATATCCGAAAAATAAGTTATCATAAAATAAATCATTTCCTGAATATTCATAATCATTATTAATAATAATATGCATGAGCTTGTAGATCAAAAGTTATAATTATAAGTTTGAATAATGATTTAATTTCCTTATAAAATCATTATTCAACTCTTAAAAATTTATAACTTGAAACTTATAACTTTAAGAAATAACTTACTTTGCAGCATTTTCAGAAATGGCTGAAATCTATTAAATTTTCTCAAAAAATAAATTCCGATAAGTTGATTTATGTTTCAATTTGTATAGCGGAATTTATCTCAACTTCGCTTGTTGGATGATCTGGCGTCAAGGTTTATTAGGGAAGAGATCTGGATATGCTATCCCTCTTCCAAGTCACTAGCCCAAGCCTAGACGGTAAATTATGATTTCATTTTCTTTTATGTATATTTGACGAATCGCATAGCATAGTGTGGAGTTATAGGCGATCGGTATGAGCTTGACCCCAATCATATAATTCTATCTGTCTGCCACTGGTTATGCAATCTGTGCAGTTCGACTTCCGCCTTCTGCCGGATCTCTCGGGCTGGGTTTCTGCCCGGATCCCTCTTGATGAGTATGCTAAGGAGCTTTACATCGGTTTTCGATCCATTGCTGTTCCTACTCGGCCACTCGGGGGTCCCATACGTCGATATTGTGTAGCCTCTGTTCCATAAGGTCTGACGATACCTTCCGACGAATCTTGTTGGTACCGTCAGCGTGGTACGGTCTACATCTTCCCAATCAAGGCCTGGGTGCCTGTCAAAACGACATTAAAAGATTATTAGTCCTTACTAATTTCCTTCCTATCAATGATCGATATACATTTATAGCCAATTTTCTAAATTAAATTTCAGGGACATATAAATCCAATTTGTTTGAATAAGCACAAGCTAAGAATGATCGCATTGAGTGGTGATCACTTTTACCTTCAAGGGAGGATTAGAACACTATTTCAGTTAAGATCAACTAGGTAAATTAACTAGGATAATTACGGAGACATTAGGAATTTTTAAATTCTAGAAGATTCATGTACATCGGAGAATGCCATTATACATTTGGAATTATTTCGACACGAACTCTTGACACTACTTTACGGCTCGCTCTTATCCTCAATATCTTACTCTGACAAAATGTGGTTCACGATTTGTTTATCGACGTGGCTATAGGAGTTCCTGATGACTCAATGGTAGTTTTAATTGTTGGATAAATCTAGTAGTTGAAGCAGTTTTTTTTCCTAGGAGTTTTCGGAATTACTGAATCGTCATATTCAATTGTACAAAACAAGGAATTAACATAACAATTTATGACATAAATTTTTATTGACACTAAATCATGGCTTGGGTAGCCTTACCTGCCATAGAACTCTGCGCAGTAAGGTGGTTTCGTCCGTGATCCGAAACTTCATAGGTTTGATGGTTATACTTCTCCGGTGCTCATTGATTTGAATCATTAATTAGAGAATTTTCCTTCATTTTCAGGGGTTCGTTCGCTGAAGTTGCTGCCATTTTAATATTTCAGTAATTACACGACGTATACAATTTCGCTGGCCATTTATACTCGTGGGGTCTGTAGGTGTGTACCGCCACGTGGCAACGTCGACGTTGCTGGCCAATTATGAGTGGTTGGTCTCTTCCCCACTCCTACTATCGATTGCTAGATAGCAGATGATTTTCTGACTATATTTCTATCTACTGGCTACATCATAAGTTTTCCTTCCTCAGTGAATTATTTTTGTCAACTTGCTGGGTGTGTAGTATTACATTTCACACTCCAATCACCAGCGGTAGAGTTTCTACCCATTGTTCTGTCGACTTAAATAAGAGTCGGAAAATCTTTAATCAATTTTATTTCTTTCGGAGATTTTGGTATATTAATGCTAAACGATGGCCGATCCGCCATAGTTAACTCAATTGCCATTTTTCGGTATTTTCGATCATTTCTCGGATAATTTATTTAAATTTATTAGGTTCCACGTTGTCCGGGAAACAAACCTCGGAAACATTAGGCCTCATCGAATCGTTTATTCAAACCTCCTCCAGAGATGGTTGAATAATACGCGGGATTCACGGTCTCCCATTTGTAGCTTCATGCAAATTTTATATGTTCTAACAAATAAATTTTCTAGAATTGTTGTTAGTAATGTTATTATTTTAAGTCTCGGTACGAATTACGCAGGGCGTGCCAACCAACAAAATTATCAAGGCACAAATTCTATTCTGATTCCATAACACCAACTAAGTTGTAGATTATGACAATTTATACTGTGGGTGTAGTTCATAGTCACTGGGAGGGTCGGTACGCATTTCGAATGCTTTTATCTTAAATAAAAATGGTTAACAAATGACGGGGACCTCATGATATTTTGTAAATTGAATCCACTATTAAGCAATAAACAATTCGAACATCTATTTACGACTTACTGGTGTAGGTAAAGTGCTAATTCTGGGTAAAAATTTATTAACGGGTTGATTTGGGGAAATAATGGCTCGGCGAGTTTTCGGCTAGTCTTATTCTTTGGATTTATTGGTATATTATAGTACCATGCTCGATTTGGTGAGGTATGGAAATCTTATAATCTTATTCACTTATTTATTTAGTTGGAATCTATCTAAATTCGTCGACTTGCGGTTAATGAAATTACTGGTTTCGTTTAAGTCATATTATTATTTCCCATAGTTGTTAATTAACAGTTTAATTTTATTTTTTACAAAATCCCAATGATCTTTTCAGATTAATAAAAGTTCGATGCATCGATTTCCACAAGTCCCATTCCCGTAAACCTCAAATTGATCTTAGGAAAATTTTATGTTGACATTAGATTTTAAGAGTGCCCACTGGACTACTCTGTGTTAATATTTTAGCCGATACTTAATGATATTTTAGGTCGATTTTTCGGGAGTAGGTAGAAAGGTAGGCAACCAAAAGATTGTCTCCCAATCTCCTTTCTACCCCTATGATAGTGAATGAATTGACGTTCGAGTCCGTCGTTACCCACGGCGAGATCTCTCACGGGCACGAGCTGTCGGCGGACTTACACCGCACTTACACTGCTCGACTATTTATATGATATTTTAATAACTTGTCGGTGTGTGGCTGTGGCCAGAAAAATTTCGACACAGAAAAGTTTCATAATATTTATAATATATATTTATCAGATACCAATTTTGGTTCCATTTATCGTTAATGTTCATCTCATACACAATGGCAATAACAGCAAGTCATTCTTGCTTACTTCGATAATTCGTGGCTTGAAATGCGTTAGTAATGACAAATGGTTCGAGTCCTGTTAAGACGGTTTAAGTTTCAAAACTGATTTCTCAGGATAAAACTGTTTACTCAGAGTAAATGTGAGTGATTTTTATGTGAAAATGAATCGGTATATAAACCTATTCTGTGACCCTAACCTTGCGTGTTAATTTTGATGTATTAAAACAAAATTTGACCTTGAGAATTTCTTTGTATTTTTTAACTTTAGTGGGTTTCTGGGTGTTGATATTTGAAACTATATGGTTGTTACCCAGACAACCCCATACAAATATCTTTCGCTTACCACTCGGCACCCTTTGCTAAGCAACGTTGGAACTGTGTTCGAGTGGGTAGATCGTCCGCAAAAAGTGAGCGCTATTGCTAATGCTATAATTGATCGAACGATCCTTGGGTCCAACAAGCTACCGATAGAAGGTCTGTGCTCAATTTCAATTTTTAGGTCCCATTATTCTCCTAACTCCTTCAAATGTTAACCTATACTTTCATATCGTTTATCTTTATGCCCATTCGCTTGGTCCTTCTTATTATTGTCCGTATAGATGATTGTTCTATGGCATGTACACCCTTTGTTAGGTTAAATATTCTCACATTATCTCTCTTACTCTTATCCCTATTATTATTACCAGCATTATCATTGTTGCTATTATATGTATTACCTTTATTAGTTGTTACTACTATTACCTTTATTATTATTTTTATAACTATAATTACCGTTATATTTATTTTTATTACTACTATTATTTTTTACTACTATTATTATTATCATAATTATTATCATCATTACTACAAATACCATGATTATTATTATTATTATTATTATTATTATTATTATTATTATTATTATTATTATTATTATTATTATTATCATTATTATTATTATTATTATTATTATTATTATCATTATTATTATTATTATTATTATTATTATTATTATTATTATTATTATTATTATTATTATTATTATTATTATTATTATTATTATTATTATTATTATTGTTATTATTATTACAATTATATCAATATTTTTAACAATTTTTTGTGTAGGGATTCGTCCTTATTCCTCAGCTTTAAGAAATATTTTTCTTATTTAAAAATTTAGTTGTAATCCATCTGTATTTTTCCGGTTTTCGATAAAGTATTTATGTTAATTCGAAAAATTTTCGCAGCGTTCCGCCCTTATTTTACGGTTTATAAGAATATTATACTAACAATCGAACGACAATTCGCTTTTGTTTTACTATTTTCTATAAGTATTTTAATCATTTCGGAAAATTTGAGCAGCGTTCCGCCCTTATTTTACGGTTTATAAGAATATTATACTAATAATCGAACGACAATTTGCTTTTGTTTTACAATTTTCTATAAGTATTTTAATCATTTCGGAAAATTTGAGCAGCGTTCCGCCCTTATTTTACAGTTTTTATGATAAACGTTTTAACTATTTCCAAAAATTTGCGCAGCGTTCTGCCCATATTTTCCGTTTCAATTGACATAATTTATTTAATTCTTATTTAAAAACATTATTTTTCATGATTTTGGTCGTTCGGATTAATCTTTTTCCGATGGCTATTCATTTTAACTGTTGCAACGATTTCGCAATTTTCCCCACTACCCATTCCCTCCCTTTGTCCTTAAGATCTATGTATGTTCATTTCATAATTAATGAGTGCCCACTGGACTACTCGGTGTTAGATATTTTGAGCCGATTGTTGTTAAAAATTTATGTCAATTTTTCAGGAAACGGATGATGAAGGAGCAGCCAAAGGACTACTCATTTACACTCCAATTTCCCCTATGTACGGATAATATTGACGTTCCAGCTCCTGCGTTCTCACGCCGGAGCCTTCACGGGCACGAACTATTGGCGATTATACACGCACTTACACAGTTCGATAGATTATGTGTGATTTTAATTACTTGCAGTTTGTTTTGGCTGTGGGCCACAAAATGAAATAAAATTAAAAAAAAATTAAATATTACCGTCTAAATTCGATAAAAGTTTCGACGCACTAAGGCTATAGATAGAAAATATTTATTCAGCATATTACATTGGTCACACACGGCAATTTGTAATGCATAAAAACCTGGTGAGCATATCGCCCATTCCATAAAATTTAATTCGAAAATCCCATAAATTTAATTCGAAAAATCATACATAATTTCGATTCGAAAAATCATCCATAAATTCAATCTGAAAAATAATCCATAAATTCCATTTGAAAAATTATCCATAAATTCAATCTGAAAATAATCCATAAATTTCATTTGAAAAAATCATCCATAAATTCAATCTGAAAAATAATCCACAAATTCCATTTGAAAAATCATCCATAAATTCAATCTGAAAAATAATCCACAAATTCCATTTAAAAAATCATCCATAAATTCAATCTGAAAAATAATCCACAAATTCCATTTGAAAAATCAATTAATAATATTACACCAGTTGAGAGTGGTCGTGTTCAGGCAAAACGCTTACTCGTGTTAATTGCCTGAATGCACGGCTCTCAACCAGTTATACACACCGACTAATTCTCTGCAATAAAATTTTTTCTCCGAAAAATAAGACTGAAAATTTGTGAAAACACATTGCTATATATACCTACAATTTGGCCTTAACCTTGCGTGTTAATTTTATTGCGATTAAACAAAATTTGACCTTGAAATTATTTGTGTTATCTAAATTAAATTTTTTTTATTTCTTAATTTAAATTGGCAATTTTAATTAAATTTATTCAATCAAAAATATTTTATTTTTATTCATTTAATTCATTAATTTTTACTTTTATATAAATGGTAATTTTACGGTCGAATTTTCTTGTTATTATGTTATTTTTTATGTAGATTTCGTGCGGTTCTTGATGCATTTTGTATTTATTTTATTTTACTTTTATGTTTTTAATTTTATATTTATTTATATTCTCTCAGATTTTACAATGTTTAGTTGGTGTTGTATATTGTATTTTGGTGGGTTACTGGGGGGATGCTTGTTTAAATCTCCTTATGATTTACCCCGGTAACGCCATATAAATATTTCCTAACTACCACCCGGCACCCGTTGCTAGGCAACGTTGGAGATGTGTTCGAGTGGGTGGATTGTCCGCAAAAATTGAGCGCTATTACTAATGCTGTAATTGCTCGGACAACCCCTGGGTCCAACGAGCTATCGTTAGAAGATTTGCGCTCGATTTAATCATTTGGTCCCTACCTGTCGTGCGTTTGTCGTTAGAGGTTATCGTGATGATAATCATTTCTACTCGTCCTATTGTAGCAGTATATTTAGTTTGTTGGATATGGGATCACCGGTACTATAACCCCCAAAATAAATCGCCTAAAATCTATAAATCAACATTTATTCACAAATTAGACAAATGATTTTTTTACAATTTAGATGAATGTCTTATTCACAATAAGATGTCGTTGCTGAGATCATCCGGCCTTGTTTAACAGTCAAGCGGCTCGGCGCTTAGCCCGCTCCTTCCGCCCGGGGCGGGAACGATTTGGAGTTGCTATTGCGGTTGGGGTGATGGATGTTATCGCCTCCCGGTAGGCTACTTGAGCGGGAGCGAAGACGAGGGGATAGGTCACAGCTGCCCCCTCTTGGCAGGCCAACAGTGCGACCTCCAGTCCCTTTATCTGAATTCGTAGACTCCGCACCAACTGTCTCTCCTCTTCCACCCCATTTTGGGCTGCAGTAAGCCGCTGGTGGAGCAATTTCACCTTTTTGGGTTCCATCCAAACGTCCTTCGTCTGTTGTACTTCCCTAGCCAGCTGAACGTTTTGCTCATGGAGGTTTCTGTTGGCTGCTCGGACTCGTTCTAATTCCAATTTCAATACTGATAGAAGCTCCATCCCTGTAATAACCGAACATCAAGTCTTTTATTATTAAACCTCTAAGTCCATACACGGGTAATTACTTTAAACATATTTTATAAGATGAGTTAGGGAAAAACAAAAACAAACAAATTTTCAAACAATTGTTTATTACAAATAAGCCGACTTTAGGGTTTGGTGAAGTCATGAGTCCTCGAAGAACTTCTTTAGTCCCTCCTCAGTTGAATAGCCTGAAACCACAAACACGGGTCGTTTCGTGTTGTGGGCCGGTCTCGGATTGGGTGGGTAGGTATCGGCGATCGTGCCGTTGGCAATGTCTTCCTCGACATTTGCCAAGTATTTACCGGCCCAGTCCACCAGGAAGTTAGTCCGTCGTTGGCGGTCCTGGAGGCAGGCCAGAAGGGCTCGAGCTCGCGTGTGAATTTCGCGGGCCGGACTTGGGACGTCAGATTGGCCTTTCCCCTTGAATTGTTTCATAGTATATTCTATCAGGAGTAGATCTTCTCGCCGTTGTTTCTCGGGTTGGGGCGTGTCGGGGCGCCTCTCCTCATGGAAACACTTCCAGGCTCTACACCACTGATCTACAACTGATGAGTGGACCCAAGCGAGAGATTCAGAACTTCCTTAACGGATAAATGAATTTAATGTGAATTAAGCAAAGTAAATGTTTTAATGCACAATCAATGCAGTAGGGCTTCAACATTCATTTGAGGAGAATTAACTCGTTTACGATTGGAATTATCGTCGTCCTGTCAAAATCTTTGTTCCAGTGGTTAATCATTACTCCGGGTCACGAATTAAGTTACAAACAAAAATCACTATGTCTAGAACTGTACGTACTTCTTAGTGCATTAAAGACTTGGTAAATAGTAAGATTTCGGGTGTATTAAAGATTTTTGCAACCAATGAATCGACATGAGAATCGTACCTAAAGATAACATAAACCCAAGATACCTGCTATGATATGAGAGTGGGTAAAACGACCAAAATCCTTCATATCATAGCCCAAAGTTTTAGTAGCTGTCGCCTAAACTGGAATACCGGATAGGGCGAAATTTTTTCAGGTGATTCAAAATAATGAAATAATGTAAGTAATTGGAAAACAAAAAAAAATGATTTAAAATAATCCGTACTTTTCGTAATTTAATTTATATATTAATTAAAATCCCTCATACTAGAATAGTCACCACTTTACTGACAAAACCCAAAAAATTAATTCAGAAATTTTGTTTAAATGATCAGGAAAACTCCAATGGAACATTTGAACTTCGTTAAATAATTTGACTAATAATATTTCAAAGTTTCGTTTGAATACTTAAAAATCTGCCGAAATAGTAGAAGTAAATTAACATCTCATTAAAGTATTTAAATGTTTATACTTTTAGCTTAGATAATTAAACTACCTGGTAAGGTGAATACCTGATTTCAGTAGTCAGGATGGGGGTCGGAAAATTCATGATATTTAGAGTAAGTTAAGATAAAATTTTTTATTACAAAGTAAAAGTTTCCATCGCTGCATTTTTCTTATTTCAGATATTGGAATGGACATCACGACTTTCCTACGGCTCGCACCAAACAAAATTTGAAAGAAATCATATAACAAAAAAATAATTTACTCAAGGGCTGTCCATCCAAGGTGGGGTCCCTTCCCATGATCCTGGCTATAGTAGGCCTGTCCAATGAATCTTTTTGTAACTGGTCCGACGAATTTTCGCTTAAACGGCTCAACGCACCCTCCTGCAAGCAGTTCAGCGATTCCTCCTGCACATCACTCGGTGAATTTTCTGGTTGATTCATTTCTCGTTCTATTCGTAATTCATTTCGTCGTTGGCGTTGACATTTAATATATAGCATCGGGGTGCCATTTACGGACTTGGTAGAAAATGCACACACCGGTCAGTGGTGAGCGTGTGTTGTATAAGTCGCTTCTACTGCATTTGGTGGTGTCGGTGCTGCTATGTATTTCTTTGACTTTTATGGATTATTAATGGATCGTCATGCCTGTCGGATTATCGATTTTACACGTCCCCGGTAAATTTTAATAGGTTTCAATTTTCCCTTTTTTCGGTTATTGATTGGGGTGTGTGTGTCGTCATTATGGGCACACATATGCCGTATGCAATGATCGTTTTAGTCCCTGGCTATTGTAGTGGTTGTGCGTATGCGTGTGCTGTGTATGTGTTGGACAGTTAAGAATACTACTGGCATGTCGGCGGAGTTATATACCGACTTCACTTTATTTTCTCACTATGGAACGGCTGTAAATTTTATAGGAGGTATTAATTTTATTTTTGTTATTATTTGTTAGATACTTCTAGCATTACTCAGGAAACGGATTACTCAGCTATCAGATTTTTAAATCGACTGAAGGATCTTCCGGGTTTAAAGGTACAGTTTTTTATGTTGTTACTTACTGATCCTGTTTACATATTTTCTTTAGATTAAAGCTCATGGACACTAGATTTCGAGTGTTGTGCCTTCAATTTAGTTTATTTAGTCGGATGATTTTTAATTTATTATTATTAATGGTATGCTTTTAGTTGTTTTCTAATTTCTCAATTTTTGCTTATTTAGTTTCTTTTAGTCAGTTATTCGTGGGACCATTCATGGATCGTTAACATTATGATTTTTCCCTTTTTCCTTTTATGTTATTTTAAATAAATCGTTCTGCGTTAGTTATTAGGTCAGAAAATCTGATGGAAGTAATTTAGAGATTTCAGCATTTCTATGAAAATCATAATATCAAGATGTGTGGTATTCGCAGTTCTGATTGATCAAATTCTCATATGTTCTCATTATATTCGTTGGGAATTTGTTTTATTTATGATTGTAAGCCTCGTTACGACAAGTCTTTAGAGGATTTTTGAGAGTGGCGATTTCTAAAGGTAGTTGATTCCTTTCCGCGCACTAGGGTATGGTTGTAATAAATTATCGCGTCTCATTGCCCATTCGTCATTATGGGAAATTATCGCAAATTTTACTGTTAATTCCTTATCCTTAGGGTTAAAGTGTTATTTTGGGTTGAGGAATTTTCGCATCCTTATCCATAGATAAATAGTATTTGTATGGATTATATTTTCCTACAGTTTTCGTTTATTGATGAATTTTTGTGTGACCATCACTAGGAGTGGGTGAGTTTATTTAATGTCAGTATCATTGGTTTATATTTACTGTTAATTTCTTATTAAACTCTTTAATTCCTAATGCCTTGGTTTATGGATTCCGGCTATAATTGAGTTACCTTTAATCGTGGTATCTACGATTTCGACGTCACGTTCCTCGATAATCTCCACAGAAAATGTTATAACCTAACCCAGTATTTAGTTCAACCTCACTTGGAAATAAATAAAAAAAAAATTTTGTTTACTTAAATGAGTCTTGTTTTGACTATCTAGCTTAACTATAGCACTAAGAATTTACAAGGATTACTCTAACAATTTTCGATTAGGATTGATTTAAGTTTGTAACGGCTATTTGAGTCTACGATTTTATTTAAATTATCAGCCTACTCGAATTATCGTTTATAGTAACCGCTTAAGATTTATGGTTATCTTGGATTATTTAAACTTGTGACTATTTTAAATTTACAGTAATAGTTTGATTTAGCTTCATAGCAGCGATTTCATTCTTCATTTTATTTCCCCGTCACCTTTCCCTTTTATTTTAACCTTAGGCGCATTTATGTTTACATTATAATTAATGAGTGCTCACTGGACTACTCGTGTGGTGATTTTGAGCCGTGTGCAGATATCATTTTGGTCGAGTTTAAAGAAACTGAGAAACGAGGAAATAGCCAAAAGACCACTTCCTTATTTCTCCTTTCTTCTATACGGGATAATATTGACGTTTCGATCCCTGCGTTCCGCACGCCGGGTCTTCACGGGCACAGATCATAGGCGATATTCCATGCACATACACGAATCTGAATAACGTTTCTGATTTTAATTACTTGTGATGTGGCTTTGGCTGTGGGCCGGAAAAATTTCGACATGAATTAATTATAGAGAAAATCATTTTAGACATTATAAATAATTTATTAATATTAATAACACAACATAATAAGTACTTGATCACCAGACAAATCATAAGAATTTACTGCTCTCCCCACGCCGACATCCAAGCAGAGCTCCATCGAGAGTTCGAGGACGCGACGTGGAGAGAGAGTTCCATAATAAAACTCACCCTAAAATAGATTTTTAAACAGAACTAATTCAAGTTAGAAAAAGTGATCTTTCAGTAAAACGATTAAAATTGTGTAAAAATGAATCATATTATATACCTATTTTTGTCCCTAATCTCGCGTGTTCTTTTTGATTTAGTAAAACAAAATTCGACATTGGGATTTTCTAGTGTATTCTAATCTTAATTTTTATTATTTTTTAATTTTATTTGATAATTTTTTATTTGAGATTTTTATTGAATTATTTCTAATTCAAATCCTTTGATTTAATTTCATTTTCATGAAATTTTCATTTAAATTATCAAATTTCGGTCGAATTGTTAGCTTTTCGTGTTATGTTTGTATTTAAATCGTGCGGACCTTGTTGCTTTTTGTTATTATTTTAATTTATTTTTATGTTTATTATTTTATATGTAATTGCTTTTTCTCTCATATTTTGATAGGTTTAATTGATGTTTTTAATAGGTTTTGAATTTAAATCTGCATGTTATGTTTGCATGTGTGTTACCGATTCATTTAAACATTCACAAGGCCGTTTGAGTTCTGGCCCAACAATTTTAAGTTATCTTGGTGCTGGGTTTTCGTGCTGTATTACTGATGCATTTAAACAATTCTCTAGGCTATTTGTGTGCTGGCCCAACAACTTTAATTTCTTAATTTTTGATTTATTTTGACAATTTACTCTTTTAACAAATAATTGAATTATTTCTAATTCAAATTATTTTATTTTAGTTCTTATTTTCATGAACTCTTGTTTCTTTAATTAAATTGTCAATTTTCTCTCAAATTTTCCTGTTTTCATGTTATTTCTGTATTTGTTTCGTGTGGATCTTGTTACATTCTGTTAATAGTTTTATTTATTTTTATGTCTTTAATTTTATATTTTAATTATTTCTTTCTCATATTTTGCATGGTTAATTGGTGTTTTAGGGTCTGGTTTTAAATCTGCTTGCTGTGTTTGCGTGCTATTACCGATTCATTTAACCAAACTGAGTTTTGGCCCAACAATAGGATTAAAAATTATCAAATTCAAATGAAATAATAAATAATATATTACAGTTAAGGATTTTGATCTATAATAACAATAAAATTTATCGAGATTGCGATCGAAAGAACACTGAAAATGTTAACTCAAATTAATAGAGTACCATATATTCATCGCGTGGTATTCATTAATACTAACGGAAGTCCTAAATCTACAAATTTAGAGTCAGTCTACAGTTAGACTAACAAATATTAATACTCGTTTTGAGGTTTTATAAATTTTATTTTTATAATAATAACACGAAATATATAATAATAACAATAAAATAAATTAAACAATAACAATCCCTTACAAACTCTCGATTGACGCTGGCAAAAAATAAAAATATAGTAAGTTCTGAAGATTAATTTCAAAGTAAACAATATAGTATAAGGTAATGCGATGATAGTGTTTTGACGATTTGGCATCGACTTATATATGGCAGTTTTCAACGTATTTTTTGATGGGGTAAAAAAAAATGCCTACACCTTTTTACGAAATTTGGCTAGTTTGTTCCTACTTATTTGATTTCGATCTTTTCGTTTCTTTTTGTTAAAGTTTCAAATTTAGTTTGGAATTTAATTCTGACATTTAATTTCTAACATTTTATCTTTTTTTGCCAATTCGGAGCAAATTTGGTTTTTATCGTATTTTATCGTTTTATTATTATTTATTGTAACTTTTATAAATTGTTTAATATTTTCTATTAATTTATTTCTTTGTAATAGTTTTGTTTTTACCGCTGCTAATTTTTATGTGTTGTCAATCCAAATAAACAAAAAGGAATTATTTCTTTACAATTTAGTTTTTGCCCAAAAATATCCAAATTCAAGGGCTACCATCAAATACATTTCCCATAAAAAACTGATAAAACAGGGCTGAACCAGTAAAATATTTATAATTACGTAAAAGACAGAAAATAATAATCTAAACCAAACTCAATCCAAATCCCAAACGAAAATCTTTCATCAAATGTTGGCAATAACTCATCCCATTTGAACTATCCTTGCCTTTTCATGTTTATATGAACAATATTTAATTGTGAAAATTTTATTTTAATGGTGTAAATCTTCATCGGTCTATATTTTAATTATTCAGTGTACAAATATTAACGAACAAATTATGCTATATGGTGGATTACTATTGTGTGGTCACGGTAATCCAGACATACAAATTTTACTGCTTTCTACCCGCTTGTTACCCGTTGCTAGGCAACGTCGGTAGTGTAATAAAGTGATGTGAATCCACCAGAGGGGATGTTCCTTGGTGGAAACTGCTGAGACCCTGACTCACCATGGGTTCAACGATCTGCCGATAGAAGGCGTGTGGTCGATTTTTGTACTGTTCCTATCTTTCGGTCTGGTTGGTGTTATCTATTCATTTTCGTGATCTGATTTCTTGAATTAAGAGTTGTTATTATATTTTTTGCACTGAATGATTTAATTTTCACTTTAACTATTACTGTATCGTTTAAAACATTTAGAAGAAGAACAAGATAGATTAAAAATTTGTATTTTTAGGACAGAGGTCGGTTATCATGCAACTATCCAAATTCCTTTGTTTTCGGTTCGGGTCGTGATAACCGAAGATGAGCCCGCTCTGTCCTTCCGGGTTTATGTCACCTTAGGTTTGCCTGTCCTACTTCGTTGTTGCTTGTTCTCGGTAAGCAAGTTGCGCTGGAGCGAATGCCAGGGGATAGGTTACGGCATTCCCCTCCTGGCTGGCAGATAACGCGACACGATTTCCAAGGCTCGGATTTGTATTTATCTGAGCCTGTTTTAGTTGATTTGCTTTCTTCATGGCAGCCTGGGTGGTGTCTAGCTCCTAATAAATTTTCTTTACCTGCTTTGGCTCGAACCAGATGGATTTGAGCTGTTGGTTCTCTTGTATTTCGAAGGTCAATTGTTGACTGATCCGACTGTTGGTCTTTCTCAATTCAGACAGCTCCCCTTTAAGGTTGTTCAGAATTTCCATTGCTAAATTAAATTAAGAAAATTAATCACTTAATTTCTTTTCGCTGATAATTTCAAATACAGACTATTATTTCGTCGATCATCTGAATGTTAGTACACGTGAGGCGGGATAACATGGGATCAGTGAGTAATTGGTATGAGAGGTCAACACGAAAGTGATAAAAGGAATTATGGGAATAGCCGTAAGATGAGGGATATGAGAGTATAAATTAACATCTCAGAGAGATAGGAGAATAATGGGACCTGAAAATCGAAATTGAGCACAGGCCTTCTATCGGCAGCTCGTTGGATTCATGGATCGTTCGGTCAATTATAGCACTAGCAGTAATGCTCACTTTTTGCGGACGATCTAACCGCTCGAACACAGTTCCAACGTTGCCTAGCAACGGGTGCCGAGTGGTAAGCGAAATATATTTGTATGGGGTTGTCTGGGTAACAACCATATAGTTTCAAATATCAATACCCAGAAACCCACCATTATTGATCTCAGAAACAATTGGAAGAACAGAGGTGATAATTCTTGCTATTTCTCTCAAATTAATGTTTTAAAAGGGACATATCATGCGCATATGTGTTGGTGAAAGCACATATTAAAATTTTACTGAGCAAACCTGAACCACGAACATCATGTGGACATTTGCCTGCTCTAATGGCACAACCACGTGAGTTTCTTATTTCATTTATTTTAGTAACTAATAATTTACAAATAAATGTATAGCTTAGGCTGACATCAAGTCTTGTTGGATCCAGGAAGTAATGCTCGTCAGTGTTATAATCAATTACCATTAGTGTTTCCCGAGACTTTGGTGGAGCAAAAATGGCAAATACAACTTTCGCGTTTTGGAGGCACTTATAATTCAAATGTTCATTCAAATAATGAGTACAATCGTCAAGAATAGCAGTACACATTGTGAAACCCAAATGAACGAAGTCTGTTGATAAACTTAAATTATTAAAATATTTTAATAAAATCCTGTCGGTAATCTTTCCATTTATTAGATTTAAATCTAATGAAATTTCAACTCACTCTTTAGTGTTGATATCATCATGTTGAAAATCCCGATCTAAAATCAATTTTTCCAAAAACACAATGAAAGCAGTGGCATGAAAAGTTGGATCATCTGAAATGAAGCAGCGGTGGAGAATACCATGATTTATTTGAAATTTTATTTTCATACTGAAGAAAAAACTATTTAAATAATCCGTAAAGTTTCCTCCTATTTCGGTTAGTCTATCAGAAATATCAGTCTTTCGAAAATCGAAAATATTACAAGTCATACGACGGGTCGACTAGAGATGTAAACACCAATAAATTTCACTGGGAATAATGCTAATGACATGTTGAACGTCTTTGAACTGCCGAAAGTTGACGTTCTCAATAATATAATTATTATTTTGGGCTATTAAATTTATAGTTAGATCCGGGGAAAGAACAAGTATATTAGTATTGCTTTTAAACCATTTACTTAAGAGGAAGGACACACATGACTTTTGAAATTTTGGTTTAATATTAATACTGTTATTGATGTTTCGTTTTTGTTTTTCAAGAGTAAGCGCAATTGCTTTTTTAAAATTGATTTCCATCAAATTACTTTTAGGAAGGCCCCCACCGATAACTTGGGATACTTTGTTTGAGCCAAAAATTTGAAAATCATGCACCTCTCGTCTTATCCCATCTATAAAATTGTTAGGAAAATTGTCCAAACCTTGACTTATAAGAATTGCATAAGCACAAATAAAAGGACCGCAATCAAAACTGTTCTCTTGATATATAAGATTTTGGAAAGGGTGACAAGATGAAGCCACTTGAAGTTTAAAAATCTTATTTAAAGCAATGTTAATCTTAAGAGTAGCTTGTTTATTTTTAAACAGATTTCTATTTGCAAATATTGGGTCAATAAAATATGACTCAAGCAACGATTTGCTGTACACAAATGAAATCCAATGGGCATTGTTTATTTTTAGCGGACAAAGAATAACCTCAGCTTTAAATACTGCATCTGGAATTGAGATAATATTTTCTTTAATGTCTGAAGATAGAATACTAATAATAAAGCACGGTAAATGTGCAAATGTAGGATTACTGATATGCCGTTCAAGGTATTGGTCAATGTCATCGTCGGTAAACATCACTTTTGGATCACGAAGTTTAGTATTTTTTAATTTAGTGCATTCAACATCAGTCTCTTCAGAGATTGTGGCAGATTCTAAGACTGATGCTGGCACGTACCTTCACTTGGACATTGCCTTTGATACTTTTAGATTTTGTCTAGTCATCACTTTTTTATTTTCTGTAATTTTTAATTCCAAAGAAGATACAGTTTCCTCGTCAATATCAACAGGTAAAACTACTTTTTTATCGTTATTTGTTACGTTAGAACTACTTCCTTTATTAAAGTTATATCAATTTTGAAGTGAGATTTTGTCGCTAAATATTGAGTTTGTGTCGATAAATATAGGGTTTTTAATGAAAATGATCAGTAATATATCAATTTTAAGGAGAATAATATGGTTAAATATTAAGTATGTACAGATAAATGTAGAGCTTTACATGAAATGATCAGTAATTTACCAAATAAAGGTGAAAAGTTTAATAATTGGTTACGATTGAGGAGTCTTAATCAATTTTTTGTTGGGATATCAGCGCACATCAATCACTCTATTGTGTGTAAGAGAAATTCATTAAAGATTTTTACTGCATTTTAATAAATCTAGCTATTGCAGGATTTATGTAAACAAATTTCATTGTGGTAATTCATTAAATTACAGTCACCTTAGGGGTTAAATCCAATGTAAAGTATGTGTAGAGAAATCAATAATTTATCTTTATATGTGGAATTATTGTCAGTAAATTGTAGCTTATTAATGTAATCTTTACTGGTAATTATAGTTTTTAGGTGAATCGAAGATGAATTCAAAGATTGAGTAGATTTATCCTTTTTGTCGATGATTTGTGATATTTATTGCTACTATGATAGAAATTCATTAAAATTTTATCGAAGATTTTAAGGTGGTTGGATATCCATTAGGACATTAAAGTATATTAATTTTTATCAATTTGCTAACAAATATTGTTTTTCTTATACTGTTAAATTAATTTTGTATTGAAGAAAAGCATGTGTAGTTCAATAAATTGTTAAACTTTTAATAGGGATAATTAGTATATTTTTATAGAGGCAAATTCTTATTGTGCGGTAACCATAAATTACGACATAAATTACGAAATTTATCGAAAAATATTGTCGTTGTCAATAGCAATAGTAACAGCCAATCAAAATTAAGTATTTGGTTTCTACTTTTTCAAAATTAATTTCAAGAAAAGTTATTGAAATATTATTTTTATGTTGTTTCAAGAATAACTTTCTATTGAAAAATAAGTTCAGTTCAATTAATATTGCTAATTAACAATTGCATTTAATCAATCAATAATTTTACGAGTTTATTTAAATTGACGATTAACAAATTTATATACTTTTTAATCTAATTTCAATAGAGATTTTCAATTTAATATTCTTAAATTAAAATATTTATTCATATTTTCAAACGATTTTTAGCAGGTACTTAAAAATTGTCAACGATTTTGAAATATATGTATGTTTTTTACCAACTACTCTTTATTAAAGACATGTGTTTACTTGGTATTTAGTAATTATTGGTATACATAAGGTTATAACTTTTAATCACATAGGGTTCAAAGTTATCTTTCATCTTTTAGGGTTAAAATCGTGTCTTCTTTCATTATTTAGAGTTAGAATTATTAAATATTTCATTACTTTGGTTAAAATTGTTACTTCTTTCATTACTTAGGGTTAAAATTCTTAACCTTTTAAATAACTTTATAACAATGAATTTTTAATGGTTATTTAATCAATTTTTGGTTACATAAAGCTTTAATGTCTGAAATTATCGGTTGATTAGCATAATGAATTTAAATCTAATTTTACACGTTTTGGTATCAACATTTAATTAGTATTTAGATCAAAGGTCTTATTAAAAAACAAAAGTTTATTTAGATATCATTAGTATCTACTTGACTGATATGGACAATGTAATACGTGTTTGTAATAAATTTACGTGTAAAAAATTATCTTTTTATTGTTGTGAAAGTTAAATTATTATCAATAGCATTATTATTAGCATTAATTAATCCAGTATGCGTGAATTTTTAAAAAATATTGATATAAAACTCATGGATCGATTATTGTTTATCAATTTATATAGTGAGCTCTATGACTTTCATTTGTAAACCCAGTGAATTATTTTTATAAAAACACTAAAATAGTTGTTACAACGAATTTAGTTGATGGTATCGCTAATAATTTAGAGTCGGATGAACTTGTAAATTAGTATTTTCAAACCCTAACTTGATGAATTATTATCAACATATTGAATTTTTATTAGAAACCGTATATTTGCTATAAATTTATAGAATTACATGTAAATAATCCTATGATGGGTTATTTTCATAAACTTTATAAATCCAATGTTTAAATCCTATCTTGAATGAGTTATTTTCAAAATTCTTACATCAGTGGTGTCGGTAATAATTCCTTGAGGGGTTCAACTCATATAGTGGGCGAATTATTTTTTATTTTAAAAATTAAATTTTTTAATAGAATATAAATCTGTATATTTTATTTGATGTAAATTTAAAATTTTATAGAAATTTGTTGGGTTATTATTATTGAAAGTCGGTTCCCTCTGACTCCTCGTGTCCTTCTTCGATCAAATAAGCAAACCCAACACAGAATAATTTTATTTGCACTTTATCACAATAAAAAATCAATCCTTTCGTTCAATATTTTTAATCACAATTTCACTACTTGATTTGCACCTTTTAACCACTGTTTGGCTCGGATTATCTTAGGGTAGGTTGTCCAAGGGAGAACCACCCTGTCTGATAGATAACCTTGACTTTTACTTGGATTTGGATTTCTCTACTAACCTAGCTACTGCTCGTTCACGTCGATTCACTCTAGTTAATAATATCTGCTCTCTCGTATCTAGTTAATAATAATTGTCCTTTCTTGTCTGGTTGATAATGTCTCTTTTCTTGTCTGATGAATTCTGGTTCTCTTTTCTTGTCTGATGAGTTATGGTCCTCTTTTCTTGTCTGATGAGTTATGGTCCTCTCGTGTTTTTCCCTCTTTCTTTTATACTCCTGCTCAGACTGTTTTCCGACGCTTGTCAACAATAGGTTCTGCATTATCAAATTATCATTAATAATTACCTTTCAGACCGACATTTGTCAACAACGTTTGACGTTGTTTAGGCTAATTTATCCTACTATATTATTCCGTCTATGCGCCGGGTTTTCCTTATCACTCGGGTTTTCCTCAGCTCTCGGCTTTTCCACATCTCTCTGGTTTTCCATTGCCTCGGGCTTCCCATTGACTCGGGCTTCCCATTAGTAATTAATTTTTCTTAATTAATTTCCTTTTTTATTTTATATCATTTTCTAGGGACCCCTCACTAAATTTTTATTATTATTTCCGGACTCGTCTCTCAATTTGGCGTTCAACCATACCAATTTCCTCCCGATCATTATTACTTTCGAATTTTATACATTTTTAATTAATATTGCACTTTTATCATTTTTTGTGTTTTATCGATTTTACTGTGCTTTTTCGTGATACCCCAACAAATTGGTAAAGTAAATCTTGTATAATTTAATTTTTTACATTTAGTTAGGTTGAAATTTTAAACTTGTTGATTTATTTTCTTAAAATATTGTAAATCCAGTGTTCAAATTTAAGTTTTGAGTGACTTATTTTTTAAATTAAATAAACTGTCAATATACTATTGTGGTTTTAAACTTAAATTTTCATCAAAATTATTAAAGTTTTATGATTATTTTGATAAAATTGTTATGTACTATACTACTAACAAATTAGTCAGTAAGCTAAAGCATTTAGGATTGAACATTTATTTTAAGACGCGTTTGATGATAATTTATTATGTTTAATGATTATTTTATAATTTTTTATGTATTATTATAATTAACAATTGAAAATTTCATGTAAATATAATTTTTTATAAATCATAAATTATTAAAGTTTTATGATTATTTTGATAAAATTGTTGTGTAATATACTACTAACAAATTAGTCAGTAAGCTAAAGCATTTAGGATTGAACATTTATTTTAAGACGCGTTTGATGATAATTTATTATGTTTAATGATTATTTTATAATTTTTTATGTAAAAATATAATTAAAAATAGAAAATTTCATGTAAATATAATTTTTTATAAATTATTAATTATTAAAGTTTTATGATTATTTTGATAAAATTGCTACGTAATATACTACTAACAAAATAGTCAGTAAGTTAAATAATTTAAGATTGAACATTTATTTTTAAGACGAGTTTGGTGTTAATTTATTATTTTTAATGATTCTTTTATAATTTTTTATGTAATAATATAATTAACAATTGAAAATTTCATGTAAATATAATTTTTTAATATATCACATGCAAGTAACATGAATCAATGAGGTAAACAAAACTCTTACGTTTATATGAAGTAAACAGTATAATAATAACACTGTTGGGTTTCTGGGGGTTGATATTTTGAAACTATATGGTTGTTACCTAGACAACCCCATACAAATATCTTTCGCTTACCACTTGGCACCCGTTGCTAAGCAACGTTTGAACTGTGTTCGAGTGGGTGGATCGTCCGCAAAAAGTGAGCGCTATTTATGTTCATATTATAGTTAATGAGTGCCCACTGGACTACTCGGTGTTAGTGATTTTGAGCCGATTTTTGTTTAAAATTTTATGTCGATTTTATCGAAAATAAGTGCAAGAAAGTGGAGCCAAAAGACCCACTCTCAAGCTACTCTCTTTCGCTATTTAGATTCAATGATTTGACGTTCGAGTTCCTGCGTTACGCACGCCGGAACCCTCACGGGCACAAGCTATAGGCGGAGAAACCGCACTTACACAGCTTGGTAATTATGTTTTAGTTTAATAGCTTGCATGTTGTGTGGCTGTGGGCCAGGAAAAAGGAAATAAATAAATGTTACCATTCCGATTTGGGTAGAAGCTTCGATGCAATAAAATATTTATTTATAAAATCGTCAGTATATATTGGTAATTTGCATAATTCATAACATCTTCAATTCATGGCATTATCAATCAATAAGTTCATATAATATCTTCGATTCATATCATTAGTTATCAATCAATAATTTGATATTCACTCATGCGCTTACAGATAATATTGTACACATAAGATTGAAAAATAAGACTGAAACGTAAGATTAAAAATTTGTCAAAACACATCAGTATATATACCTATAATTTGACCTTAACCTTGCGTGTTATTTTTATTGCTATTAAACAAATTTGACCTTGAAATTATTTGTGTTATCTAAATTAAATTTTTTATTATTTTCTTAATTTAAATTGGTAATTTATTTTTTAACATTTTTAATTAAATTTATTCAACCAAAAATATTTTATTTTCACTCTTTTAATTCATTAAATTTTTACATTTATATAAATGGTCATTTTACGGTCAAATTTTCTTGTTATTATGTTATTTTTTATGTAAATCTCGTGCGGTTCTTGATGCATTTTGTATTTATTTTATTTTACTTTTATGTTTTTTAATTTTATATTTATTTATATTCTCTCAGATTTTAAAATGTTTATTTGGTGTTGTATATTGTATTTTAAGTTATCTTGGTGCTGGGTTTTCGTGCTGTATTACTCATGCATTTAAACAATTTTCAAGGCTGTTTGTGTTCTGGGCCAACAATATCAAGAGTACTAGTGAGTGATTTTGTTAAGCCTACGACTTAGTCGTAGGCGTGTTGGCTGATGATGGGAGCTAATGGGCGCGGATCGGTGCGGATTGGTATGGATCGTGTGATGTGTGTGTGTGTGAACGGTTTAAGAGCGGAAGGTTCTAGAAGGTAGGGGTGTGGAAGGTTGTAGAAGTCGGGTGTGTGTTAGGTGTGTAGGTCCACAACTACGTGACATAATAACAGTTAAGTAATAAGTGCGTCTCCAGGTAGTGACCAGTGGGTTAGGTAATAATTGTGTGACTGACCAGTGGGGACGTAATAAAGGTTATGTAATAAGCGTGCCTGCAATGAATGGCCAATGGTTACGTAACAGAGTTACGTAATAAGTGTGTGATTGAGTTGCGTAATAATTGAGCAGTGACGTAACCACGAGGTCATTGATCAAAGGTCAATCTCCAAGTAGCGGCAGCGTGGACAGAGGTCAAATGTTACATAATAATTATTTAAGCCAAGGGGGGTTGTATCTGACGGGCTCATATCCTACTACTAGTAAGTAAACATGCACTAATTCTCATGTGTCAGGAATATGAAGTCCACCTTCCTGATCACGATTTTGTTATTGCAGGCAGACGAATGCTTATTCAATCAGAGTATGCAGCCTGCACCATCAAAGCACCAAATGAACATGCATCGTTTGAAATTTCTTATTGTGAGCTATTATACTTAGCTATCAAAACTGCGAAACATGATTGCAGGACTTCTTTCACTTATGGAAGAGATGCGGAACAACTTGAGCTGGAATCTTTCAAAGAAATTGAAATCACAATGGTGTTGTTAAACCGATTTTTAAAGCTTTTATAGATGGAGAACCAAATTAAAATCCAAGATATCCAAAAACTTTGGCAATGGCTGTTGACAAATTCAAAAAAAGCAATCGTGTCTATATCACAGTGAAACATGCTCCAGGTTTATTGGCATTCAATTACGTTGAAAGACGAATGACACTTCCCAGCAAAGAACTTGCTGGCATCATACTTCTACACGACTCGTATGGTAATCATATCAATGCCTCAGGATGAAAAGTTGATGAAAATTTGGAGAAACAAAATTTTAAGAAAGCACGTGAAGTGCTATCAGAAATTTGGATGAGCATGACATTAGATGGTCATCCTATTGAGGTAGAGTATGTAAAGGATGCTACATTGAATTTTGAGGATATAGATGAAAGATGGATTACACGTCACTGTCGAATTTTTAATTATATACTGATGATTGTAAATTGTCAATCTGTGAAATGTTGCAGCAAAATGCGATCATCATGGTTAGAGGTATTTCTGATCGTTTTCTTCCAGCGCCATTGAGAGTCAGAATTACATTCAATGGGCCAGATATACCAGATCCTATCGATGTCAAGACAAGCAAAAATTTTATGTCACTTTGGCTGAGGTTAACCATTAAATTAAAGCCAGCATGTTGCAAAATTTACTAAGGCGAGATACTATATGATATGTGCTATACAAATTTAAAACTCAAGGACATTGAATGAAGGGTTTGTAAGTCCTGAAAAATCTACATGGCCTCACATACAGCCATCATGCGTATCGTAATGGTGACTGTTCACGTATTTGTTTTCAGGAAAACAAATGCATGTTGAAGATGAATTTACAGAAACTGAATGTCTGGATAACGATGTCAGCTACAGCAGTTTGTATGTGTCTACTGCTGTCTACTGAAATATCTTGGATATTTTCAAATCGCCATGGGAGGACGAGAATTAAACTTTTAGAAAATGACTGCAATGAAAAAAGACAGAATGTCGTTATCTTTATTACAGAGTTTTGAATAATCTTTTTTAATAACAGCATCCAACTTCAATTGCAACTCTTTCTAAACGTTGTTGAAAGGCCACCATATTCCTGACCAGTTTAATACATCATATTTACTCCTCAGAACAAGATTTTTTAACAAATTCACTTTGGTCGTTTAAATATTATACAAAATGGGTTAATGATTTTTCTAAATTTTTTTATTTTTTTTATACACTATATGGTAAGTAAGCCCCATGTTCATGTCCTTATTTTTCTCATTTTAATTATTTATGCATCTTTTTTCTCTATTTTTCAACCAATATTGTGTTCTACTACATATAATGTTGAAATCTAAATCACTTGAAAAAGGCAGTGCCGAAAATTTGTGAATGTCAATAACTCATCTGATTCATGGTCAATCACTAAAAATTCTTTTTCGCCATTTCAAAATTTATTTAGCCTATATATTTATAAACTATTTAAATTTCTCCTGAAAATAAAGAATATATATTTTTGGAGGGGTGCTCATTAAAAGGAAGCTCAGGAGCTTGACCCTAACAATAAAAATTGTTATTTCCTTTATTAAGTGATGACGCGTAGAGATTTTAAATATATATTATTTATTGTTTTATCTATTGTACAAAATGACATTTGTAGAATTTGTAAGAGTTCAACCGAGTCTCCGGTAAACAAAGCACCTTGTTAATTGTAAAACAATGGAGAATTGATTCTTATGATAGCTCGTTGTTTCCTTTCGATTAGTTGATAATAGATCTGAGTAATGAAAGAGTTTCTATTTCAATAGTTCCTTTATACGTAGGTGTTAACTCGTAGCAATAAATAAATCCTGATTTTGATAATTGTTTTTACTAGTTAGGGATAGTTCGTTTGTAGTAAAGGAGAATTGTTTAATTTCTTTTTTTATTTTTAGATTTTATCTTCTTTCTTGTCTGAATAAATTTCAGTTTAATCTTTTCGATTTTTCAATTAATTTTTTTCCCATAGTAAGTTGTTTAGATATTTACTATTGGAAATTGTTTAATTATTATTTTAATAAAAAATATAATTAAGGGTACAGGGAACAAAGGGTGAATCACGAACAAATAAAACTAAATGAGGAGTAAACAATTTCCATAACAATAATAAATAATGATAATAATGGTAATAATAAAACTAAAAAATTTGATTAACTGAAAACATCAAAAATTCACAAAATCTTGCATGGCTTTCCGCTTATCTAAAACATTTGAGCATCCATCAATTTCCTTCTGCAAATTTTCAAATCGCTTCTCTAGCTCCTCTCGCTGTTTTGCTAACAATTTCATCTGTTTTTCATTTTCTATAGTGATGTTATTGTGTTCCAATTGTCGCTCTAATCTGTGTTTCCTATATTCCTTTAACTGCTCCTTGCATGTCAATGTGACTGATTGGCTAAGAGGATCAAGCTCCAATCTATTGACAAATTTTGAGGTTATCGAGCTTTGTGATGGCTCCTTGATATAGACATATTTCAATAATCATTCAATGAGACTGCTTACAATATTGTAAATCTGTAGAAATTTATTTATCAACGGTGAGCATGCGTTAGGATCAAATAAAACCGTCGAGAAGGTGAAAGAAATTGGCAGACCGGTTTTATTCTGTACAAATAATATAGAAATAAATGAACATGGATAATACCTTCAGTTTTGGTAATGCCGATTTTGTCAATTCCTTGTCTAAATATTATTTATATTGTGATGATTATAAATAATAATAATAATAATAATAATAATAATGATAATAATAATAATAATAATGATAATAATAATGATAATGATAATAATAATAATAATAATGATAATAATAATAATAATAATAATAATAATAATAATAATAATAATAATAAAAACAATAATAAATGATAATAATTAACAATAAATTAAATTTTATTTAAAACGAATGTTTAATTTTAATTTTTTAAAATTAAACTAATTTTAGATTTTGATACGAGTTGATTACAATGATTATTGATTAATTTGTTCAAATTTTCTTATTTTCAATTAATTAAAATAAAATAAAAATATAGCATATATAGTTGGCGTTTTTAAATTATTAAAACTTTTTCTTTTTCTTTGAGTATATAATAAATAATAATAATAATAATAATAATTATAATAAAAAATAATTAATAATAAAAATAAAATAATAATTATTATAAATAATTATAATTATCAGAAGAATATTTAACTTTATTCATAAGTGCTTTTTTTCAAAATATATTATTTAAGAAAAAACGATTTTCTAATATATATGGAGAATTTTCCTAAATCACCATCACTTTAATTATTAGTATTATCATTATTAATAGAAGAAGATTTAACTTTATTCACAAGTCGTTTTTTAAAAATAAATTATTTAAACAAAAACAATTTTTCAATCTAATATATGTGGAGAATTTTCTTAAATATAAATAATATTCCAAGCAATGCAATTATTCAATTTCAAGTTACCACAAACATACGAATATATAAAAATTTTTAAAAACATCCTAAACCCCCTCCTTTTAAATTCTTTACGCCATTCTACATTTTTTGTTTTTATTTTTCCTGTTGTCATTTTGATTACGTAGCTCCAATAATGTCTTTTCTCAATTATTTTCCCAGGACCATTATATCTATTATCATCCTTTGTTGTTGCATCTTCTTTAATCCATACCTTATCACCAACAGTGAATTCGCGATTAGTTCGAGATTCGTTATTATAGGATATTTTCCTATCATTCTTTTCTATTTGCATCTTAATTATTTTTCTTTCTCTATTTTTCTTTTCAGTATACTCTTCCGTATTTGAATATTGGTTGTCGTTTGACTGCCATCCTTTATATATATTTTCCATACACTACATCTGCTGGACAAAATCGTATTATATTTTGAATTGTTGAATTAAACAAAAGTTCTGGTAGTAATTCTGCCAAGTTTATATAAATTTTATCTTTTAATGAAATTTGGACAACATCTGGGATTATTCTAAATTGTCTTACATTCATTCCATTAGCGAAATAATGTTTGAGTAAATTCAAAAAACATATCTGTTTCTTCTATAAATTTTTCAACATTATCACCAATTTCAAATGTTTCAGGTGGTTGAATAAATTGCAGCATCGGCGTAGTCACCATATTCGAAGAACATCTAACTGTATTCATAAGTCGTGTTTTTCAAAATATATTATTTAAACAAAAACAATTATCTAATATATATGGACAATTTTCCTAAACATAAATGATATTCCGAGCAATGTAATTATTCAATTTCAACATACCAAAAATATACGAATGTATAATAATATTTTGAAATTCATTTTACAAATAAAATAAATAAAAAAATAAAAGTATAACAAATAATAATAAAATAATAATTAATAATAAAAAATAAATAATAATAATAAAATAATAATTAATAATAAAAAATAAATAATAATAATAAAATAATAATTAATAATAAAAAATAAATAATAATAATAAAATAATAATAATAATAATAAATAATAATAATACCTAAATCAGTTTGCTTAACTTTACTATTGTAAAACTCCTTGACTATAATAATTATAATAATAAAAAATAATAATAATAATAATAAATAATAATAAAATAATAAAAATTAATAATAAGAATAATAATCAATAAGAAATAAGAATAAAAAATAAGAATAAATTATAAAAAAATAAGAATAATAATCAATAATAAATAAGAATAAATAATAAAAAAATAATAAAAAATAAGAATAATAATCAATAATAAAAATAAAAATAATTGTAATTATAAATAATAATAAAAAATAAGAATAAAAGTTATTATTATAACTTTGTGTTTCATTATTGAAAATTTCTGACTGACGAGATTGCTGAGGAGAAGCGTTTCCAGAAGCCGAAAACATTTGCAACTGGTCATCATTAATTGTCCAATTGGTAAAAGAGTTTGGCAAGGGTTGGATGCCAGTTATCCACACATGGCAAGTGTTGACCAATCGCTGCTTGAAATCTGGCCCGAACAGTCGCCTAGAGGATGGGAATGAATGATAGAATAACGCATATAAGGTCATGGCCAGCACGTCTGGATATGACTAAATCAATGAGATAATGTCAATACGATATTTCTGTATTTATCTATCAATTCTCACAACGAGAAATTTGTTTGCGATTTCATCTTCTACACTCATTACTAGCAATCCGAAATTGAGAGCGATTCGTTCAAAATATTTCCCTTTATCCTCGGCAATTATTTCATCCCCAACCTGGAAACTAAGAGAAAAGAACGTAAATACGTAACAATAAAATCAAAGCGACCCTAAATGCGTCCAAAAAAGTCCACCAAAACAGATCATGCAGGAGAGCAATAGAATATTCCGATGAAAATATCTTCCACCAGACTCGTCTAAATTGCTTCTGAAAGGAATTAAAGGAATTATAATTTCCCATTTCTAAATTCCTACCCCAAATTTCACGCGTTTTACAACAAGTCGCATTATGAATAACGGATCAACGCTACCAGGGAGCCTATTATGCTCCTCTTCATCAAATCCGACGTACGGATAGAAATCTACAGACTTCAAATTTAACGCCTCAATTGAATTTTTCATTTCCATCTAGCAATGAGAATAGCAGTGAATGTTATTTCAGTTCCTTTATGAATGTACTCACAGGTTTAGCATCCAGAATTTTATTGGTCACTTTAGTGGCTATCTCCTTCACATTCACATCTGAAATTTAAAGCTAACCAATGAACTTGTCAAAGTATTTAATATTTAGAGAATTTTCTTGCACCTTGAATAATAAATCAAAAACTAGCCCAGAGGTGGCCAAAATTTTCAGTGGGATTAAATTTTACCCCCCCTCCCTTTAAGTGTAGCATAATTTAATTATTAATTTTAATTACGATAATTGAAGACACCCCCCCCCCGAAAAAAAAAATCATGACCTATTTAAGGGTCGCGACCCACACTTTAGACACCGCTGAACTAGCCTATAATAAATGACCGATAGAATAATCAGTGGCTCCTAGAAGCCCTACGAAAACCATGCATTGAAAAATCTCAGACTGAGTGCTCAATAGGGAATCAAAACCGCAAAATTATTGTTGATATACTTAATGAAAAAATACTATTTAAAAACAATATCTAAATTCTATATATTAGATTCTTGATAAATCAACATAAAATTTAATCTAAAAAATGTTTAAATTTCTTCAATTATTCTTATTTATTCTGTTTAATAAAATTTAAACAATATTTAAAATAATCATTTCAAGTTTATTAATAATTATTGTTTAAATAATATAATTATTAGACAGTAATTAGATACCGAAATGAAAACTAATTTAAATAAATCATATAATATTAATTCTAAATGGAATTGAACTTGAATAAATCCAGTTTGATTAATTATTAATGATTTTCCTTTGACATTTTATTCCAACAAAGCATTTATTTGATAGAAAAGTAAAAATAATTACTTCATATAAATATAAACAAATAAATACAATAACATTAATATTAATAAAAGTAAATATTTTCAAAGCTTTACAAGTTTTATTACTTGAAATAATGAAACCAACCTAATTTTTTAAACATTTCATCAACTATTTCCTGATCTGTTTTTATTTTCTTATTTAATAATTTTGAGACATCCAAAATTGAATTAGCGTATCTCAGTAAATAGTCGTTGTGTTTTAACACGTCTAGATTCAATTTATCTAACTGATCAAAACCTATATCAAAATAATCATTTTGAATGAATAAAAATTTTATATTTCACTGATTATAATATTCTTTTGCAATTCAATTTCTATTTCTTCAACATTTTGAAATTCATTGAATTCTTCTTTTAAAGGTAAAATAGTTTCAGATGTAAGTTTACCAGGCCATTCATGCTACAGAGACAAGAAATAAAATCCAAAATATTAACTTAATATTTTACTATGTTCATATATTTAATGTATTCATCATAGTTCAATGGTAGATCTGAAAATAAATTGTTAGAATTATTAAAATCAGTCATTTTTTAATATTACTATGACAACAGTAGGTAAAACAAGAAGATATAAATGAAGGAACTATTAAGTATACTACTTTTTTAGAAAATTTTATTATTAAATTAAAAATATATGGTTTTTAAAATTCGAAGTTGCAGATTAAATAGTTAGAAAACTAATGATTTGATTATCCAAAGGATTTTAAACATCATCTTAAACTTACAATTTAAGAATGATAAATTATAATATAAAAATATAATTATAGACAAAATACTAACATAATATTCAAGGAAATAAATGATTCAATTAAATCATTAATTATTGTAACTATTCAACAGAATTATTTTAAAATATTAATTTTATTTATCTACTAAATCATATGTTAGTTAGATGGAATCTATGGGGTTAGTGGGTTTCGTGACCTTAACCCCATGACATTGTTGGGCCAGAACGTCAACGGCCTTGGAAAATGTTTAAATGGATCAGAAACACACACGCAAAAATAACACGCAATTTAAATAAACCCACTGAAACATCAAGTAAACCCGATAAAATCTGAGAAAATAAAAGAATTAAATATAAAATAATAAACATAAAAATAAATTAAAATATTAACAAAATGCACCAAGATTCGCACGATACCTATACAAATATAACAAGAAAACACAACAAATTCGACGAAATTGAAAAAAATCAATTAAAGTTCATTAAAGTGAAATTTAAATCGAAAAATTGAATTAGTAATAATTCAATAAAGATTTTAAATAAAAAATTATAAAAATAAATCGAAAAATAATAAAAATAAATAATAGAATTTGCTAGAAAACAACAAGGTCGAATTTTGTTTTACTGCATCAAATTTCACACGTCACACAAATAAGTATATATACTGATCCATTTTCACATTTAACTTAACCATTTTTGAAAATTAACCATTTTCAAACCAATTTTGGACTTTAACCATTGTTTGAAAATTGTGAATCGTTTTTAAAACCATTTGTAGACCATTTTTCAAACCAGTTTAGAACTATTTGAAAACCACTTCGAGAATTTGTTTTATTATTCTAGGTGAGAAATATTTATGTTGGAGCCCTCTTTCCACACCACGTTCATAGCATCTCTGTAGAGCTCTGCTTGACGGCGGTGTGGGGAGAGAGGCATTTATGTTTTCTATTATGATATTTTATGTTTTGTATGAAGATTTTGGAATGGTCATAAAGGTTATTCTGTTATTTTGTCCTAATTAATAAATATTATTAATATATTTAAATTATTCTACATATATTTAACTTATTTTATATGCTTTTATAAATTTTAATGTCGAAATTTTTCCGGCCCACAGCCGACACACAACGCAAGTAATTAAAATCTACATAGTACAGAGGCATGTAAGTGCGTGGAAAATCGCCAATGATATGTACCCGTGAAGACTCAGCGTGCGCAACGCAGCGGTCGTAACGTCAATATTATCCCTATAGCTGAAGCGAGAAATAAGGAAGAAGTCTCTGGCTGCTTCCTCGTTTCTCAATTCTGTAAAATCGACCTAAAATTATATTACATACGGCTTAAAATCATCACACCGAGTAGTCCAGTGGGCACTCAATAAATATAATATGAACACAATATGCGTCTAAGGCCTATTAAAGGGAAAGGGTACTCGGGTTAAATTAACTGAAATCGTTGTTATAACTATTTTGATTAACATTTTGAATAAATAAAATTTATTGGGAATCATTGAATTCGATTAAATTGAAATTATTGATAAAAATTAAAATAACCATTAATTGTAGAAGTAAAGTGTTTTATTTGGATTAACATTTTGAAATAAATAAAATTTATTGGGAATCATTGAATTCGATTAAATTGAAATTATTGATAAAAATTAAATTAACCATGGATTGCAGAAGTAAAGTATTTTGTGGCTAAAAATCTAAGTAAATGTTGGGTAAAGATAATTTAAACGCTCGTAAATTATTGATTAGGGTAACAGCAAATAATTTCATCAGTTAATTCACTATAATTCATTTCAATAAAAGTAGTCTGATCCTGGAGTAAGGACGAGTAATGTATTGATCTAAACAAAATCAACCCCCGATAAAAATGAAAGCAACTAAGAATCGAATTCATTGAGTTCAAATAAAGAAACGTATCAATTAAAGGTGAAACGATTTTCGAATAACAGTATGAAATCCCTTAATTAAATTGTTGATTAAAGATCCAAATTTTCATTGATTAAAGCAAAGGAAAAGTCTTCAAACAAAGTAATCATTTAGTTAAATGTTGAAAACTATTGACAAAAGTAAAATAATCTGTTGATTAATAATCCAAAACTTCATCGATTAAGTAAAAGGAGAAACGTTAGGAATTAAAGCTTTATTATAACGAAATCGTTTAGTTAATTGCTAAAATTATTCATTGATAAAAGGAAAAATTACGGATTAGAAATAAAGCCCTCATTTGGTTGAGGCTCGAATACGATCGATAATAATAAAACAATTCGTTGATTAATAGTACAAACTCATTGCGTAATAAACGGAGCTTTTCCTTTGATTTAATTAGATGGATTAACATTAAACCTTAGCAATTCAGAATAAAATGGGATATAAAATATTATTCACGGACCAAATTAAAAATAAAGTCTGATTAACATAAAGAAATCGTGATCAAAAGAACCAAAATGAATGAATCAACAAATAAATACCAATCCGTTATTGAATAAAAATGACAGAAATTCAAATTAACACTATGATTGAAAGCCAGGGATAAAATCGAAAATGATCCGAATTAGAAACGCGAACAGATCAGTTTATTGGGAAACGAAATAGTATTAGATTTAACTTGATGGCGGCCATTTAGCTTAGGAAGATTTTCTTGATATCGGACGAATATCCGGACACCGTTTTAGACCCGAGAGTAATCCCATAATTTTCTCGTAGAAACCAAACGAACGACTATAAAGTTAATAAATACACCATCAAAATCACAAGAAATTAACTTACGACGCGCTTAAAACCCGATATAGTCCAACTTAGACGAATAAATATATCAAATGATGAATATCGAAGTGATGCTTGATAAGGAGTCCCATCATTAGAAAGTCTACGCGCAATCCACAACCGAAATTTGCACTAAGTCGATAATAGAAGTAGCCGATCGATAACTAAATTAACTTGAGAAAATCAACCGGAAACCGGAAACCTACCTTGAATGAATCTAACATCCGCTTGATCGAAGGGATTGACGTTTCCGCCAACATCGTCCTGACAGGATGTGACTAAATTGAATTTCGTCAATTTAAGTACAACAGGTAAACACTAACTCTGTTTCGAATAGACATTAACATCCTAGAATAGCGGATTTTAGAATTAGTTTAATCAATATCGATGATATATGTTAGTAAATTGTAACCTTATATTAGTTAATATAACCTTTCTATATTTAATAAATTTCGGAATAAATCTCAACAGCAGTAGGTAGTTGGTAAACCTTAGATCAACCTCAATATCTGATAACATCACGGAGCCTTTGAGTTTTGAAACCGATTTTTAACAGATAGTATCGCGGAGTGCTTAGTGAATTTTAAATGAACCTTAATTAGTAGTGATTCCATCCACTAGACAAATCCTAACTTAACAAACGTTAATGCCTGATAGATTGTGGATTTTCGACTCACCCATCTGCTTAACACTAAAATGTTATCTTGTTCTAATTATTACCATCATTAACAAGAGTTAGATGGGAGTGCCGTGAGGAGTTAGCCAGCAGAATACAGGAACGCACAGTTAAATAACCTTAGTCGTTTCGAGTTGCAATAATAATCAAACTAGTAAGGTTTAATCGGTCTAAGAGCGATAATATAATCAACGTTTAGTCTAGTATTATTATAAGCCGACGACTTAATCGAATTTGATAACGATAACCATTTAGATATGCCTATCGACCAAATTACCATTCAAGTAGTAGAGAAACCACACCCAAGGGAGGTACCAAAGGTTGCCGCGACTACCAAACAACTTCCACCCCGATGGCCACACCCGACCACCTGGCGATTGTTGGGTCTCGAATCCGATCCCTGTGGACTCGCCGGACAACAATACCCGGCCGAAGAAATATATGATCACGCCAGAAATCTCCTCACCTTCTGGGAACAAGTACAAGAGCAAGTGGACCTCAATGTGGTCAAAGCCCGGATGTACCTCACGAACGTGGAGGAGGACATCCGCGTCGGGCTCATCGCGGAGGCATACCCACCTCACCCAGTCCGCGATACCCGACGGCCCTATACGGTGGCGGCTCTGAAGAGGAGTTTGGAGAGAGAATTTCCGGAAGATGTACTATAGTAATGACGGAGTGTTGTAGAGATTGATTTAAATATTGAGTTCCTTTTCGTTCGTTATTTGATCTCATAGATAAACCAGCTTCATACGATTTGTTTAGTTAAATAATAAAACTTTGATTTAATGAAGGTAATAAGGAATTTAAATGCTCCCCTATTATAGTGATGTCATCCCTACAACTTCTACAAGCGGAACTGGAACGGGCAAGACAATCGAACGCAGAGTTACTCGCCCAAATACTTCAATTAACTCGAGAGACTCAACAGTTAAAAGCAACCTGGGTTGGTCCAGCAAAGATGAGAGCTGTATATCACCGACTCACAGCGGCTCAGAAAGGCTGGGAGGAAGAGCGGCAGCTAAATCAGAGTCTGCGCACGCAGATTCGGGGACTCGAAGTCGCCCTAGCGGTATGCCGAGAAGGTGAAGCGGTAACTTACCCGCTCATCTTCGCCCCAACCCAAATGCCGCAGACTACCACCAAGCCAACAGAACAACCCATCAATAATCGTCGACCGGGACGTAAGGAACGTGCCCGACGTCGAGCAACGCAGCTGCAAAACGCCAAACAATAAATATTCCACATGTGATTGATTCAAATAGAGTAGTGTTCGCCTTAGTTGAGTCGTTCTTTTAAAATTGCATGTCAGTATTGTCACGAGTAACCTTATTACGTCTCAGATTTCTATAGTCAATTAAGAGCTAATCCTGAATAGTATGAGGGACAGAGCTAAGCGAGCACAGGTCTTCTATCGACAGCTCGTGAACCCGAGGGTTGTCCGAGCAACTACAGTACTAGCACATGGTACTCAATTTTTGCGGGCAATCCACCACTTGAACACATTACCAACGTTGCTTAGCAACGGGTGCCAAGTGGCGATCAGTATCATTTTGTATGGCGTTACGAGGGCAACCACCGATTAGTTCAAACAAACAATGAAACCCTGTAACCCACCAACATACAAAATATTTCAACGCCCGCCAATGGTTACCCGTTGCTAGGCAACGTTGGAACTGCAACCACTGGTCACAGGACCTCCAAAGGTGAGTTCCGATATCAGAACTGCAAAGGTTTAGTCCTATGTCGGGTTCAGCGTACTGCCGTTAGAAGGCTTATGTCCGTCTTGTCTTTCAAATCCCTTAATTATTCCTTTTCTTATTTTACTAGTGCATATTAGTCGTTATAAATAAACAAATTAATAAAAAACACAATTTTATTTTATTCGGATTTCAATTCGTAAATTATCTCGTTTAGAGTTCAGTTTGATAACATTTGTTTTTCGCCTTGGGCCCGTCGTCGTAAGCGTTCAGTACGACCTGGCCTAGTATGCGGATGGGAACGCTTATTGAAAGGTTTCGATTTTTCTTGATCGTGGTAAGCCAGCTGTGGCGGTGCGAAGACTAATGGGTATGTCACGGCACTAACCTCCTGACACGCTGACAAGGCGACTTCCAACCCTTTGATCTGAGTTCTTTGGGCTTGATTCAATGACTTCTCGTCTTTCCAACCTTGCTGGGCCACAGTAAGGCGTTGATACACACTCTTCATCTTTTCCGGTTCCGTCCATGTAGCTTTTATTCTTTGGATTTCGCGGCTTTGTTGGAGAAGTTGGCGATGGAGGTGCGCGTTCTCGCATCTGAGCTCTTTCAATTCACATAAAGATTGATTTTACGATTTCTTGTTAATCAATTATTGATTATTATCTGCATGATTGGATCATTTCAATCGATACCCTTGAACAGTTAGATTAGTTCAAATAAAATGTATCGATAACAATTTCCTGATTTATCGAATGTTTTTGTGATGTTACTCTCTCTTCGTGATACTCTCTCTTGTGATGACTACTCTACCTTCATTACATTCACATAGAATCTATGTTCTAGGAACTAGAACATCATGCTATTTGATCAGACGATTCAATATTTCCAAAATCGTGTCTTTTGATATAATATTTATACGGATTTCGATAGGGCCTTTGAGCAGTTCACCACAAGGTTTGTTCAGGGAATTAGTCACGTTAGTTGTATCATATATACAATGTATATATAGTATAACTGACCAGACTATATTGTTGGGCAAAAACTGATTTTGCTTAACCAGCACGATAACGCCTGTGTGTTCTTGAGCGGAAAATTTAAAATTTAGAAAAAATGGAGAATTAAAAGAAAAATAAAATAAATAAAAAATTATAAAAATTAAGATAAAAATTAGTTGTAGTATCTTAACCATATTTGTCTAGAAATTTATTCAATTCACCAAATGTCATTTTTAAAGAAATAAAGAATTAAACTTGGTTATTTTCAGAATTGTCAATTTGTTCATTTTCTAGAATGGTAGTTGGTGAAATCTTAACTTGCTCATTTTCTTCATTTGAACTTGATTCATCTTGATTATTATTAATTTCTATTTTTATTTTTATTATGGTGCTATTTTTATTTCTTTCAACTTTCATTTTTAAATTTAAAATTTAGAAAAATTTAGGAAATTACACTTGACCGAGATGCAAGCAAAATGAAATATTTTCACTATTAAAATTTATTAAATTACCATCTTGATCAACAATTTTAAAACTTATAGTTGAAATAA
This sequence comes from Schmidtea mediterranea, assembly GCA_022537955.1. Taxonomy (NCBI): domain Eukaryota; kingdom Metazoa; phylum Platyhelminthes; order Tricladida; family Dugesiidae; genus Schmidtea; species Schmidtea mediterranea. Next base: position 11,951,717 of record CM039679.1, read on the forward strand.
TTTTTGATGTCAATGGAAAATATATTGGAACAAACATTCTTTCTATAATTCTATATCCATGAGAAACAAGTCCATATGGAAACCTTTAAATACAATTTTTTCTTTTTCCATTATAATATGTTCCTTGAATTAAATAACATATTAAATTTTTAGATGTTATATTTGAAATGTTTACAATCTTTTCACCAATAAATAATTCATCAGTTGTATTATTTTCATAAATTTGTTTTGTTAGTCCTAAAAAAATACCAAATTTTTTATTCAGAAATGAAACACTATGTCCTTTTTTAACCCACATTTCTATGTGAGCTCTTGCTATATTTAATGAAAAAGTAACAATATTTTCTTCACGATATCTCTTTTTAATCAATGTAACTATCAATTCAAATAAAACACCTAATTCATATGCTCCAGGTGGAAATGTTATCACACCATATCCACCAGCAACACCAACAGTATTTGGTTTTTTAATTCCAAATTCATTATTTTTCTCTGTAATTTTAAAAATTGTAATAAATGTTGTAAACCATAATAATCCAATTTCATAATTATAATTTTCATTTAACCCTTTCTAAGGCAAAGTAAACTAAAAGTGATGTAAAACTCAAAGTTTATTGATAACAATTGTATAGTTACAAATGATTTATGGTTTCAAATACTATACATTTGTTTTCTTGTAGCTCAATATATGTCATTAGTTGTACCAAAAGTAAAATTGATTACCGACAGTGGTACGCTTAGATATTTTTATTAGTTTAAAATGGTGTACAGTATATTGCCACAACCTTAGAAAGGATTAATTCTAAAGGTGTTTGAAAATCAGCATAAAATTCTGATTCTTTAGAATCAAAAACTAATTGTGTTGAATATTTTGTTGACAAAAGATTAACCATTTTTTCTAAACTTTGTTCCATTTTAAAAATAAAAAATTTCAAGTTTTTTAAATTATAAAATATTTAAAAATATTTACTCGGAGACCTCCACGAAGGGTCAGCCGGAGGCTTTCGGTCGACGATTTCTGGAGCAATCAACTATTTACTTGGAACAATTACAAAGCCTGAACCTTCTTTTGGTATTTCTTTTATTTCGGGTTCTTCTACTTCATAAGGTATACCTAATAAATCCGTTATTGCATAATAGTCGGAGTTCCAGGAACTAAACTTATATGTTTTGGTAATGCATTATATTCTTCGGGAGTTCATACATCATCCGGACCATATTCAATTGAAAAATATTGTGGTACTTTTGCTTTTTCTATTTCCACTTTTGGTTTTTCCATTGGTTTAATTTCTATTTTTGGTTTTTCAATTTCTACTTTTAGTTTTTCTATTGGTGACTCGAAGCCTTCATCATCACTCAATATAAAATTAAAATGTTTTTTCAATTTATTCATAACTATTTTAAACATGATAATTTATTTATTTTATATATTTTTATATTTTATATTTTTTTATAATATATTTGTCATCTTTCCACTACATATTTCAATACTTGATTCTTTTTCAACTAGAATACAACAATACAACATTTTACTCTAAATCAATCATCTTTTTCCATTTCTATTGTTACATTTACTCCATTAAGTGCTAATTTATCATCTTGGTCACTAACATCAACACAAAATATGGTATATAAATTCATAAAATCTATTAAATTTAATTGTGGTTCAACTGAAAATTCGTTACACATTGAAGTATAACTTTCATACAACATCATGTTATCATTTTTTGCTTTATCAAACGTTATTGGTTTAATCAGATAATAACTTTCATTTAATTGTACACTTAGGGATTTTAATTGTTTATTATCATCAATTGCTTGTATAAATTTTGAATTATTTGTTGTATAATTAATTGTTGAATCTTTTACTCCAATTAAAATATATCGTGGACGAGTATTTAATATTAATAGTTTCCATGAAAATGTACTTCCCCCTAAAATATCTGTTGAATTTGTTGTTCTTTGAAGATAATTGGCAGGTATTGGTTTGTCAACTTTATTTATTCTTTCCAAAAGTTGTACTTCCGATTGAGGATTACATATTATTGTTGGAACCATAACATAAATTTTTCAAATTTTATTTTTGGTTTAGATTCTGGATTTAAAACTTTCCCATAAAAACATTTCTGATACATTTCGTTTCTTTCCATGCTTAATTCAAATGACAATAAATAAATTATTCTATAATATTATTGAAAGAATCCAAATATATTTTTTAAGGATATTTTCCTACTATTACTTTCTTTGAATACACATCTTTTCTAATTTTGTATCCTTTATTTGTTTCATCTCCAGTACCAGAATCAAGAATCCATCCACATATTTGACCACTTTTACTATAAAAATTATCATCAGTCATGGTGAATTGTAATAATGAACTCATTTCACTATGAAATCTTATTTCTTCAACTTTTGTTGATCCTAAAGTTATCGAAATTTGATTAAATAAATTTGGAAACCAATTATGTTCTAAAGTTACATTATCTCTTGCATCAATACCACTAATTGAAATTTTATAATATAGAAATGAATTACAAATATCAAGTGGATTTGTTGATTGTTGGATTTGAAATAATAAAGTTCCAGATGCATTTAATGCTTCAGCAGATGATGTTAATGGTAAAACTTGTAAAAAATCTTTCTTTTTTATTAAATGATTAAATTTAATATTTTTATCTAGATTGAAAATTGACATTCTATTTTATTATCTAAAATTTGAAATTTATAATTTATTAGAATATTTAAGAAATTTTCTTTTGTCAATTAATTTTTTTTCCAACAATCTTGACAAAATTGCGTTTATATGATTTTCACAATTGTTGTTTCCTACTTTTCTTGCTGCTAAATTTTTTCTTAGTTCATAAAATAATTTACAAGGATTATCAGATAAAAAAAAATTCATTTGGTGCTTTTATAAAACCTTCACCAGCTTTTATAGAACCTTCAACACTTTTTTTCTTCAACGCACTTTGTTTTTCCTTGTATTCTGGTAAACTATTTTTTAGTGATTGTATTTTTTTATAATAATTATTTAATGAAATAGACTTGATATCTTTTGTTAATTTTAAATATGTTTCGATATCATTCATTGGAACTTTTAGTTTCGATTCAGAATTAAATGCATTTCCTTCAAATGTTTTTTTCAATCCATCAGTAAAAATTTTTTTCTCATTACTATTTGATGTTATGTATATGTTATTTTCTTCTTTGGTTAATGAAAATTTTTTATTATTAATAAAGAATATGGTTGCTTCTTTTTCAGAAACATTTGCAGCAATAATATGTGGTGTTGCCTTTTAAAACAGCATGATTTATATTTAAGGCTAGTTTTATTGGTTCAATTTCTTTTGTGTCTTCTTTAATTTGTATTGATTGATCTTTGGTTTCCGTATCCAAAGGCCTCTGGCCGACTTCGTCTAGGAAAAGTTTTTCATCCGAAACTTGAAAAAGTTCATCCCATGTCAATTCTTTTCTAGGTTCTTTAAAAATATTTATTTGGCCAGGTTTATTTTGATTTGTAAATAATTCATTTTTTGTTTCTTTCATGACATCGATTATTGGTTTTTCAATTTTTGCAACCATAAAATTAAAATTTTGATCATAAAGGTTTTTTGATATTAAATTATCATTCCAAATATTTCTTTGAATAGTTAATAATTTACAATCTTGAATATATTTATCAAGATTAAAATTGTTTACATTTCTGCTCATTTTTTATTCAAGAAAATTCAGTAATCTTGAGATTAAAAAATTCTCAAAGAAACTATTTTCTCCCATACTTGTTTTTTTCCTTGTCTAGTTTAATATATTTATATTTTTTAGATAGATGATTTTCAAAACCATGAAATCCTTCCTTAAACATAACACGACTAAAAAGATCATGAAATATACTATCTCGATTTCTTTTACTCAATTCAAAGAATATTTAGAAATTAGAATTGCCACGAATATTTCTAGATGGCAATTCATAATAATTTTTCAGCTAAATAAATCACATTACAGTTATTATGTCTACCTCGAACAAAATAAGATTCAATAATTTCTTGATTTTTCATGTTGGCACAATCATCAAAAATTATTAAATTTTTCTTTTTTCGATCTAATTTATCACATAGAATTATTTCATAATATTTGTTGCTCATTGTTACAGTTATTTTTTCACATGTACTACTTGTTGTTTCTTTGCCAGGGGCAGTCGTTGACACTTCATAAAATGTTTCACAGAAATCTCTAATTGACATGCCACCAGGAATAAAATCTTGATTTTGAAATATTCCAGCAATATTTCGTTTTGACAAACCTGAATTAAATCCATGAAAAATTATTTGCATTTCAGGTTGATCAATTGTTTTGGAAAAAATTATTAAATTATCATAGTCTATAAAATTTTGAGCTAGTAACTTTTTCAATAACAAAACTGTTTTACCAGAACCAGAACTTCCAATTATTAACATTCTAAAAGAATTTGGTAAAATTGAATTATGATTAAATTTTACAATATTTTTATTCTAAGTTGGTGTAATTTCATTTTCACTTTCACTCGAAGACATTTTTAATAATAAAAATTACTAATTTGTCAAATGTTTATAAGGAGAAAGAAAAATTCCTGCTCCCTTAACTTTTACTTTCATATTTTGATTTTTTAAAATTTTCAAAATTTGTTTTATTTTTCACTGCGATTTGAACTCTTTATTAATACATTTTAAAAAATCATAAATTGCCCGACCTTGATATAGATTTAAATAAATTCCGGTTCCACCTGTTTTTATATCTGTTGTTTGTTTTGTGATTTCAGATTTAATCGTCTCTTTTTCAGCATCTAATTTTTGAGATTCTTTAATATTTTTAACAGCAGTTGTTATTCCATCTGCTGCTCCTGTTGCAGCTGTAATTCCTCCAAAGATTAATGGTAATAATGCAATTAAAGGAAGATTTCCGCCAGAATGTTCTTTTTCTTTTATTTCTGCTATTTTTCTTTTACCAATGTATATTTTTTCACCATTATATTTAACAGACGCAGGTTTGTTTGTTTCAATTATTTTTCTTATTTTTTCTTGTAATTTTTCATCATCAACTAATTTTTAATACAAGTTATTAAAAAATAGTTTTCTGTAGTTCATTTTGATATGACACAACTATCGAGCTGTGTAAGTGCGGTTTCTCCGCCTATGGTTTATGCCCGTGAGGGTCCAGTCGTGCGTAACGACCGGTTCGAACGTCAAATCATTAGATCCTATAGGGGCGGTGGGAAGATAGTGAACTAGTCTTTTGACTAGCTTCCTCTCGCCCATTTCCCGAAAATTAGACTTAAAATTTAAAATAATACATCGGCTAAATTTTTTACATTGAGAAGTCTAGTGGGCACTCATAAAATCTTAATATCAACACATATTCCTTAAGATCGATTTAAAGGGAAAGGGAAGTGGAAACTTGAAATTAATGCAACTATTTAAAACCACTAAAGCCTGTAAACTTATTCTTAAACGAAGTAAAATGAATAATTATAAAAAATCTGTTAAGACTAAATTCATCTAATGTCAATGAAATATGTCGCAGTTTAGACTATAGGCTAAGATCAATGAGACTATAGTTGTCGGAATAACGGTTTCTAGTGATAGGAGTGTTGGGCTAAGAGCCAAAATTAAAACAAAATTACAAAACCAATTTAAACAAAAAGGTGAAAATTGTATAAGTTAAAACAAAATAATTAATGTCGTTTGGAAATTGTCAATATGGCTGCTGTAACATAAGCACGCACCGCAAGAAGAGACCAAAAATAAAATAAAGCATATTAATTAAAACAAATTAAAAATATAACAAAAATTAAATAAAACAAATAATTAATTAAAATCCGGAAAAAACCTACAGATGCAACAAGAAACATACGAAAAATAAAATAAACTGCCAAAACCTTGCAAAATAAGGTTTAGAAAAAACACAGGCAGAAGAGGCGACCAGAAAACAAAATATTGGGGTTAAAAAAATAATATTGTAAGAAAATAATAAAAAAAATAAAATCAAACAATAAAATATTAATATATCAAAAAATAATGAAAAATATATAAAAAATTATTAAAATATTTCGAAATAAATAAAATAATTAAAAAACTCTTAAAATGGCGAAAAATCGCTCATTGGTCGCACACAGGCACAAAAATACTATATATACGGCAGTCATTTTCATAATTTCTAACAGAATTCTGACAGAATTTTGACAGAATAACAGACACACAGACTTACAGACAAAATTTTTAGACATTCTTAGACGAACAGTGAATCACTTGTAGTCAAAATTTTTATGCCAATTTATGCCAATTTTTCCAATCTGGTTGCATGACTGTGGATTGTAAGTATTGTTTTCTTGTATAAATATATATTTAAAGTCTTGTTATTTTGATTTTATTCTGGATGGTCGTGGAATCTTTTGGTGCCACTGATAAATCCCCCTAAAATCTTATTTATAATAAGTATCTCGATAGCTATCAATGGGACAGATCTAGGGCCGGCTGGTGGATTAAGTTCCCTAGTTGTGCTCGTGGGTCGCGCCTCATTGAAACCTCGGTAGTCCGCAATAGGGTCTGGAAATTGCACAGGACCTCCACGCAGGGCATCGTTGAACGACTCGTTGTGGCTACTGAAAAGTGGCCGGGCGAGCAGAAATTAAAATCATGGGAAGTGCGACTTTAGTTAAGCTGGAATAAAGGTTTGTAGGGAAAATTTAAAACTTAGTCAGAAAATTAATCAGAAAATCAAGTAGGAAAGGATAGGATAGTGTAGGAGTGTAAAGTTGAATGATATAAACAGACAGAAGAGAGAAAAGTTTATCAAAGTGACTGCAGAGGGTTGTAACTATTTAAAATCATGGGAAATGTACCGGGAGTTAAGGAACTGTTAATCAGATTTTTACCATAGGTAAAGATAAAGGTAAATTAGGAAAAATGTAGTCGATACCGTAATTAAACAAATGAAATAGGAAATTTACCAAAAAATAAGGGAGGAACGCTGCCCAAATTTTTGAAGGATACCTTTATAAATAACGGGTAAAAATGACAAATAAGTATGGAAATTGTCGGAATAGACGAATAAGGACCAGGATATAGAAAGAGAAAGACGTAAGACCTTCCATCGGCAGTCCAGAACCCGAAAGTAAAAATATCATGAGGAGTAGTTCTAGAAATGGAGCTCACCTGCTCATGAATTTTCAACCTCTATGTACAGTACCAACATGGCAATCACCATGGGTACATTGGAGGGATAGAATAATAATCTTGCTGGCGTTTAAGGGGTAGTCACACAAAAACCCTAGAAAAAATAAATAAAAAACCAACCCCATTCGCCAACAGGAGGCTCATTACAATAAATACCAACAATGTTGGTTTTTTGATACAGTAAATAGGGTAATCGTAAGGTAAATAACCCTAACGACTATAATAGGCGAAAAATAGGAGAAAGATACATAATAAGGATGAAGGTACTCCGATTAAAAATAATAATAATAATAAAAATAGTAGCATTGATAGTAGAGCCCTAATAACCTATCATAAAACCTTTAGTCTTAACGATATCATCAATTTTACGAAGAAACATTTATTGATACGTATGTAAAATGTTTATTTTAATTTTTGCGTTCTGTTTTTTATTAATCAATGTATGTATAATGTCTAATGCTTTTATTTATATTTATATTTCCCTCAAAAAAATATATGAAATACGTAAAATATTTTTTTTTATATTTTGACTTAACCATTGCACGATGTAGCAAATTTGTTACATTGTTGTTTTTCTATTTTTTTGATATTATCAAAAAGTTAAGAAATTAACCCTTAATTGCATGATTTTTTTTATTTATTTTGAATAAAATAAAATAGCATTCCTTTGACTGAATATATTATTATAAAAATCATTTAAAAATCTAATGTAAAACAAAGTTCAATTCGTTTATTAAGGTTTCTCTCATAACACTAGTATCAAACGTCCACTGATCACATTTATTCCATGAATCATTTACAGAAAACCTATGATGGCACTGATTCTTGGAAATTAGAGTTATGAAGTTTTTATTGACAGAAGAAATTTTCTTGACGAGACACAAAAATTTCTGTTCATTCAGAGCAAAAGTCAATCCTCGGAATTCTAATGCTTCTTTTAAGGTTGTTACAGACAACGCCAAGAAAGAAATTACCCGGATGCAAGGGGTTTTCACATTTTAAATGCAATAAATGTAAGGTAAATCTTTGTCTAACTAAGGATAAAAATTTCTTTTTAAATTGCCACTAGTAAATATTTAGGTTTTAATTTTTTTTTGTAAATTTATATATACATAATAAGTTATCGTATATATATACATTCACCTTCGATATAAGAAATAATAACAAATTCTTGGAAAAAATCAAAAACCATATCATCATGGAATAAAACAGCTTTGCAAGTCACAAAGAATCTATAACAATCAAAAACAATTTATTTTATAGAAAATTATTTGTTTATGTTTGGTGGGTTACTAGGTTTTGCTAATTGTTTGAGACGTCCTCGTGTTTACCCCAGCAACGCCATATAAATATTTTCTAGCTACCACTCGGCACTCGTTGTTAGGCAACGTTGGTAATGTGTTCGAGTGGGTGGATTGTCCGCAAAAAGTGAGCGTTATTACTGGTGGGTTACAGGGTTTCATATCTTGCTTGTCGTTCTGGTGACCCTAGTAACGCCATACAAAATGTTGCTGATCGCCACTTGGTACCCGTTGCTAGGCAACGTTGTTAATGTGTTCAAGTGGTGGATTACCCGCAAAAATTGAGTACCATGTGCTAGTACTATAGTTGCTCGGACAATCCTCGGGTTCACGAGCTGTCGATAGAAGACCTATGCTCGCTTTGCTCGGTCCCTTACGTGGAAATGCGAATTAAATTTAGACGGATTAGTGTAGATGATTTCGAGTCTACCCCACTATGACTGAATACATGAGAGCTGATTTATTTAACGAACAAAGGACATGCATATCAATGATAAGTTAAGTTGATCGACTTGACGCTTGTGCGGCTCGGCGTCGGGCCCGTTCCTTGCGTCCCGGCCGGCGGATGGTTGGTTGAATGGCTGTCGACTTTGGGCTTGGTGCGGCACCATCAACAACGCGTTGACTTGGTAGTTGGGAAGGGGCGAAGATGAGCGGATACGTTACCGCTTCCCCTTCCCGACAGGCTGCTAGGGCAACTTCTAAGCCCCTGATCTGTGTGCGCAGACTCCGATTGAGCTGGCGTTCTTCGGCCCAGCCCTTTTGAGCTGCGGTGAGTCGTTGATAGAGTAGCTTCGTCCGTTTGGGGTCTAAGCAGGTCGCCTTGACTTGCTGCACCTCGCGAGTTAATTGTAGTATCTGATTGAGTAGCTCTGCATTTGCCTGCCTCGCGCGGTCTAGTTCGTTCTGCATTAGTTTCAGGACCGACATTACTATAAGGAAAAATATTCAGATTAACTTTGTTTAATATGGAGAATTCTAATTATTTCAAACGTAGTTATAGCAAGGAAACGTATTTAAAACAAAAGTTTTAAGATGAACAACTCGTTATAATTTATCATTAATAACATCACTAAGGTAAAATGTCAGTTACAATTGTGCTTGGAGGTTCAGGACTCTTCAAGGAACTTCCTGACTCCTTCTTCCGGAGAGTAACCGGGGATGATGGGCACTGGTCGCCGAGTGTTGCGTGCCGGTCGAGCCGGGTACGTCTCCGCGATGCGCCCGACGAGGATGTCCTCTTCAACGTTGGCGAGGTACATCCTCGCCTTCACAACCTGTAGATCGACCTCTTCCTGGATCTTCTCCCACTGAGCCAGCAGGCTTCGCGCATGGTCGATAATCTCCTCGGCAGGGTACTGTTCTTCCTCGGGTCGGCGGGGGTCATCCCCTCTACCTAAGATTTGCCACAGAGTTGGGCATGATCTCTTTGGACGTGGCTCCTCGAGAGTCATTGACGGGTGCGCTCGTTTCCAGGCTCGGCGCCATTCATCGACCTCTTGTTTTGAAATCGAATTTGGTAGCATGAATTCTTCTGAAATGAGTTAATGTAATGTATTCTCTCACTAATTTATAGGGACGTTTAATCAACAATCATAAGTTCATACAACCTTAAATCACCAGTTAATTTTAGGGGTACATCGATTGGATTAGTTAACGTTCGGTGAACTTGATATCGGAACTGGAATCGTAAGAATTATGGCGATGAGATGTATGGGTTTGTGTGTTCTGGCGATTTCTATGGTTCCTCTACGCTGAAGAAAGGTTATGGGGACAGAATATGTAATATATGTCTATAGAATTCTCATTGTCTGAGCTAGTTAGGTTTGAGTTGAATCGGGCTGGATTTATATACGGAAGAATATCTGTCTACGCGGCCTAGCTGTTTTAGATCAAGGTTGTTCATTTAAAATTACTGTCGTTTGGGTGAAGATCTACTTGCGTATATCATATGTGATATTGTAATTATTAATAGGTGTCGATCGGCATTTGGCTCGTTTAATGGTCAATCCAGCGGAAATGATTATTTATGTATTTTCAGTATCTCTCGTGATTGTTAAATGTCGAAACGGATGTGCCGAATCGGATGTGTTGAAAACTGTTTACTCTTATCCGGCCACGATATCCGTTCGTACTTTGATTATTGACGGTTCATCGCGATTCAAGTATACAAATTTACTATTTAAAATTCACTTCATCTGTCTCTTTAACAGTTGACATTGGAATTATCGGGGATCTAGTTTTACGCGTTCATTTCTGCTGGGTGGTCCTTAAGATGTCATGAGTCGATACGGTCATATCAGGAATTCATGGTTGACTCTATGGGGTTAGTTAATCTGTTTTTTATTCTTACTGACTAGTTCATTGTCTATGGTCTAAGGAGCTACGCTGTGTGGGAAGCTGCTTGCGACAATTCATTGGATGGGGTCGATCGTTGGTAAATCAGATCGTATCGTGAAGATTAAACAGTTGGAATTCCACATCGGTGGTTAGGCTGAAATGGAGTCAAGGAACTTTCAAACTACAATATTGCGTTAACCGGTCGATTTATTGTCAACGGTTGGAAAAATTTCTTTAGTTCAATGCAATAAACTTTCTCCGTTTTATTGTTGATTTTTAAAAAATTTTCATTTTTATTGGATTACTTAAGCTAGACGAACTTCGTGCTGGAATTAATTTGGGTTTGGTGATGTTTGTATCTCATTCATGCGGAGGTTGAAAAGGTATTGTTATTATTTCAATTAATAAAAACACATTGGGCTCGAAATATAAGTCTATTGTATCGTTTTAATTTTTTTTTAAATTAAATTACTAAACGTTTAACTAATGAACTATTTCATTGATTCCGCCAACATCTTGGTTTAAACCGTGAATTCATCTTACCTCCCCATAATTTATTTCGATTTTCACTAGTGGATCACTTGATTATTTAGTGAAAATGGTTTAGTTTTACTCGAAATTTATTGGATCAAATTTTCCGATCGATCATCCTGAGTTTTCCTTGCTAAGTACCTTAAATTTTATAAGGGTGTTCTTTATCTCTAATTTAGGTTAATAAATAGGCTAATCAATTTTAATAAACTATTTTCAACGTTTGACTTAACAACTCCAAGCTTTACTTTCCTTTTACACAAGGATCAAAATTTATTTTATTGCTACACAAGTTACTTTAGTCTTTAATCAATGAGTTGATCTAAGTTAAACCGTGAGTTACTTAAACTTTCCAAATTATTTTATTTAAATCCAACATACTTAAGGGAATGTTTACTTTTAATGAAAAATCTTTTAACTTGATGGGTAAATTCCATTTAAGGGACTCACTAAACTACTTACGATATTTATAGTTTTGTTTTCAATGACATAAATTTGATTTAATACACTACTAATTAATTCATTTCGAAACATCAATCTAATTTATTTATACCAACGATTTCAATTGATTTATCCCCGTGCCTTTTCCCTTTAATAGATCTTAAGCGCATTTGTGTTTATATTATATTTATTGAGTGCCCACTGGACTACTCGGTGTGATAAGTTTAAGCCGTGTGTAATGTAAATTTTAAGTCGATTTTTCAGAATTGAGAAACGAGGAAGCAGCCAGAGACTTCTTCCTTATTCCTCGCTTCAGCCTTAGGGATGAATATTGACGTTACGACCGCTGCGTTGCGCACGCTGAGTCTTCACGGGTGCATATCATTGGCGATTGTCCACGCTCTTACATGCATCTGCACTATGTAGATTTTGCTTTCTTGCGTGATGTGTCGGCTGTGGGCCGGAAAAATTTCGACATTTTTAATTTATAGAACAAATATATATATGTAAAACAATTTAGGTATATTAATAATATTTATTAATTATACAACAATTCAACAAAATTACCCTTCATTGACCAAAATAACAAATATCGTCATATTGCATCAAAATAACATAAAACAAAATGCCGCTCTCCCCACGTCGTCGCCAAGCAGAGCTCTACAGAGATGCTATGGACGGGACGTGGAAAGAGGGTTCCACCATAAATAATTCTCACCTAAAAAATGAGTTCCTGAAAAATTCAAAGTAAAATTGAATAATCTTCGGATAACGTCTAAAATGGTTTTCAAAATAGCTTAAATAATTTTCAAAATAGTTAAACTGGTTTTGGTTCGAAAAACGGTTTAAAACACTTTTCAAATAATGGTTAAGTTAAATGTGAAAATGGATCAGTATTTATACCCAATTTTCTAGTGTGTGAAATTTGATGTAGTAAAACAAAATTCGACCTTGTTATTTTCTAGCAAATTCTATTCTTTAATTTTAATATTTTTTGATTTATTTTTATAATTTTTTATTTGAAATTTTTATTGAATTATTACTAATTCAAATTTTCCAATTTAACTTTCACTTTAATGAACTTTAATTGATTTTTTCAATTTCGTCGAATTTGTTGTGTTTTCTTGTTGTATTTGTGTAGGTATCGTGCGGATCTTGGTGCATTTTGTTCATATTTTAATTTATTTTTATGTTTGTTAATTTATATTTAATTCTTTTATTTCTCAGATTTTATGTGGTTTAATTGGTGTTTCCAGGTTTATTTAAATTGCGTGTTTTATTTGCGTGTATGTTTCTGATCCATTTAAACATTTTTCAAGGCCGTTTACGTTCTGGCCCAACATTACTAATGCTGTAATTGCTCGGACAACCCCTGGGTCCAACGAGCTGTCGATGGAAGACCTGTGCTCGCTTTGTAAGTCCCTTGTGTGTGAGAAGTTTCGAGATCAGGATTGTGTTAGTGAGTGTTAGATACGGTGATGGTGTTCCTAGAGATAGAACGACGACTACCTGAAGAAGTGTGAATACTCAGGAAATAACTGCAGGATTTTTTATCATTTTTTATCATAGACGAGCGGCTCTACGTCTGGCACGCTCCTTCCGCCCCGGCCTATAACTGCTGGATGGTGTTGTGACAGGAGTTACAGCGGGCGCTGGATTGTTGATTGAGTCTCGGTAAGCCAATTGGGATGGGGCGAAGACAAGAGGGTAGGTTACTGCCTCTTCCTCCCGACTGGCGGACAAGGCAACTTTCAACACCCTTATCTGCGTCCGGAGGTATTGATTTAATTGCCGTTCATCGGCCCAGCCCTTTTGAGCGGTAGTGAGCCGGTGATGGAGGGGCTTAAGCTTCGATGGATCCACCCAGGTGGCCTTCACTTGTTGAATCTCTTTCGTGAGTTGTATGATTTGCTCATACAGGGCTTTGTTAGCTTGTTGGGTACGAGTCAATTCTTTCTGCAATAGTTGGATGGGTTCCATAGCTATTTATAGAGACATTAAATGGTTTGTTATAGACAACGATAAAAAATTTTGTAATAAACAAAAGAAATTTTCTTATTATAATATTCATACAAATAAAAATAATCATCTAAAACAACGAGCATTTTATTTAATCAAAATTTACTCAAGTCAAGAGTTACACACGAAGTCATTATCCTGGGTTGGAATTCCGGAGTCAGGAAATCCTTGTTCTACCCAGTCTTCCGGGGAATAACCGGCTATCGTCATTACGGGCCGCTTAGTATTGCGGGTCCGCATGGTTTTCGGTCGGGTGCCTGGTGTGACCGTGCCTTGCTGCGGGTGTCGATAATTGCTGGCGATCCGACCAGCCAGTATATATTCTTCGACATTCGCCGGGTATTGGCGTGCTCGGACTACTTGCACGTCTACCTGTCGTTGGTGGGATTCCAGTTGTTTGAGGAGATGCTGGGCTTGTGCGTGGATTTCCCCGCCCGGGCTCCACTCTTCCCATGGTTGTTCGGCCAGCCCTCGGTCGTAGTCATTTTCTGTGGAGTCAGTTAGTTGAGGCTCCGGGGGGGACTCAGGGCATCTCTCTTGTCGGAAGCGCTCCCATGATCATCTCCAGCGGTCCGCAAGATGGGTTGAAATGCAGGCCACCGAACTGGGTTTATCTACATTATGAACATTCATTAATACTATCATACGTTTATATTTAATTTCAATAGCGTTCATAGGGAAAATAATAAGTGATAAAGCTACAGTATGCTTCATAACAGGGTCATACAATAAAAGAGGTACGCAGAAAACCAGTATTATAAACAACCAATATCTATCACTGACATCTGCAAGTTATAAAATCATGTAGGTTGAGGGTCTCTCGAAGGTAATGCAAACATTAATTTCTTTAAACATTTCCTAAGTTGAATATATTTAACGATTCTACAATTATTAGACAATATGTTAGATAAATATATAATGGATGTATTGAACTGTTGATACTATTGAGGTTTTAACTTTAATTTCAAAAAAAACAACTTTATTAACGCTCGAGATTCATTCTAAGGGGACTCTAAAAACTCATATTTGGATGATAATTTGATAGACCTTTCGTTCCCAAAATGATCATAGTGGTTTAACCTTAGATAACTATTAAAACTTAAGAACATTTAAAAATCAATAAAATTTAGTTACAATCTGTTACAGGAACAAAATAAAAGAAAAATTTGAATATAGTTTGAGCTATTTGTAGTTTCTGTCATCACTACCTACGAATCCTGACGACGCTATTTGAGTTGTAGTTAATAGTATCAATTTCTCAGAAATTTCCGCTAAAGTCATCAAATTATTAAATCGTTTAATTAGGGGTTATCATAAATGGTTCGCCCAAAAAATTCTTAGACACTTAGGATTCGGTTCATGTTGACTCATTTAGAATTTCCTGGTTAAAGGGGCGGGCGAATTTTCCTGAGGCGTGTTGGGGATTACAATGAACTCATCCATTTCTGATTTATTCAAAATAGGGTGGGTTTAGATTTATCGGTTGGGAAAATCCTAATTGAATGACCTATTATTATTAATTAAATGAGAATATAAATGATTTAATGATTTATTTTATGAATTGTCATTTAAATATAAATTAATTTAATCATATCACGAATTACTATTACCTGTCCTGTTCAAAGTAGATTCCACGATTTCCACTTGGGTGAGCGTTAATCCGTCGACATTAAGGGTATGATCATGCATTTTGTAAAATGGATAAAAAAAATTCCAAGTATCGATTTTATAAGACGACCGGATGTGCAAACTGTCTGTCGGTGTGCGGGACGATGGGTGTTGATCGCCAGTCAGATGTCAGAAAATCGGCATTCGGACAAACTCATTCTAATTTGTCGATTTTCTGTTTACACAAATGGGTTCAACATTCGCTTGGACTTTATCGGGATATTAAGTTCTGGTACAGTTTTATATTTATTTTTAACGGTAATTTGAATTGGAAAATGGGTAAGTTTTTTCTTTGGGATGTTAACATCGGAAACCCGCATTGTGCTATTGTCAACTTCACAATTTCACTGCGAGTGTTCCCATGTTACTTCCAATTTTCGGCATTCCATTTCATTTTATTAATATTTAATTAATGTATTCATTTGGAATTAGACATTTCGTGATGTTATAATTATTAATGATCAGACACAACTTCCGAGCCGCAAGTATTGGGTATCATTTTATTAACTGATACGTTTCCTGAATTAATCCTTATGGGTTAGGAATTTCTTTTCTTGGTTCAATTAGTTATCTATGGTTCATTTCACGTGGCTGCGAGTAATGTTAAACGGTTTTATTTTATATGATTTCAGGTTTAATTGTTCGACTTTAGGAAATGTCCGCGACTTAAACTTCTGGTAAATTGGTTTATGATGATGGTCACGATTTAGAAATCATTTATGGAGTATGAACTCGTTGAATGTTTCCCGGTAAAAAAATTAAATGGTTGGACAGTGGAACAGATATCAATCGTTGGAATCCGGTGTCGTAGTGTTACCAGTTAATACTGAAGTGGTCTAAAGGGGACAGCTATGAGTTTCGTTGACTGCTAACGAGGAATTGGATGAAATTTTTGTTATCTGATTTACAATCAATGTTTGTATTTTAAATTTAATTATTTAGGTTAATTTATTTTTATGCGGGAGCCACTTTCGATTTATAGTCAGGCTTAGTAATGACTACCTTTTATTTTAAGGGAGTTTGAAAAAGGTACTTTTATTAGTTATACTAATAAGGTATACTCTGGATTAGAATTTGATTAAATCTACTACTTTCACGGTAATTCGTTTAACAATAACTTAAAATTATTATTTCTACATTCGCATTTGAGTTAAATTCATAAAATTTAATTTATTTAATTTCATAGCAGTGATTTCATTTTTAATTTTATTCCCCGTCACCTTTCCCTTTAGTAAGCCTTAAACGCATTATATGTTCATATTATATTTAATGAGTGCCCACTGGACTACTCGGTGTGGTGATTTTGAGCCAGATGTAGAATAATTTATGTTGGGCCAGAACACATACGGCCTTGTAAAATGTTTAAATAGATCGGTAACACACATGCAAACATAACATGCAAATTCAAACTCAAACCTATTAAAACATCAATTAAACCCTATCAAATATGAGGAAAAAGAGAATTACATATAAAATAAATAAACATAAAAATAAATTAAAATAATAACAAAATGCAACAAGATCCGCACGATACAAACACAAACATAACATGAAAACCCACCAAATTCGACCGAAATTTAATAAATTAAATAATTTCATGAAAATGAAATTTAAATCAAAAATTTGAATTAGAAATAATTCAATAAAAATTCTAAATAAAAAATTATTAAAATAAATGAAAAAATAATAAAAACAAAGATTAGAATACTCTAGAAAATAACAAGGTCGAATTTTGTTTTACTAAATCAAAATTAACACGCGAGGTTAGGGACAGAAAATAGGTATAAATACCGATACATTTTCACATAAAATTTAACCATTTTTCAAGCCAATTTTGAATTAGCATTTTTGCGAATTTTAAAAATCTACTTGAATTATTTTTTAGGTGAGCAGTAGTTTTATTTGGAACTCTCTCTCCACGTCCCGTCCTCGCAACCTCGATAGAGCTCTGCTTGGATGTCGGCGTGGGGGGAGATGTATTTTTATGGTTTATTGGAATGATTTGGTCAGGTAATTTGTATCTTGTTTTTTTTTATATGTTAATAAATATTTATAATGTTAAAATTGAATTTGTTTTTCATAATTAATTTATTTGTCGAAATTTTTCCGGCCCACAGCCAAGACACATCGCAAGTCAGCAAAATCAACATATAATTCAGATTCGTGTAAGTGCGTGGAATATCGCCGATGACCTGTGGCCGTGAAGGCCCGGCGTGCGGAACGCAGGGGTTGGAACGTCAATATTATTCCGTATAGAAGAAAGGAGAAATAAGGAAAGGGTCTTTTGGCTACTTCCTCGTTTCTCGTTTTCTGTAAACTCGACCTAAATTATTCTACACACGGCTCAAAATCATCACACCGAGTAGTCCAGTGGGCACTCATTAAATATAATATAAACAGAAAATGCGTTTAAGGCCTATTAAAGGGAAAGGGTACCGGGAATAAATTAATATGAAATCGTTGATATGAAATGAAATTAATTAATAAATTCAACTTAACTATACATTATGAATTTGTAATCGTTATCTCATAAATCGCTTCAAACTCCTAGTAAAGTAAAGCATTTAATCGGGTTCTAAGATTAGACGCGTTTTTCGGGATCCCCGCTATGTGATTCAATGATTGTTTTCACCGTAAATTTAAAATTGACCTGCATTTAAAATGGAAACCATAAATTTATTAAATAGTTATTAGTAAACTCGGTAAATACATAATTATAATGATGGAAACCAACTCACGATGGACTTTTAGTAAAGTAGAGAATTTAACTAACTCCAAGTCAGAGTATACCCTTCAGTATGGTTAGCAAACGCATTTTTTGAATACCCTCATAAAACGACATCGTTGATAATTGAAATTGACAAAAATTTAACGGTAAAAAAATTAATAAATACCATTGAGATAAGTTAAATAGAATCAAGAAATAAAAACCCATCGAGCAGACAATTTTATTTATATCATCGATCAAGACAATTCCTCCAAAATTGTATAAGAACCCTACATTGACAGAACCCATAAAACATCCATAAAATCTCTGTAAAATTATGCGAATAAATTAAATCACTAACCCCACTTACGGAATATCAAGCATTGATACATCCAGAACAATTCATCCAAATCGATCATTTTAACACCAAATCGGAATGGGTTTTTTTTCTCTTTAAATCCATTTCCGGCATGTTTGGCAGAGACATCCAAAACTAACTAAAGAAAATCTGTTAGGATAAGAAATCATCATATAAAAGGACTTACTAAACAGTGTAGACGAATAAAACTCCGAACTTTCGATAAAACTCCGGAAAACTGATCACTAAAATTTCGCGTGTTCGGATTGACCCGATAAATAGAATAAATTAAATAAATACAAATCAATCGATCAACGGAAATAGATTTTAATATCAACATTTAAGTCGGTTTCTATTCCATAAACAATTTATCGAGATTCATCAGGATTAATCAATAAACCGTGTATACAGACACCCACTTCTGTATTTATATAAATTATAAATACCAAGTGATTTTGGAATTATTTTTTTTTAACTATGAATACCCAACCAATCTCTGATGATACGACGTCGACGCATGGAACGTCTACTGAAGGAGCTACAACGACGCAGGATAAAATGGAGAGTAAGATTATTATAAATTATATTGAATCTATAATTGTAAATGATTTTCATATGTTAAATTATAATTGTAAATAGTTATTATTATTTATATTCAATTTAGAATTGCAAACGATTTTTCTTACCCGTATTTAAATTAGGATGGTAAATAGTTTCTTATCCATATTTAGTTTAAAGTAATAAATAATTTTCTTATTCATATATAATTTTAATTGTAAATAAAATTTTCTTAATCATGAATGTCTAATCAATTATTACACCTAACTTATATCTACTGTAGCTCCGTCCCCATCGTCACCAATTTTTTTATTTTTCACAAATACCTTCCAAATACCCGAGTAAATGCAGTCAGGCCACTAAATCACGGATCATCACCATTTTCCCCTAAAATATTTATACGCATCGCCATGATAATATCGATTATGCCATTACACTTCCTATTCATCATTTCATTCAATTTCAAAAGTCAGGAGCATCATAGAACAAGTATAACATCTCTCAAAATAGCCATTGTCAACCAATAAATCTTGGAGATTTGCATTTGTTCGGTACTCAAACGGGTGGTACAGGGACTGATTGTTAGCAAAATTTACATAAAAGGAAAAACCCAGTACAATGAAAGATTTGTCGCAACCCATTTTCCCCAAATACTAACTCTTGTCGAGGTTCAAGAGAGAATTTCACCCCAAAGATTCCGACGGACGTAACTTTTTACAATAATGCGCACTAAATATTCTAAAATAACCGAACTAGTATGTAAAAGTGCAATAATGATAAGATATGTATAATGACAATAAATCGAATCAACACTTGAAATGAATCGATCGTTTTCCCTATGAGGTGGCTGAGAAATCAACAAAATCCCTATATATAATAATAGCAGAAATTAACCTAGTCGACGGCAAGAGACCCATCATAATTATTTTCCTATCACTAAGATTAGTAATATTAAATAATATCCATTTCCAGCAACCAATCCAATGGATCAGACGGAAATCTCTCTCGCAGACCGATGGAGATGGGCCTGGGCTCAGTACCGACAGGAGAAGTGCCCAGAGTTTCCCCCGTCGAAGTTTCTCGATAGAAACCACCTGGGGCAGGGGACAATCGACCAATGGAGCCCGGCCGAGGAGATCCACCAACAGGCTCAGCGGCTGCTCACCAATCTGGAGATCCATCAGCGCGAAGTAAACCTACAGGTGATCCGAGCTCGCCAGTATCTGGCGAACGTTGAGGAAGATTTGCTGGCGGGTCGGATCGCCGATAACTACTGGCATCTCCAGTCAATCTCCCCGACCCAGGACATACCAACCGTTGCTACTCGAGCCCGCCGTACGAAGAGGCCGACTATGTCGATCTCGGGATACACACCCGAAGAATGGGTGGCAAAAAGATTCCCCTGAGGGAATCATAAGCCAAATTTTGCGTAGTGATTGACTCCAAACAATTTTGTTATTTTTATTTTTGATTTGGATTGAATTGTAGACAATACAAATTAGAGTTGCAAATGTTTTGTTTCGTTGTTCTGTTTTCACTTAATTAAAATTTTTTAAATGATTTTGCCTTAATTTGTTTGAAGTAAACCGAATGTTACACGGTTGTAACCTATCAATAAACTATCTTTTAATTATTTTTTATCGCTATTAGCCATGGACCCCGCCCAGTTGCTACAAAATGAACTATCCCGCGCCCAGAAATCCAATGAATCCTTATACAAACAAATAATTCAGCTTACCAAGGAGGTGCAGCAGGTGAAGTCTACCTGGGTGGATCCGGCAAAGCTCAAATCCATCTACCAACGCCTCACAATCGCTCAAAAGGGTTGGGCGGAGGAGCGTCAATTGAATCAGAATCTCCGGACACAAATCAGGGGATTGGAAGTCGCCCTGGCAGCCAGTCGTGAAGGGGAGGCGGTAACTTACCCGCTCATCTTCGCCCCATCTCAGTTGGCATACCGGGGTTCCAACAACCATTCCACGTTAGCAGTGACCCCATCAAAAACCCAGTCAAGCAATTACCGACCGGGACGCAAGAAACGTGCCCGACGCAGAGCTGCACGTCTGCCGAGCCAATCGAACTAACTACCCAGTATCAATCTAACACTGCGTTACCTTACCGACGTTATATATTTCTTTTAATCGTTTTCGTGTTGTAGTAAATAAAAAATTGTAATTATTGTTAAATAGATCTAAAGTAATGGGTCACAAGATATGATTAATATGGAATTATCACCGAAAAATCGTTCGTACTCACCTGTGTCACCAGAACATCGTTCTATTTCTACCGGTCAAGAGTCTGATCTTGAATTTTCTCACATAAGGGACATTGTAAAGCGAGCATAGGTCTTCCATTGACAGCTCTTTGAACCCGAGGGTTGTCCGAGCAATTACAGTATTAGTAATAGTGCTCACTTTTTGCGGACAATCCACCCACTCGAACACATTTCCAACGTTGCCTAGCAACGGGTGCCGAGTGGTAGTCAAAGTAATATTTATATGGTGTTACCGGGGTAACAATAAGATGGTTTTAAACAAATAAAGAAACCCTGTAACCCACCATTTAGGTCGAATTTAAAGAAAACTAGAAACGAGGAAGTAGCCAAAAGACCCCTTCCTTATTTCTCCTTTCTTCTATACGGAATAATATTGACGTTCCAACCCCTGCGTTCCGCACGCCGGGCCTTCACGGCCACAGATCATCGGCGATATTCCACGCACTTACACGAATCTGAATAATATGTGGATTTTATTAACTTGCGATGTGTCTTGGCTATGGGCCGGAAAAATTTCGACAATATAATGAATAATTAATGAAAAAATAAACATATTTAGGTTATACAAATATTTATTAAATTATTAAAACAATATACCAAATTACTTGATAGAGCATAACATCACACCAAAATAAAATTACCGAGGTTGCGAGGACGGGACGTGGAGAGAGAGTTTCCAAATAAAACTCTCACTCGTCTAAAATAGATTTCAGAATATAGTTTTTAAAAAACGATTTAACGATTTAAAAATTGGTTCAAAATTGGTTTGAAAATGGTTAAATTTTATGTGAAAATGCATCGGTATATATACTTATTTTCTGTCCTTAACCTCGCGTGTTCTTTTTGATTTAGTAAAACAAAATTCGACCTTGATATTTTCTAGTGTATTCTAATCTTAATTTTTATTATTTTTTAATTTATTTTGATAATTTTTTATTTGAAATTTTTATTGAATTATTTCTAATTCAAATTCTTTGATTTAAATTTCATTTTCGTGAAATTTTTATTTTTGTTAAATTATCAAATTTCGGTCGGATTTATTGGGTTTTCGTGTTATGTTTGTATTTGTATCGTGCGGATCTTGTTGCATTTTGTTATTATTTTAATTTATTTTTATGTTTATTATTTTATATGTAGTTGCTTTTCTCTCATATTTTGCTAGGTTTAATTGATGTTTATATAGGTTTGAATTTAAAACTGCATGTTATATTTGCATGTGTGTTACCGATTTATTTAAACATTTTTCAAGGCCGTTTGTGTTCTGGCCCAACATGTTTCTGAATAATTGAGAGGATCACACTATTTTGTGCCACATACTTTGGAGAGACTTCCCGTTATCTCTGTACTCGTGTTCTAGAGCAATGTTAATTGAAGGGTTTGACCAATATTAGTGACCACAATAGAGGCTGTAAAAGTGAAATATGTATGTCTGATTTTAGAATTTTGGTGAAAAGTTTTAATAATTATTGTGAGCGTTATATATGTGAAGCATTACTTATAAGGCCATTGGATCCAAAGAATAATGTACAAAGTGTTGTGACTACGAATATTTTTAAATCATGTTTGTGTATTGTTTTTAAAAAAATTTTAAATTTTAATATTATTATAAGAATTTAATTTAATTTGTAAAATATTACATTATTATTTTAAAATTATAATACAGATAAAAAATTATAATATTTTTTAAGTGTTTATTTATTAGAAAATTAAATTAATATAAAAAAATAATTTGTTTAAATTATAAGTTAATTCATATTATTTTTAGTTTGTTTTTTGTGCCTGAGTATGACAGTCAAACTGTCGAAATATATCCTACGAAGAGTATTTTATTGGCGTTTTCTTTTAATTAAATCGTTGTCAAATTTATTTAATTATATATTATTACTATATTAATATTACAATATTACTATATTAGTTAATTATAAATTTTAAACAATGTAAAACATTTTAATTTAAACTTCCAGCGCAAAACATGTAAATCATCCATTTAAACTCGATGCCATTTATTTGACAGAAACATGTCACTTATGCGAAATATATACAATGGCAAGGTACATCCTGCCCCCTTTTGTCCATGACTATTTGTGAAAAGTTCAATTCATGTATATATATATATATAGATAGATTGCCATAACTTTATAATTCTTTCATGAGATTGATCATTCCAAAGATGGACCAAATGCCAAATTTCTCACAAAATTCTGCACTTTTGACCGTCAATAACAAACAAATAATAGATTTTAACAACATTGCATTTGTTTAGATAAAAAAAATATCAAATGTCAACGGAAATCAACAGATGATCTCGGTCCACAAGGTACCTGTCAGTAATAATATTTGCAGATTTATACACAATTCATCGTCACTTGGTGCCATTCACAGGCATGGATTATGAACATTTGAATGCCAAAATTGGTGGATGTGGACTGTTTCATTATATTTCCTTTATGACATTGTCCATAACAACTTTTAAATATGTTGTAGAATTCCAAGGGCTGACCTTTGCCCTATATGAACCAAAATTTTCGTGTCTCGTCAAGAACATTTCTTCTACCATTAGAAACTCTACAAATCTGATTTCCAAGGATCAGTGCCAATATAGATTGTCAGTAAATGATTCATGGAATAAATGTGATCAGTGGACCTTTGAGAAGAGGTTCATGAGAAACACCCTAATAAATGAGTTAAATCTCGTTTGTGATCGGGCATTTTATAGGGAATTGATATTTACAACATTTTTTGTCGGATGCCTTTTTAGCTTCCCGTTTTCAATATTATCTGATTCAATTGGAAAGAGACTCCTGCTTATTGTTAGCATATTTTTATCTACTATTATTACAATAGGCCAAATGGTATCATATCAAATATGGCAGCAACTTGTGCTATCATTTGTCTCTGGAGTTTGTAAATCCGTTTACGTAAGTCTTGCCTATACAACTTTGATTGAAATCATTCCAGTCAGCCATATAGATTTGGCGGCTACGAACTTTTGGAACTTGTACAGCTTCGGTTACATGTTAGTTGCGCTCTTTGCATATATCTTTAGGTCTTGGAGACAGATTTACATTCTCTCTCTCATCACCTCCATATTTTACGTATTATATTTCTGGTTTGTTCCAGAAACTCCAAGATGGCTCATGCTTAACAAAAGACGTAATGAGGCTTTCAAAACGATGTCTTTTATTGCCAAAATCAACAAATGCACCCTGAATAAAGAAGAGTTCAACAAATGGAAACCAATCCAGCAAGTCACGGGAAAGTTTTGGAATTTACTGAAACACAAAACAATGATTTACCGGTTTCTCATATTGAATTTCGCAGGTTGGGCTTTCAGTTTTGCGTACATTGGATCTGCGACGGATTTGACATTTGCCAGTGAAAATATATTCATTACGACATTTGTAATGGGGTTAATCGAGCTACCGACTGGTCCTCTTTCAGGAATCATGGCTAATAAGTTAGGAAGAAAAAAGTCTGTTTCAGCATTGAGTGGATTGGGAATCATATGTTTAATTATAATGCCTTTCATCGAGGCTGATTCTTTGAAATCAGTCTGGCAGCCATGGCTTAAAGTATGCCTTGCCATGGGAGCTAAATTGGGATTTTCTAGTGCTTGGTTAATATTTGATATTATAACAAACGAGCTCATTCCTACGACAGATAGAAATACAGCAATGTCACTTGTCTATATAACAGTTGGTCTGGGTTCAATCTTTGCACCAATGATTCATAGTGTGCTCCTTCAATTTTATTTTGCTGGACCTTTTCTTTTGTATTCTTTATTATTACTCATAACGGTAGTTCTCGTCTTCGCTTTCATTCCCGAGACTCATCACTTGCCGGTTCCACAGACAATAGAACAAGCAGTCTCACTTCTCATTCATAAGGAACAAGAATGGAAAATGGATATGATTCAACAAGCTGAAAAACTTGGAATGGTTCATAGACCTTCAGAGCAACTCGATACTGAATTTGATAAATTTCTTTTGTGATTGGGATTATTTGCATGCATCTGAATGACTTCATTTAGGATTGATGAAACGGAGTATGAATGTACAAATCACCTAGGGCAATTATTAAATATATTAATTAAAATTTAATCATTCTCTACGGAGTCCCCTTTATTGTTATGGATCAACTTTTTTTGGCAATAAGGGTTTTTTTATATTTCGTTTTCTATAAAGGTCTTTGCTGACTTTGAATTATGGTTGTTCTTCATAGTTTGATTCGAAACTTTGTTTCAGATTTTATCAAACGTCATTTACTGACATTTTGAAGGTATGCATTCAGGTAGAGGTCATTCGAGCGTGCAAACATTTTTCTTTTGTCGTCACAATTCAAGCTAATTTCTAAGAGAGTCAATGGGTAAAAACAAAAAAAAATCCTCACCGTTATATCACCAATTTCCGATGCTATTCAAATCCTTTTCCCCATAACTATTTGCACTGCAATAAATTGAAGAAATTAATTAATTTAATTACCAATTAAAATTGATTTATAGGTCAACCAGTGATTTTTATTATTGTGACTATTTCACAAAGAAAGATCCAAATATCCAAGCTGTATTGAGCACAACAAAAAAGAATTTTCGTCTACAAAGAAATACTTCAACAATGGAAACAAAAGTACTCTGTGAAGAACATTTCAAATTTTTTGGTTTTTTATGTAATCATTAAATGTTTGCCTTCACTAGTGATGGAGCAAATTACCCGAATAATGTTTTGGCAATTCCATGCATTCGGCTGTTGCAAAAACCTTTTATAAAGAGAATTTTCTGGTTCAAGGAGCTGCAGACATAGATCTAGGAGAGACCGGCATTTCTGAGGAACTCGAGATAAAGAATGAAATCATTCAAGTAAAGCAAATATTGAAAGAGAAATCGGAAAGTTCTTTTCGAAAATTCTTCCGCCCGATCAGATTTATGTAATTCCAAATGTAAAGAGAAATTCCAAAATGAACAACAACTCACCCATGACTATAGAACATTATGGTACTTTTTTGATAACGTCCCCCAGTTAATTAAAATTATGGTTAAATTAAAAATGTATTAAAAACTAATTTGTGATATCCAGTGCATTTCCCAATAGTATACTAATTTCGAGCTATTGGCTCTCGTCAGTACTATGTGGGAGGCGCTCAGATTTCTCTGAGCGCCAGGTAAGTGTAAAAACAGTGTCAAATCAACACTGTTATCCACTTATCCTGAGCAACTGGACATCAAATAAGTTTGCAAAGTTTGGTTTTAAGGCAATACAATAAGACGAATATATATCTTGAACCTCATTTCACTTGAAATCATGATAGATACCATCATACCTCTGTCGACTTCAAGTTAATTTATAATAAATCGATAATTTATAATAAAACTATAATTGTAATTAACCGGGGACGAATCAAAAAAAGTACCAACATGATTGAGTTCAATGTAATAAATGCTTGAAACCTCAATTAAATTACACCATGTTACTAAGGAAATACTTTTTGAGTTAGACCAATTTGAACTTTGAACTTTAGAAATCGACAGTCTTGATGCTGAAACCAGTTGGTGTTACTCTTAGCGCTATGGGCTACATTTAGAACAGCTTATCTTGATACCGATTTAAAACGAGAAAAATTATCTTCATAAGAAACTGGCATATGTCGAACTCTTCTAGAAATTATCGATTTTTAGATCAAATGTAAAAGCATTCGTGACATTGTCAATGTAAAGGGGCATTGCATAATTATAAAACACTCGAAGGTGAGTTGACAAGTTGAGCTGAACGTGATGCCACGTTCGTTGAATTTATAATGTACCTTTAGATCTGTTGGGATATTCAATTGTTTGTCGATGGATAAAAATCTCGATCCGACTTCTCGTGTTCAATAATCAAGTAAAACAAAACCCCAACAAAGAAATCTTTATTCGAAATTATTTATGGATATAATATTTTAATAATGATGAGTAAACACCCTAAGGATATCACCTTAAGAAATCACTTGCAATCTGA